>JAREIK010003411.1:1380965-1865965 GCA_029783825.1 Sapria himalayana | reverse complement strand
TGCTGGCATGTCATGGCCTTTCTGCCACCTCTATGTTTCCAAGAGTCTTGAACAAAATCCAACAAACATAAGACTTTTATACAATTTTAATTAAAATAAAATTAAAAACATTTACTAACTTTTAAAAATTATATATATAGATAGCTTAAATTTTTTTATTTTTCTCATCAACTCAAATTATCTCTTCTCATTTCTATCTAATTGTAACACATGCTCTCTCTTTCTAAAAAATTCTCTTAGTTTCTCTCTAGATTTTTGTGCATTAGATTTTATTATAGTAGTTGATTTTTTTTACCAATAAATATATTTTATAATTAATGATAGAATATATTTAATCCAACTATTCATGATCCAAGGAATTTGCAATATACACATATGATTTCTTTTTTTTTTTTAGTTTTATTTACTAAAAAATTAGAAAGATAGATTATTAAATAACAAATCTTTTTTTACTACAAACTTTTAAAAAATGTAAATTAGTAATTATAATGAAAATAAAATTATTATTATAAATGAGTTTCATATACAAAATAACAATCCGTCTAATACTAGTTTGTCTCTCAGTCATAGATTAATCTAATCGCCTAAAAAATTTAGATTACATAAACAAATATCTCAAACTTTAAATTATTTTACCAAGTAAAAAAAAATATTAGAATACCTAAATAAAATTCAGCCATATATAAATATAATAAACAAATTTAAAATTATAAAACTAATGATTTGATTGAACATTTTATGAGTCACGCTGAATAATACACTAAAAAAATATGATACTTTGGATACTAGACAAACTCAATTTAGTGATGAGATCATTGAATTTAGATAAACATCAAGTTTAGTGACCCTTATATTTTTGACATAAATTTGCTAGAGAAAATATAATTAGGGTAGTTGCTATATGATTCATTAAATTTTATTTGAAGAAAATCCAACAGTAGTTCATTATATGCTTAAATATATTTATCCCACTTATCATAAGATCACTAAATTGACTTGTAGGACAATATAATAAAAATTATAAATTTTAAAAATATTTATTAATTTATGGACTAGTCATGATAATATTCAATTTATATGCATCACTATTACAATTAACTTATACTTCTAAAATTTCAACAGGTATCCTGTGTTGCAACCTAAATTGTAAAATAGTAACTTGAATGAAATCACACCATAATTTGTATGGTTATACTGGAAAATTATATATTCGATATTGCAACTTCAACTATAAAATCATGACATTAATTGTAAAATTGTGACTTGGACAACGTCATAATATTATTTTTAGTGTCGTGACTTAAACGAAGTCAAAATTATATGTTCAGTGTATCAACTTAAATAAAGAAGTTGTATCCCAAATGAAGTTACCACCCTATTATTTGGTATTGTGATATGAAAATTTGGTATCATAACTTAAGTCTTATGTTTAAAGAAATTTTTTGTTTCGCAATTTAAACATTTGTAAATGAATATAAAAAAATGAGCTAGGCAGAATATAACAAAAAATTAGTTATCAATTTCTAGTGACATTTTTTCCTTTTGCAATTGTGTGTTCTTTCTTCTCTTCATCTTCTTTTGTGTGTGTGTGTGTGTGTGATTCATTTTTGAGAACTCTTTTCTACCTTCCCGAGATCCTAAATTATCATCTTGAAACCAAGAACCTTTAAATTTTTGATAGTTGGAATTCTATCACTATAATTTCCAACAATCATCATTCACTTTATTGATTCTAACTGAAAACTAAATAAAATAATATTAGAATTTTATGAAATTTTTTACCTTCATAATGATCATGTCATAGATGAGTCTTTAAAAAAATATAAAATATAAAATAAAATTTATAATAGAATATTTAATAATACTTCGAATAATAATTATAATCAAAATTTACAAGTCACAACTTACAATTCAAAAAAATAACATAAAATAAATATTATAAATTTTAATCATTTCGTAATATAATACAAGTACAAAATAATAATGCAGACTTAAAAATAAATATATTAATGATCAATCCCATAAGTGTCTAATAGTATCACTAGCGGTAGGCTTAATCTCATTCCTCATTAAATTCTCATGAATCATCATCTGCCACCAATTCCTCCACTCTTGTTGTAGTTGCAATATGATTTTGGATGTCCAAGCTCGAATCCTCCCAATCCTTCAAGCATGCTAGTATCTCAATAATATCTGATCATAATCTTAATCTTTCATCTGAAATCTCATTCATTACAACAGAAAAAGAAGACTTCGATGCTATGCTCGATACAAGAGGAGTCAGTTGATCTCATGTCATCTTAGACAGCATGAAATAGGTAGACTCATATGATTTTTACCATTATAAAATATTAAGTTTCTTGTTATCAATATGTGACATGATTGAATAGTAATCAGTATCTAAGTACTGAGACTACCCGCTCTTATTCTAAATTACACCCCATTGTTTTCTCCTAACTAATTGAATGGAGAAGTCATCATCTCTGAAAAAGATATCGATGTTCGTACTCAAAGCCTGGCTACTACTACCACCACTAGTATCATAGTATATAAATAACTCAGTCAACTTCTCGTGAATGAACCTTTCAAGTTAGTGTTCCTAATTTATGCATGAGGATATGTATGTCAAAATATTTTCTACCCCTTTCACTTTAACCCTAAGGTCTATGCAGGAAGCCAGACAATAAAGAGATAGAATAGTAGACTAGTATTTTAAGTACTTGTTTCCATCTCAATAGCCATGTCACTAAATATTGAGTCATATTTAAACTTCCTAAACTGACGAACACATGTTTATAAGTGAAAGTGAAATATTGAGTCATCTTAATATCGCATATGCAGCTAAGTGTAATGCAAGTCATAAGAGTATAAACTAACGAACATATGTTTATCGTGTCATAAAAATTTTTTCAGAATTTTATAGATAAAATTCTTGTATCCTAGTCAGTGTTGTCAATAATAAGTTAATCACTTTTACTATTAATGTAGTCAGATATCACGTGTTCATATCCAACACATGACTCTAACATAAGGTATGTGTAATTATAATAGTATCTCATATATGATTAGAATTTCTTTTACTTTAGACCCATAGACAAATAGAGACTACCAAACTCTTATTGTCTGCGAGATATTCAAAGAAATTTTAGCAAGTTGCATATTTTTTATAAAGTAGAGAAATCATTCTTCATCTCCGCTTGTTCTATCAGGTTAATAATGTGGAACACACATTTAACATGAAAAATCTCTTCTAATAGTTCATCTCTAATGATCCTAACTAACATTGTAATGACAACTCCATTATTAGATGCGTTATTGAATATGATACTATATATTTTATTTTGATTATTATATTCTTTAAAGATTCTCATCTTGTACTCATATATGGTCAGGACATCATGAGGAAAAAGAATCTCTGAAAATCTTAAATATTTTTTTATTTAGTGTCTATTTAGAATCAAAATATTAGGGGTGAGGCATGCATAAGATGCATCATCGTGACTAGTCCAGATATCAGACATCATGAACATCACGCTACTATATTTCCTAAATTCATTAATTATTATTATTATTTCTAACATATAATATTTTAGTATGTCGTTCATAGATATAGATATATAAATCTTACAATATGCAAGCTAAAAATAGGTCTGTATGATACTGACTACCCTTGGATTTTTTGAAAATCTAATCGGATGACCCATCCTGATGATCAATATTGTCATATATTCCATTCCTAACTCGTGGTATATGAAAATGGTCAACATAGAAACTGAACTAGATCTAACCTCAAAGACTCCACTACTCGGTTGGGGTTTTCTAAGATCTAATGAACCATATTTTTTGATACATTGTTTAGTGTGGCCTCTTAAGGTGTCCAATCTCACATGCACTCCTACAAATTAATATTTTTTTATAATATTTGTATTGTAGCAATTCTTCATCGACACTCATAGTATCTTTATTTTGTATAATATTAAAGTGAGTCCAAACTATTGATTTTATTCTAATTTTTTTTATTTTTTAGATGTTTGGGTCAAGGCTATGAGAGAAAACAAGATTTCGACGACCTTAGACATTTTCACATGATTATCATTATTCATATTAAATTTATTTATGTTTACGTTAATATTAATTTCATTCTTGTCGATTTTAATTTTAATAGGTTATTAATTATATTCTAAATTATATTTTTTAAATTAAATATTATTTTATATTAAATTATTAATTAAAATAAAAATAAAAAAATAAGCAAAATTTTAAAAATAATACCCATAAAGCATAAACCCATTTGCTTGACTCGACCATTTATGGAATTCCGATTACTGATGTGCAATGTCTAATATCCGAATTCGATGTCCATACCACAGTCCGCACCCGAGTCCTAAGAGGAAAAAGATTGATAGATGAGACCAGAGACAGAAAAAAAATATAGAATTATGGATAGAGATTAGGAATGAGAGAAGATGATATATATAGATTTTTTTTAAAAAAACATTTTTATAATTGTTTACAATTTTTTACTAATAAAATTAGGCAAAAACTTGCCAGCCATTGGATTTCTGCCGTTAGCTGTTGGGGGTGCATCTAATGGCTAGAAAACGTGAAACTTTTTAATTTTATTTTTTTTGCTATTGCTGATGGTTCTAGAGAATAGAAGGCAAAATCCAGAAGGTTTGACGCCTTCGGCCATTGGCTTCTAGTTTTAGGCTCAGGGTCGGGTCATCGGGGTGTCGGGCAAAGGCCCAAAAGGTGTCACAAATAGTCAAGTTTGGACCATGCACATACCCAGCTTGAGTTATGGGGCATGGTTCGGGTCATGCCAAAGAATTGTGCCTTCGAGCCAGACAGCCAAATCCTGCCTAACTTATATGAGGCCTGGAAAACCTCGACATGGCATGGCATGAACCGTTGCTCGAGATAGCCCGACATGGGCACGGACATGATTTTGGACTATGCCATGCTGAGCTAGGCACGGCTCAATCAAGTCATGCCTTGTGCCTAGCCCGAGCTGCCCGACCTACTTGACACCTCTACCTAAAAATAGTGTTTGCTCATTAAAACAAATTATATATTACATTAGAATTTATTAGAATAATTAGAAAACTATATAAACTTTATAGTCTATGTAAAATAGTAGGCCCATAAAAGGAGGATATTTAAGTTTCCTCCCTAATGGGGCAACGGAAAATTTTTCTCTACCTTAAAAATATAGAATATCATTAGAATAAAAAATATTATAAAATTATATTATTTTATTATTTAGTTTCTATTTAAATTAAAAAAATGAATAATAATGCAAGTAAAAAGAATATCATCATAATTAGTTCATACATCTGACATTACCGATACAACTCTAGTATATTTTTAAAATTCATTATTTATTAATTATATTTAAAATTTATAATTTTTTATTATATTATTTTCATGGGTTGACCTAGGAATACTACAATAAGCTGATTAGATATAATTCTATATATAATGAACTAGTCTTTATTCATTCACAAATTTAAAAAAAAAAAGACTAAAACCAACAACAAACCTAACAATATCTTTTCTAACAAATTCATGACAATATGTGAAATGGATCACTAAACCCAAAGTTAATTCAAATTCAATAGCCTAATTGTTAAGCTAAATTTATTTATAATCCAATGCAATATATTTTTTTAGAATATTATTCATTATATCTCCTAAAATACTCAATCCCACCTCTAGTTTTATAGTAACACATTTTTTATAATACCTAAATTGTGATGAATCTTTTTTTATTTTTTAAATATTTTTATTTTTAAGTATGTTAAAATAATTCAAAACTTGAGCCATTTATATATGTAACATGCATTTTTTAAGTGTCTAGGCTAACATATGATTGAGAAGCAGCATAGTCTCAAACAATTCAATCGAGTTATCGTTATATATATTAAACTTGTATAAAATGTTAATTTCTTGTTCATTATTATCAATAGTTGATAATTTTAATTATTTAGAAAATTAGTAGTTGAAAAGAATTTCTTAATTCTATTTCTAGTATTTAAAATAAAAAAAGTAAATAATAGATATGTATTAAACTAGCTACTGACTATCATTATTTCGTTGGCATCAAAAATGATTTCATGGATCAAACACCCTACAAATCACTAATTACATAATATAAATATTTGTGAATACAATAAATTCTAAATATAATCAAAGTCTAAATGTTTAAATTATGAGAGAAAAAATTTATATAATACACTACAAGAAAAATCCCCAATGGCTAGAGAAAAATCCCTAGCTAAATGGGGGTTTTCCGTTACTAAATGGGATATACGACAGATTAATGATAGAAGCTTTATCAATCTAAAGTGTCGTCTCTAAAATTTAACGAGAAAAAAGAGTCCCTAGCAAAAATATTTTAGTGACAAAAAAATTCTCTAGCTAAAATAATGATTTCCCTAACAACATTAGGAATGGGAAATTCCCTAGCTATATTAGCAAGGGAAAATTCCTAGCTATTTTCATTCCAAAACTATTTTCAGAATTTAATTTTTTTTTTATAAAATGTATTTAAATAATTTAATATTTTTATATTAAATTGAATAAAAACAAAAACTATAAATAAAAATTTATAATTAACAAAAAATAAAATTATTTAATAAATTACTTTGATAAAATATTTTACATAATTAAAACAAAAATATTACATAATTTTATTATATCTTATTCATCAATGTATCTACCAATAATGCATAAAGTAAAATCTATTCATGCATTAACATTGTTTTCTCTCCCTCGGCTCCTCTGATTACCATCTTTCTGCCGTGACAAAGCTATGCAAGTCGCGGTGCGTCATGTCTTGTAAAAAATCCTTTTACTTATACAGGCTTCGTATGAGAAACAATGCGGTACCATATCTGCACGAAATTTAAACCAATCAAAAGAGTCAAAATAAATAAATAAATAAAGTTATGTTTTGATAAATATATAATAATGCAGTATATATATAAAGATATACTACAGTGTATATGTACATATATACTAGCATTTCACTAGTTACATATATTACTATAGTATATGTACATATAAACTGCAATATTATATGTACATATACAGAGTATATATCTATGTATATACTGAGTATATACTTATGTATATACCAGTATATACATACGTATATACCATGTATATATGTATGTATATGCCAAGTATATACACACGTGTATATACGTACGTATATACCAAGTATATACGTATGTATATACTGCATTTGTTGCTACTGTTGCTGCCACTGATAATAAAAGTGGGATAGGTGGTGATGCTCGACTGATGAACTTCCCTGCCAACCACTCGTTTTGAGATTGAGTGAGTTTTTGATGAGGCGGCGAGTTGCTTCTCTCAAAACAGGACCCGATATTCCTCCTAACACTCACGGCCTGTAAAAATCAGGTAATAATACATTTTTCCTTTTGATTGAATACAATTTTGTAAAATCTAATAAAATTACACGACACCACACGAGAATCATCATCATCCTAATACCTAGTACAATTAGAACCAATCATTGCAGAACCTACAATAATAAAACTTATTTCCTCATACATACGCTTTGTACCATGTGATAATTGCATATCTACACAATTACTAAGAGCCTATGTCTGCCTATGTCTGCCTCTGTCTGCCTGGCTGGCTTGGACCAGAAATATTTTCATGCCACAGCATTGGGGAAGGTCTAATATCCATGGCTTTTAAGACCTGCATCAGTAAGCAATGCACGATAATGACCAGACCGACTCGAGCAATTATATATTCAAACGTGTGTGTGTGTGTGTGTGTGTGTGTGTGTGTAAATGGATGTGTATGTATGATAATATATACATGTCTATAAATAAATATATGCACCCACTTATGTATATACTAGGTATATACATATAGATATACTCAGTGTCTATGTACATATATACTAGTGTATATATGTACATATATTGAGTATTTATATCTACATATAAATATGTACATATATTGTAGTGTATATGTAAATATATACTGGTATATATGTACAAGTATTTATATGTACATATATACTCAGTATATGTACATATACACTGCATACTCAGTATATGTACATATACACTACAGTGTATTTGTACATATATACTAGTGAATACATATACACTATAGTATATGTGTACATTTATATGTACATATACACCGTAATGTATGTGTACAAGTATGTACATATACATCACAGTGTATATGTACAAATATGTACATTTATACTGGTAAATACTTGTGCATTACCAATATATATATATATGTATATATACATTGTAGTATATATGTACATTTATATTATAGTATATATGTACATATATACCAGTGTATACATATACACTATAGTATATATGTACATTTACACTATAGTGTATATGTACATATACTATAGTGTATATATGTACATTGAATAAGTTTAAATATACAATTAAATATGTACATATACTACATTGTATATGTACATATGTACTAGCATATATGTACATATACATATATACTAACATTATATGTACAAATATTTAAATAAAGTAGAGCATAAATATCCATAATGTAGCATGAACATCAAACAGCTAAATATTCTGTCATAGGCATAAAAAAAAGGAACAAACACCTTAACCAAGACTGCAAAAATCATCTTTGTTTGTTTGAAATTGCGTCGAACTTGGAAACACAAGGCACAAGAAATTTGCAATTGGATATTATAGGATGAAATTTCAATACATACATACATACATACATAGATGGACACACACACACACACACACACACACACAAGAACAAGGTAAAATAAATGATTAAATTTTAACATATGAATGTTTGAAATTGCATCGTCATTAAAAAAAACATACTCAAAACTAGATGGAAGACATAGCTTGAAAAATTATAATTTATTAGTAAAGTCTTGAGTTTGAATATCACCCTACATCAAGAGAAAAATGGACCTACCCAAACTTACCTAGAGAGAGAAAATATTAATAAAAGCACATCATTATCATACTCTTACAATATTTAGGAGTACTAAATTATTAAAATATTACAATTAGATATTTGTTTATTCTCTAACCAATTTTAATTTGTAAATGAATATTAATGCTAGATATTTGATAAATTATCTCATAATCCTCAAAATTTAAAAAAAAAGGCTTAAATGATAAATACTTATCATCACTTTCACTCCTATAAATAAGAACTATAAGAAAATCATTATTCAATAATTAACATCTTGAAAGGCATACCTAAAATCATTATCACTCCAAAAAAATTTAATATAATACACAGATTTTAATAAAAATATGATATGAAATAACATGCTATAATATTTCAAAAAATATTTGGAAAACATGGTGATGTCATTTTGATTTTTTATTTTCGAACAAAATATTTGATTGAAATTTGATGTGTGCGTGCTTAATATTGCATCACTCATTTGTCTTAGAAATAAGATGGCATAAAAAAATTAAAATACAATTTTAAAAAATAAAAGAAAGTCCAATTAATCATGCAATTTTAAAATGTTTGTCTCTCTCCTAAATATATAAGCCAACCAAATATTTTTTTACTTAGCTACATTATATTATCATGTAGTATAAATATGAGAGAGTTAATAAATTATCTCTTAGTTTTTAAATTTTTAAAATCATTGGAGGTTGTACCTAGTATACAAAACTCTCGTTTAGTGTAAGATTTATGAGATATTGATATCTCAATAATATTCCTTCGAAAATCAATAAAAGCTCTGTCTAATAAATCTCAAATCCAAGACTTATTGCCCTTTTACAAAGATACTTGTCATCACATCAAGATAATGACCTCTAATATATATACATACAAAATAAGAACTTCTAAAGTAATCATTATCCACTGGACACGACATTTAAATCTAACCAAGAGTGAGATAGAAATGAGCATTAAACGACTTGATGATCCCAATCCGAATATGTATATACTAAATAGATACATTCACAATCTATTTTAAATGAGGTTTTTATCATATAAGTTGATCCAGTTTAGAATAATGAGTTGGACATTCCAATTACATTATAGACAAATATATATAATAAAGAGAGACCCGGGAAAAAATCGATCAACGAGACTAGGTTGGTAATGAATGATTTTACATAGCCTTGTGATATTGATTTTTGGAACACATTATTTCATATGATTAACATGACCACTAATAAGTTATTACTTTCTATTTATCATCACATATATAAAATATGTATTAGTTAGATATATAGAATACATTCTTTTATAATAATTTATATAAAAATATGCTTATATAGTAGTCACTAGGATTCATTGTTCTTGGAAGAAGAGAGCACATATATGATATACAAAATATGAAAGGCAATTTATAGCCTAAAGTAGTCTCCCAATAAATGATTTAATAATTTTACTCAATATTTACTATATTTTGTCATAGAAATATGTCAAAAATTTTTATTTTTTTTAAGTTGATCAATATGTTAGTATGTGAAACTAATTGTATATGATGATAAAGATTTAATTACATGAGATAATCAATTTAATATATCTAAACTAAAATCTACAAACCAAGTTTTAGATATTATTTAAAATATCTAAGATTTTTTTAGTACTTAACAACTCTTTCTTAGAGAAAATATATTTTATATTTTTATCTGATAAGATATATCATGATGTACACTATTGGCTTACTACTTGACCTAAATATAGACTTATCTAGATAATTTGGTTCGTTAATTGACTCAACAACATATTGAATAATCATAAAAAGCTAAATTATTTGATAATAAGTACGTCTGATATTACATATGATGTCAGTGTATTTAATTATTTTTAAAATGTACATAAATATATTCATATGAATACAATACTTAAAATTATGAGTTATATGAAAAAAAAATTCAAGAAATGTGAATATAATGAAAGATTATGAATATAATTAATTAAAGATTCTAGTTGGACTTCTACGATCACAAAGCAAAAAATTGACATATGTTTTTATTTTTATTTTTTTTGTAGATAACATTATCTTGCGGAAAAATAAAAGATAAATAATTATTTCGAGATTCAGTGTATAAACAAAATACAATGCCATGACATCATCAACTTATAAACTTCAATGGGCCAAATACTTTTTGAATGAGCTTTATATTCCAGTTTAGAGATTGATGATATTTCACTATGACAGCCAAATAACCAAACACATTACAGCCAACTCAATGTTCTATCAATGGACAAAACATATTAAGATTAATTATTAATTCATTCGAAATAAAATTCAGGATATTTTGATCACTACAACCTACATACCTATTAATGAGCTGAGTATGAACATCTTAATGCAGGCTATTAGAGGACCATAATTTTTTTTCTACTCTTCCAAGCTAGGAATACATGATATGCATGCATTAACTTGAAAAAGATGTTCAATTTTTAGTTTAGTATTTTTATTTATTTGATTTTTATTGTTTGAAAATACCTGACTTATGAGCTACCCCAGACCATATACGTGAGATTATATATATCCAAAATACTATATTTCATTTTTATTAAAAATATTTTTTTTTCAAAGATTCTCCACTCTCTCTCTCTCTTTCTCTACTCTATGCATATCCAAAATACTACTTATTTAACTTGATTAAATAAGTCATGAAAAAAATATAAATATAAAAATATTTTTACTGAGTATTTATCAATTTTAAAATATTCATAATATAATTTTTTTGATAGTTGGTTTGGTGTCTACATAAAAGAAGAAAACTAATTCCACATAATATCGATGTCAATGACGATATATATATTAAAGTAATATAACATATGTGTTTTATATGTGGGATGTAAAGTAAATTTGTTTCATCTATAAAATTACATTAAGATTCAATGTTAAGTTGATATTTTCTTATCATGGTTATCAATGAGCTGATAGGACAACTATGAAAATAGATACATTGATATATGCTATATATAGATAATAATTTCTTAATAATTGAAACAAATAAAAAATTTAAATTGAGAATTAGATAGATAGCACATGTTTGAGAGTAAAAAATTTAAAAATAAAAGATTAAAAATAAAATATTTAATTTGTAACTTTAATTTTAAATTGAAAAAAGAAACAATTTATTAAAATATAATTATTTTTGAAATTTATGATTTATAATTCAAAAGAAATAAAATTTTTAAAAAAATTTATTAACTAAAAAACTAAAATAATTGACCAAAATAAAGTATGATAGAAAAATATATGTTAGATTAAAAAAAATAATGTTAAAAAAATAATTAATTACTCAATTTATGATTCATTATGTTTACTTTTTATAAGAAAAGAATATACATAGGATGGTTGTGATAGATAAGTGTTTGATAAGATGAATGCGTAACTTATTAATCTCTTCTAAGAGATGCAAACTGTAATAGAAAAAAAAATCTTTTTTGATAACTTATTAATCTCAACACTATATCTCTAATCTGAATAGAAAGAGATGATCAATAAGATAAATTTCTTACTTACCAAATGAAGTTTTTAAAACAACTGTAATTATTTTCCCTCCGTTGCATCTGAACACATCATGAGAAGCAACTTACAAGACTATGAAATTTGCTTGTAAAATTCATGATTGCATCATAAAAGACTGCTAGACCACACATCTATCTTGTATGGAGCCGGTGGGCTTTCTATCGAGGTCTGAACATATTGTATGGGTTGGTATCATTAACATGTGAAGGAGGCTTCAGGATCAACCGCACCCCATGATACCAACCACGTAGCAAAAATGCCAGTAAGATGAAAATAATTTAAAACACAAATAAATAGCAAGTAGGCAATATAATCTGTAAAAGTAACTCCTGTGATTCATTACCACTGAAACTGTTATTGATGAATAATGTCAAACATAGAGGCGTCGAAAGGGCAGTGTTGTGCTGGAACAGCCTATTATAGTGTGACATATATGTATAGTTATATGTTATTATACAAATAGTATATATACTTATAAATAATTATATATTGTTAAACATATAGTTATGTATAGATATATTCATACGAGTAATTATAAGTAATTATACATAAATATATACAAAGTTATAAACAAATATATGGATTTACATATATGTTTACAAAGTTACAAATATAGTATATATACTTATTAATCTCAACACTATATTCCTAATCTAAATAGAAAGAGATGATCAATAAGATAAATTTTTTACTTGCCAAACGAAGTTTTTAAAACGACTGCAATTATTTTCCCTCTGTTGCATCTGAACACATCATGAGAAGCAACTTACAAGACTATGAAATTTTCTTGTAAAACTCATAGTTGCATCATAAAAGACAGCTAGACCACACATCTGTCTTGTATGGAGCCGGTGGGCTTTCTCTCGAAGTCTGAACACATTGTATGGGTTGGTATCATTAACATGTGGAGGAGGCTTCAGAATCAACCACACCCCATGATACCAACCACGTAGCAAAAATGCCAGTAAGATGAAAATAATTTAAAACACAAATAAATAGAAAGCCGGCAATATAATCTATAAAAGTAGCTCCAGTGATTCATTACCACTGAAACTGTTATTGATGAGTAATGTCAAACATAGAGGCGTCGAAAGGGCAGTGTTGTACCAGAATTGCCTATTATAGTGTGGTATATATGTATAGTTATATGTTATTATACATATAGTATATATTCTTATAAATAATTATATATAGTTAAACATATAGTTATATATAGATATATTCATACGAGTAATTATAAGTAATTATACATAAATATATACAAAGTTATAAACAAATATATGGATTTACATATATGTATACGTAGTTACAAATATAGTTATATTTAATTATATAGAGTGGTATATAGTTATACAAATATTTATATATAGTTATACACATTATGTTAAACATTAAGTTGTATGTTGTTAAACATGTAATTATAAATATAGTTACATGTGGTTATACATATAGTCACATATAGTTAAACTTATATTTATACATGTAGGTATATATATTTTTGCATATAATTTTATATATGTATACATATAGTTATGTATTGGCACAAATATAGTAAATGACATTTTTTTATAAAAATATATAAAAATGTATATTAAATATATGTTGAAAATTTTATATTTAAAATTTAAATATAGTTATGTATAAAATTTCTATAATTATACATATAGTAAGATACAATTATTTATAGTTATATGTTATTATACATATAGTATATGTAGTTATAAATAATCATATATAGTTAAACATATAGTTATATATATATATATATATATATATATATATATATATTCATACAAGTAGTTATATGTAGTTATACATAAAAATGTATATAAAGTTATAAATAAATATATACATTTACATATATGTATACATAGTTACCAATATAGTTATATTTAATTATATAGAGTTTTATATAGTTATTCAAATATTTATATATAGTTATACATGTATAGTTAAACATAATGTTGTATGTTGTTATACATATAATTATAAATATAGTTACATGTGGATATACATATAGTTACAAATATAGTTAAACTTATATTTATAACTGTAGGTATATATATTTTTTCATTTAATTTTATATATTTATTCATATAGTTATGTATAGGTATAAATATAGTTAAATATATTTGTATATATTAATAAATAAAATGTATATTAAATATATGTTGTTAATTATATATTTAAAAATAGTTACATATAAAGTTTATATAGTTATACATATAGTAAGATACAATTATTTATAGTTATATGTTATTATACAAATAGTATATGTAGTTATAAATTGTTATATATAGTTAAAAATATAGTTATATATAATTATTCATACAAGTAGTTATATGTTGTTATACATAAATGTATATAAAGTTATAAACAAATATATAGATTTATATATATGTATACATAGTTACAATTATAGGTTTATTTAATTAAATAGTGTTACATAATTATACAAATATATAGATTTCCATTAGAAGCTTCTCAAAATATCTCGTGCAAAAATTTTTCCAATGTTAGGTTGAATTAAGATATAGGATTGGTATAATATACTTGTATGTTAATGATACATAATTTTATATGATTTATGTATCTTAATATTGTGATTTAGATGTTGATAGATATGTATGCCAATTAGAACTAAAATTTATGGTTTTTACTATATTATTTATTTATGTGGCAATCTTGGAAGATGGTGATAGGTATATCACATAACACACTCACGTAGTATGGTAAGAATGAAGTAATAGCCCTTTTAATCTTATTACATAAGATAAATCTATATATGAAAACTCAAGATTAAGATAAGTTTAATTATTATAAATAAGATAGTTATGAAGTCAAATTTATGAATGCATTTATGACTAATTTATTGTGTATATACATTGTGGGGGTTAAATAGATTATCTAACCAATGAGCTTTATTATAGTGTGGGAGTCATTTGTTAGCCACGATGGGTGGTGATAAGTAATTCATGGGACACACATAAGAATAGGTTCTTCATAAGGTGGTGATAGCCCTACAAGTTAATTCATCTTGTATGATTTCTATTGATATGATTTTTGGATAGATATATGTTAATTTTTATGAGTGTGATACCTATGAAACTAAAAGTATATGTATATATTTATTTTCATATTATATCATATATTTAAGACATTAGGGGTCAGAGAATAGAAGTATATATTTATAGCAATCTTCAAGGATTGTTGAACTATTCCCTAAAAGAAGTAGATGTGCAAATGACCCATGAACTGAACAATATGTGGCTTTGATGGTGAAATACTGATGGGACAACTACATATGGATCATCCTTGGTAGTGACTATTCAAGGATGACAGGTACCTTGTATTGCAAGAGGGCACTAATATATTTTCATACTAATCAACCTTTTTTCTAATAATCAAACACAATATTAACCAAATACAAAAAAGTATCAATACACGCAATGATATGAACCAACCCTAGAGCCTAAGTATCCTTCTGAAAACCTAAATCTATCTAATCATCTCTAATATCTATTAATTCACTATTAGTTGATCTGACTACCTACATAATTTTAATGGGATTGATATATTAACTTTTATCTATTTTACTACTTGTATAATTCATATAATGTTAAAACTATTGGATGAGAGTCAATCACCCAGCAAGATTTTGGAATCATGTCAATTAACAATTTTTTGTACCCTCACAAAGTCAAAACACCATTCAAATAGAATTATTGATTAAAGAAAAGCTCTAGGTATGCAAGTCAAGGAAAAGAATGATAAAGTATAGTAGAAAACATATTTCATACTAGGTTCCATGTCAGAATAAGGTATGTAACATGAGTATTGATGGTAGGAAATATATAAATCTCATAAACACAATCACAGTACAAAAATTAGGGTTACCAATTGTGAAGAACTCATGGCCATATAAGTTATGGTGGAGATATGATAGTGGTGAAATAAAGGTGAATAAATAAGTATTAGTATCTTTTTAAATTGGAAAGTATGTAGATGATGTATTTTATGATGTAGTATATATGCACGCTGGACACCTTCTATTAGGCAAGCCATGGTAATTTAATAGCTGATTCAAGCATTATGGACTTACTCATAAGTATTTTTTTTTCAATTCAAAAGAAGAACTATTATTTTTGTACCATTAAGGAGAGAAAGAGATAGTACTCAAAATTAAGAAGATGAAAGAGAAACAAAAAATGAGAGAGAAAAAAGAATGGTCAAAAAAATAGAGAAGAGAGAGTGACTGAAAAGATGGTTGAAAATTCATCTAATGAGACATGATCAAAGAGATTTCAAAAAAAAAACATTTTTTGTAAAAATTAGTGATATAAAGAGAGTTATGTTCAAATAATTTGATGATTTTACTTATGTATTAGGAATCAGTATTAAGTGCTAATGATCATAATACTATCTTGCCTAGTTTTGGTACCTCTCATTTGCATGAATACAAAGATGTCTTTCTTGATGAAATATCACCAGAATTACCTTTAATCTAAGGCATCAAATATTAGATTGACTTTATCTCAATACCTCTTATTACTAATGACTTTTATTTAAGAATAATCTAAAGAAAATAAATGATCTACAAAGATAGGTTAGTGAATTATCAAAAAGAAAGTGTGAATTTGTGTGTTGTTTCAGTAGTATAGGTTTCTATAAGGGATGGGTTGTAGAGAATGTGCAATAATTGTCATGAAATTAACAACATAACTGTAAAGTATCAATATCTTATTCCATTACTAGATGATATGCTAGATGAATTACATTATATTTGTATATTTTCTAAAATTGATTAAAAAAGTGAATACTATCAAATTAGATAGGAGAAGGTGATTAATTTAAAAAAGTAATAAAAACAAAATATAGTGTGTATGAGTGGTTAGTTATGCAATTTGGATTGATTAATGCACCTAGTACTTTCATGAGGTTAATGAACCATAGCTTGATTTATAGTGATAACCAACATAGACATCTTGAGCACATAAAGTTTGTCTTGGATACTTTAAAAAAAGAAAAATTATTTGCTAATTTTAATAAGTATATTATTTGTACATATAAGCTTGTCTTTCTATGTTTTGTCATTGGTGCTTAAGGGGTAGAAGTAGATAAGGAAAAAGTAAAAACAATTGAATAATGGTCAACATCAACATCTATAACTAATGTAAGGAGATTTCATGGCTTAGCACGCTTTTACAGAAGATTTTTGAAAAATGATAGTAGCATCATTATACATCTAACTAAAATAATAAATAATTACATGAAGTTTATGTGGAGAGTTGAACAAGAAAAAGCATTTAGGTTGATTAAGGAGAAATATACTATTGCGCATCTTTTAGTTTTACCCAATTTTAATAAAATTTTAAAAATAGATTGTGATGCTTTAGGAATTTGTTGCATGGATAGAACTCCATTTTGAAAGACATTAAGTTTCTAAGCTATTTTGGAAGTCTTTATGGGAAAAGTTAGGGACTAAGATTTTATTCTTGTCTAATTTTCGCCCACATTCAAATGACTAACATCTAAAATGCCCAATTAACTACAAAAATAGACTAAAAGAATTCAATACCATAACTTAAATATATTGAGATTTTGATAATCGAAAATAAAGGCATCTGCAATCGACTTGCAGTTGGATAGAACTCAATCATATATGGGGTATGCTCCCTTCAAGCATTCCTTTTCCTTAGTTAAAGATGTGTAATATTAGGATATTCTCAACTTTAGAGACCTAAAGAAGAGGCTCGAAATAGAAATCCACATCTATTTGCGTTGCATGGAAAAGGAATGATTGATAATAGTCCAGAGCGAGGAAAGATGAAATAAGTAAAAGTAGTAGGAATGTAAGTTGTTGGAAGGTTTTCAATCAACAAGAGGTTATATGGTTAGGCCCTTTCTCACAAAGTGGATTGAACTATTATACCTTAGCTTAAGGTGACTTAACTCGCACAAAAAAAAAAGAATAAATTTGATAGCTTTCTAGTATATAATATATCAATAGGTAGTACAGATGGTATAACATAAGTATAGCTCTTATGGGCGAGCATTCCTCCCAACTAGAGATGATCATATTTGCTTTTTGTCTTTCTAGGAGATGGAAAGAGATCACTTTAGTGCATAGAAAAAAATGTTTTTGATCAACACAATAAAAATAGTCCACACTTTTTTTATAGGAGTGGTACACCAAAACTAAGAATTTAGTGTCAGTCCTCATAATAGAAATCAAAATAGTGGGCTTTCATAGCTAAAACAACATTATTTTCTATATCTCTCTAGTTGAAGTCCCTTATGTTTGAGCCCTAGGTCATAAGGCATGGAATTAGAAATGAGATAATGAAAAAATATTATGGTTCAAAGAAAGTTCTTTTCATCCAACCTAGAAAAGATGTCCAACAAGCCTATGTCATAGGTCAATCATGTTTCATGCCCCATAGTGATATTGACCTAGGAGTTGTGCTAAACTAAAAACTAGTTGAGGAGGTATCCTTTATAATACCAATCAATAGAGCACAGGAAAAGGTCTCAAGAAATGTCCTTGCTAGGCTAATCCTGTTACATGAAAGAATATTACTCACAAAATCAATTGCACCCAGTCAATATCATTAATGCCTTCGAATATTTTGGAAACTGCAAAAATAAAGGAGTTAGTACTCCAATTGAGTAATGAATGATTTAATGAAAAGAAAAGGACAAATCTAGTGATAGTAAGCTTTTTTGTTCGTTGAGAACTTTTTGGACTATCAAAATTTCTTGTAGCATTTATCTATAACTTATCAATCAATCCCTCATAATTAATTATAGCATCATCACTATACCGATATTCTTGCTTCTATAAAGTCAATGAATTGAGATATTTATATATATATATATATGATTATAGAATGATCTTGGGCACTAAATTTGATCATGAATCTCGTTACTTTTCAAGGTTCATATCATTTGTTATTAGAGCTAAACTCTAGTCTCAAATATACTTTTATTTTATTTTAATCTATGAATATCTTTATTTCTTCTTCTCTAATTTTCATTCAATATAATTTCCTATCTAATTAAATTTTCCATTTAGTACTTCATTTTTTGCATTTAAAAACAAAACAAAAAAGAAAAGAAAGTACAAAAAAACTAAAATTGATTGAATATAGTATACTATTTGTTGTGAGTCTCTTTCTAAATATTATTTATCTTTGATTTAAATTTGTATTGTGACTATTTCATTCACCACAAAAATATAAAGTACTCAATAAGTTCTTAGAATTTACCACTCAAATCTCAATTCTTGTTCACTTAAGTTCAATAAGAGTTGAATGAGCTTTAATGAGTGTTGAGTGACACAATCATATTTTTTGAAATAATGTCTAGCCATCCTAATAGAAATTATCTAAAAGATGTTTATCCAAAATTATCTATAAGATATGATGAGTGAAATGAGATTGTATTTTGAAGTAGGAAATAGGACATTTCTATGAATAATTGGATCATATGGAAAATAGCTATTTAGAGTGGTCACAAAAAAACTTCAAGGAGTAGAGCAAAATTCAGCCAAGAGAATTTCCTAATAATTATTAAGTGATCTATGGGATGGATAATTAAGAAGAAAATGGGTATGCTTCCATAATCAATCATGGAAGACATGTTTACTTTACTTTAGAGAGTAGAGAAAGCATGAATATAATAACCTAGGCAACATTAAGATGAGAATTATGTTAGTTAAAGATAGAAATGACCTGGAAACTTTTTTTATATGGAAAAAAAAGATAGAGTTAGTTTTGATTACCATAGTTATTCTAACATGAAGAAAAGTGAAACTAATAGCATTTGAGTTCACTGAATATTGTATTTTTTTGTGAGATTAATGTACGATTAGTAGAATATGAAATGGGGAACATCCATTAAAGACCTAGGAGGTGATGAAATCAATAATAAGAAAAATGATTGTTTTAAGTTGTTACTACTAAAACTTATATAAGAAATTATAAAATTTGATGCAAGGGAGCATATGTGTAGAAGATTAACATAAAGAAATGAAGATTGTTATGATCTGAGCTAATATTGAAGAAGATCGAAGGGCTACCATTATGAGATTTCTAGTTGGACTTAATTGAAAGATTTCAAAAATGATAGAGTTGCATCATTATTTAGAAATGAAAGATATGGTGCATATGACAATCAAAATTAAGCATAAGCTCAAGACAAATAGATAACCATCATTAACCCATAACTTGTGCCAATCATCTTGAAAAGTAGATAAGCTACAAGCAACTAATCAAAAGGGCAGTCCAAGACTTGGCTTTTTCATTCATGATTTTCAAAGTAAGGTTAAAACTTCTGTGACTTGAAATCATGATATCAAATTATTCAAGTGTCTTGAAAAAGGTAACATTACAAGTCAATATCCAAAAAAAAGGTCATAGTATTGAAAGATAATAAAAAAATTGAAACTAATAATAAATAAGATATTCAAACAAAGCCATCCTTAAAAAATATAACCGAGGAAGAAAGTATTCAGAAAGATTTATTATTTATAAGAAGAGTTCTAGGTATGCAAACCAAGGAAGAGGATGGTGAATTAAATGGGGAAACCAATTTCATACAAGGTATCATTTAAAAGATAAGGTATGTTGCATGATTATTGATTTTGGGAGTTGTACAAATGTATCAAGAAAAATCATAGTACAAAAACTAAGGTTTTCATCTAAGAATAATTCACACTCATATAAGTTACAATGACTAAATGATAATGTCAAAATAAAAGTGAATAAATAAGTATTAGTGTCTTTTCAAATTAGAAAGTATGAAGATGAATTATTATGTGATGTGATACCTATGCAAGTTGGACACTTTCTATTAGGTAGGTAATACCAATTTAATATGTGAGTCAACCATGATGGACTTACTAACAAATATTCTTTTAGATTTAAAAGAAGAACTATTATTTTTGTACAATTAACTCTTACCCAAGTGTATGAAATCAACTGATAATAAAAAAAGATATTACTCTAAAGAAAGAAGATGAAAAAGAAAATAAAAAAGAGAAAAAAAATAATGGTCAAAAAATAGAGAGAAGATGAGAGAGCGATTGAAAAGATGAGAGAAAATTCATCTAATGAGAGAAGATTAGAAAAACTAGAAAAGAACATTTTTTGTAAAAAAGAGTAAGAAAAATGAACATTATGTTGAAATAAGTCAATAATTTTACTTATGTATAAGGTGGTTTCATTTACTACTAATATCATAGCACTACCTTTCCTAGTTTTGTTACCTCTCTTTTGTAGGAATACAATGATATCTTTCCTAATGGAATACTATAAGGATTGCCTCCAATCTGAGGTTCTGAGTATCATTGACTTTGTCCTAAGAGATCCTATTCACAATCAGTTTTCATATAGAAGTAATCAAGAAAAAACAAATGAACTATAAAGATAGATTAGTAAATTATTGAAAAAATAGGCATATTAGAAAAAAAATTCTATGTGATGTTCTAGTATTACTGGTTCTTAAAAGTGGGATTATGAAGAATGTGCATTAATTTTCAGGTAGTTAACAATATAATTATAAAGTACTAACATCATATTCATTATTTTGGAAGATGTGGGTAATTTTTAATTTTCTAATCGTGAGATGATCATGGTTGCTTATGATTCTTCTGAAAAGTGCCTTGGATTTCTATGAGTTGAGGATGATAAAATCCATGACACCCACCCGTTTCCTTCTTTACTATAATTGAACATGGATCCTTAGCTTCCTATGCTCCATGCAATCAGTCAACCTATATGAGTGGTAGTTATTGTACCCCTTGTGGGTCTAATGGTAGTTTTTTGTTTGGAGAGAGAGAAGCTCTAATTCTTCTAAATTAATGCATAGCTAGCTTATCTTGATACAAAAATTTGTGAATTGAATCCCACATTGCACCAAATGCATTCACCTCTCAATATTCCAATAACTTTAGTAGCAGTTCATGCAACATTGTTTCTTATCAAATGCGGTCTTACTCTTGGAGGAAGGAAGCCATAAGCTTGAGAGCATTAATTCATTGCTATTTTTTTCTATGAATCTACAAATCATTCTAACCAAAATCCCAAAAGTAGCCTCCATCCTATTTTGAAATACAATTATAGCATCCTAATAAGTATGAATGGAGCTTCTATGATTGTTTTACCTAAATATCTTTTTCTTTGTAAATAGATGACATGGTCAATTGACTTGTTCGATGCTAAGTTCCTTTATTTATGAATGAATTTAGTTGATATTAGATGATGCACATATCAAATCTGAGCAATGTTCTGACAATTCACTTGAAATATGATCAAAGTACTTTATAGCTCAAGAAGAAAACTATATAAAGTAGTTTGCCTTACGTTCTTCCTTTAACTAATCGAATATGTAACAAAGGTCCTTTTGAATTGGGCTTTAGTCATTTCTTTAATTTCTATACCCAAAATCTCTAGCAAAATATTCAGCAAGAAGTTATGTTCAAGTTATCTCAAAAGTGGAAATGAAATGGATTCCACCCATGGTGGTAGAACTTTAAATGGCCAAAACGGTAGCCAAAATCATAAGTTGAAGGTATTGGTACCCAATTTGGATCATTAATCCTGGAGAAGTCATTTACATCAATGAGAAAAAGGATTGGGAACAAAGAAGATGATTATATAGGTGACTTGAACAAAAATTATTTTATGAAATTCTTCTATAAGAAAAGAAGGTAGTGAAATTTTTTCCAATAAATTTGGTCTCAAGCTTCCACCTTTAGAAGAGGAACCAAAATGAAAGCTTACCCAAGCAATGTAAGAATAAGCAAAAGTGAAGTGAGGTTAAAGAACAAACAAGGAAACTCAATAAGGTTAATGAACTAAAGGATCATATATATATAGAATGTACTAAGGATTGGGATGATGGGTATATATTAAAAGAAGATTTCAATAAAGGATGAAGATTCTTTTGTTCAATGCATGATTCATATCATTTCATGAAAAATGGAAATCAATGTGGTCCAATCTCTTCCTTGTCACTAAGATTCACTTTTATGGAATGGTTAATATTAAAGTTAAAGGAGAACTCTCAATCATAGTCAATGGCTCATTAGAAGCATATAATGAGGGTGAAAATAAGGAATGAATCTATTCCACCACTTTCTTGACTAAAATTATTCCTCTATAATGTCTAACGATATTAGGCTTTGTGCTTGTTATGAAGAAACCCAATTACTAAATTACTCACTTTTTTGGTAATGTGTGTGCACAAACTTAAGTGAACATAGATGATATTTAAAAACATCAATGATTGTATGAAAGATATTGTTGATCGGTTAAATGGTTTTTGCTTAATTTTGTTATTCATTCACCATACTTAACTTTTTTTCCAATTTGTAGAGTATTTATTCTACAAATATCATTTTTATTGCATGTCTTAAAATTTTGGACTCAAGTCCTATTCAAGCACTAGGATCATTGTTACACTAAACATTTAAATAACATCTTTACATCATTTAATTAAAATATGGGATTCAACCAAAGTCAAGAAATAAGATATATGTCATATTTATCACAAGGGTGATTACTTGAAGGAAGTTAATTTGATTCTTTGATACATGTGCAAGTAAGGTGCATTCAAATAGAATCATAATTTTTTTTCAATATAGACTTTGTCTAACATTTTGAAGCATAGATGATACAATTTGAGCAATTTGGATGCCACCCACATTTGGGTTGTTTATGATCTTAAGAAACACTAGACAACTTTGTTCTTTTGGTTCATATTTCATGCTCTAATTCTTTTCAACATCCAACAATCATACTTTATGTAGTTGAATCATATCATCCACCATAAATTTGAAGCTACATACAAAAATCAGAACAAAACCACGAATTTGGTGCTTTTATCTATTTGTTTGATGACTAAGAAACACTCAACACGTGAGTGCAAGAGGAAACATGAGTGCTTGCCTAGAACAAATAGAAAAAATAGAATGGAATAGCCTATTGAGAGCGGTTTGATCCCCTTCCTCTTCCTATTTAAAACAATTTTCAAAACTTGAGAGGATTGATGATTTTGACAGCGGGATCTATAATTTGAGTTAGACTTACCATATTTTTTTAGTTTGCTTGTAGTGTGATTTTGAAGTTATTAATTTATTTTTATAGATGCACACTTAATTTTGTATGATGGTTTTTGACATTATTGTAAAAGAATTGAGTTAATGATTTTAAAGTAGGTGTATTTGTGAAAATATTCTAATCATACAAAATGAGAGTAGTTATTAGTCTTGAATAATGACCAACCCTAAAAAGAATTGAGTTGAGAAAAAATAAGATAATGAAAAAAATTAATCTAAAAAAGAATTGATCAAATGAAAATGAAAGTGAGAATATCAAGCTTTATATGATCATTTTGTTGGGGTTCCGGTAAATTTCATATTAGAATTTCACAGCGGACTAGGAACCCACCAATGATCTAAGTGAATATAATTAAATATTGGACAAGAATATTACCTGTTGTAGTGCAAAATTAAACTTTTGATTCCGAATGGTTCGATCGAATCCTAGCATAGTCAATTATTCATGCCTCTAGTTGTATCCACACAAATGTATCTTTGTTATTTCATTTTTCGTGTTCTATCACTCCCATTTTATATAACTTTTTGGTTTTACCCACACATTTCTAAAAGGATATATCATTAACTAAAAGGATATGTCATTGATGAAATCTTTTGGTATTTCACACAACTTTCTAAAAGGATGTGTCATTAATGAAACATTTTGATTTTTTACACACCCTTCTAAAAGGATGTGTCATTAATGAATCCTTTTAGTTTTTCACAGACCATTCTAAAAGGATATATCATTAATGAAAAGGATGTGTCATTAATGACACACCTTTCAAAAAGAGAGAAATATGAGCTTTTATTTTGGGCCCATTTTAAAGGTCCGAATATCTACTAATTAGATCTTAAGCTAATTAATCCAATTAGCTTAAGATCTGAAACAAACTTCAGACTTAAGATTAGACACAGTTTATTTTAGTCTAACTAAAATAAAATGAACTCCATATATATATATATTTTTTTGTGTGACCCAATAGGTTCTCATAATGTTGGTAGTTACTTTAAAATATCATTTTAAATAAATAAGCAATGAATGGAATTTAGCGATACATCATTACTCTCCAAGTGATGAAAATATAATAGATTGACCTAATTTCGTTACTTATTTTATTGTACAACTTAGTCCTTTTGTCCATGAAATCTAGATTAATTTATGAGGCATGGATTGTGTCATTTTCACATCAATCTATATAATTCTTGATCTTTAGTAGACTAACCTAAACAAATAAGCTTAATATCTCATATTGACTTATTTGAGCAAGGTCATGCATTTTGGTAGTCCTGCTCAATCAAGGGGCAAACTGGTATTACTTTTATTATTTAGAAGGGACAAATTTCATCTACTTTAATCACGTCCCTCTACAAAATTTATTATATACCTAGTAAACAACTTTATAACCATCCTTGTTATAGGTGGTAATACCTAAATCTAAAGTATACAACTCATTGTGTAGGAAACCGTGATGACTTCAGATCAAAAGACAATTCATACTAATAGTCACTATGAGAATGTGTATAATACTTATATAACAAACCATGCAATATTCTCATAGTAGGTTAGTTCAATATATGTTTTCCAACATATATTCAAGTGTTAACTTAATATCTCATATTATTTCACCTACATGCTAGTCTTAATATATTAATATTGTTCTTGATTATTAATACTTGACTATGGACAATATTTAGAGTAGTATTCTATAGAATTTATCACTCTAGGATGTTATTATATTTATCTAATATTTGCATAGATCTAAATAAATATAATAATCTTAAAATGATGTCTTTATATATATAAGAAATGATATAAAAGTCCCAAAAGAATCAACTAATGATTGACTTTTAGGGCATACTCTATCAATCTTCTACTAGCACTAAAGCACAATCACTAAATTATCTAATACCTAGTGACCTAGTATGACCATAATGCTTCATCTATGCTAAAGCCTTAGTTTAGTGGGTCTACTATGTTGTCATATGTAGGTACTCTACATATCTTCACACCTCCTTAATCGATAATCTCTTGAATGAGATGGAATTGTCAAAGTATGTGTTTGGATCACTAATGAAATCTAGGTTCCTTAGCATGTGCAATAGCCCCATTGTTGTCACAATAAAGATCTACTAGATTAGTTATGCTTGGAACTACATCAAGTTATGTGATGAACTTTTTTATCCAAATAGCTTCTTTTGTTGAATCAGAAGCAACAATATACTTAGCTTCTGTAGTAGAATCAGCAACTATAGCTTGCTTTGAACTCTTCCAGCTCACAATACCAATATTTAAGCAAAACACATAACCTGACTACAATCTTGAATCATCCCTGTTAGTTTGGAAGCTTGCATCATTGTAACCCTTTACAATGAGCCCCTCATCACCTCCATATATTAATAAATATTTTGAGTCCTTCTTAAGTACTTAATAATATTCTTGACTGATGTCAAGTGTCTATCACATGGAACTAACTGGTATCTGCTCATCGTGCTTAATACATATGAGACATTAGGATGATTATAAATCATGGGATACTTGATAGACCCAATAGTAGATACATATGGAATTTTATCAGTGCATTCCATTTCCTCTTTAGTAGAGGGACATAGAGCCTTAGAAAAGCTCACTCCATGTGAAATTGATAAGAATCCTTTCTTAATATTATGCATGGCAAAATGATTAAATACTTTGTCAATATATATACTCTGACTCATGCCAAGCAATCTCATAGATCTATCTCTATAGATCTTTATGCCTAATATATAGGCAACTTCACCTAAGTCTTATATTGAGAAATAATTTACAAGCCAAGCCTTTATAGATTATAGGATATGGATATCATTTCCAATGAGAAATATGTTGTCTACATACAAAATAAGAAAGATGATTGTGCTCCCACTAATCTTTTTGTAGACACAAGGTTCATATTCATTCTTAATGAAACCAAACTCTTTGATTGCATCATCAAATCAAAAATTCTAGCTTCTTGAAGCTTGCTTTAATCCATAAATGGACTTTTGCAACTTACATATCTTTGTAGCAACCTTTGGATCAACAAAGCCTTCATGTTATGTCATGTATACATCCTCGAATAAATTCCTATTTAGGAATGTAGTTTTAATATCCATTTTCCAGATTTCATAATCATGATAAGCTATAATAGCAAGCAAGATCCGAATGGATTTAAGCATCACAACTGGTGAAAATGTTTCATCATAGTCAAAACCATAAATTTGTATTAAACCTTTATCAACCAGTCACTTTTTAAAAGTTTGCACATTACCGTCCATGTCAATTTTTCTTATAAAAACCCATTTGCACCCAATGGGATTTATCCCTTTAGGTGGATCAACCAAAGTCTATACTTGGTTGGTATACATGGATTCCATTTCAGATATCATGAAATCTAGCCATTTCTCAGAATTTGGACTTTTTATAGCTTCTTGATTGGATGTGGTCTCATTTTGATTAACAAGCATTACATCACCATGATTAGATATGAGAAGAGAAAAATTATCATGCTGATGTCATATCCTATTGATTTATGTAGAGCTCATTCTACTCGAATAGGTTGTTGTTCCATAACTTCTTGTGGTGTAACAAGTTCATGATCCACAATACTTTGTAGTGCATGTATTTCTGGTTCCATTAAAGTTTCAATGCTGGTTTGTGTATCTTGAATTTTTTCAAGATTTACTTTTCTCCCACTAGTTCTTTCTTGAAATAAATTATCTTTCTAGAAAAATAATATTTTTAATGATAACCACTTTGCCTTGTGTGGGAATGTAAAAGTAGAATTTCAATGTTTATTTAGGATATCCTATAAAATAGTATTTGTCAAATTTGGGTACTAGTTTTTCTAAGACTTGACGTCTAACATAAGCCTCACAGCCCAAATCTTCATGAAAGATATTTTGGGAATCTTTCATGTCTCTAGAGCATGTCCCTAGAAGAAAGAAGAAAGATTTGCATGACTCATCATTGATCGTACCATGTCTAATAGAGTATGATTTCTCCTTTCTAATACAACATTCCATTGTGGTGTTCCAGGTGGAGTGAGTTGGGATATGATCCCACACTGAACTAGATGATAAAGAAACTCTTGGCTTATACCCCCTCGATCTGATCGAAGTATCTTAATACTTTTTCCATATTGATTTTGTACTTCATTCTTAAATTCTTTGAACTTTTCAAAGAATTATAACTTGTGTTTCAATATATACACATAGTCATATCTGCTAAAATCATTAGTAAATATAATGAAATATTGGTAGCCTCCTCTAGCTATTATATTGAAAGGGCCAGCTACATCACTATATATAACTCCTAACAATTCATTTTCTCATTCGCTTTAACCAGTAAAAGGAGTTTTAGTCATTTTGCCTAATAGAAAAGACTTGCATACTTTATATGATTCAAGATCAAATGAATCTAAAAGTCAATCTTTATGTTTAGATATGTGTTTCTCTTTTATATAGACTAAGTGATTGTGTCAGAGATGTTTGGTTTGAATCATCAGATTTTAACCATTTTGTATTTATGTTATAAACTGGGATTTCAAGGTCTAGAACACAGAGACCATTCATTAATTGTGCACTATAATAGAACATCCCACTTAAATAAATAGAAAAATAATTGTTCTCTATTATAAATGAAAAACCTTTTTTGTCCAAATAAGAAATAGATATAATGTTTCTAGATAAAGCATACACATAATAATAATTCTCAATTTCTAAAATAAGTCTGCTAGGAAAATATAAAATATAGAATCCTATAGCTATAGCAGCAACTCTAGCACCATTTCCAACACCTAGGTCTATCTCGCTTTTGATCAACAATCTACTTTTTCTAAGATCCAACACATTATTACAAATGTGAGAAGCACATCCGATATCTAATACCCATGATGAAGAAGTAGATAGGTTGACTTCGATAACATTAATACCTGAGGCAGAAGTTTCACTTCTTTTCTTCTTTTTCAATTCTTTCAGGTATTGTTCGTAATTCCTCTTCCAATGTCTAGTTTGACCACAGTGGAAGCAAGTATATATTTTAGCCACCCCTCCCTTAGGTTTCAATGCAAAAGATTTTTCCTTGCATTTGGTTTGGGGTTTATCATTATCCTTACCTTTGGGCTTACATTTTCCTTTTCCCTTTTGCACCATCATTATGGTCTTAATCTTTTTTAAATTTTGTTCAACAGTTCTCAACATGCTTAACAACTCATGCAAAGTTTAGAAAAAAATTTTCATGTTGTGATTCATGACAAATTTATTATAGTTTTTAGGCAATGATTGCAAAAATAAATCAGCAGCCAACTCTTGGCTCAATGGAAAGCTCAACCTTTCTAGATTTTGAATATACCCAATCATTTTGAGCACATGAGTTCTAATAGGGCTCCCTTCTGTCATCTTGCATTGAAACAATGCCTTAGATACCTCATATCTTTCATGCCTTGCCTGCTCTTGATATAGTCATTTTAAATGTTTAATGATATCATAAGCATTAATGTTCTCATGTTGCTTCTAAAGTTCATAGTTCATGGTGGCAAGCATAAGGTATTCTACATCTAAAGTATCATCTTGATACCTTTTATGAGCATCCTTATAAACATGAAGAGTTTTATGAACAAATGATTCATAGATAAGCTGCTCTCAGATATATAGTTTCCTTTCTTGTTTGAGGACAATCTTTAAATTCTTATACCAATCCATAAAATTAGCTCCATTTAGCTTGTACTTCTCAATGACAGATTACAATGATAAGTTGTTTAACATATTTTTAGATATGGTAATCTAGAATTATGTAGAAATTAATATTATATTTAAAATTTATTTAATTAGGCCTTTAATTAAATGATCCTCCCATTAAATTATTAGGTTGAAAATAATCCCTCAATTTTCTCTTTAAATTAATTTTTTAGTGACCCAAGATTCATATTTGACCTTGTCTTGAGTTAGCTTTGGCTAATCACCCAAAATGTGGCTATTTAGGTAGGTAACATTTACCAAATACATCTAATGTAACTCTTGGATAATTAGGTGAACATTAATGGGTATCAAATAATTATATTTCACTTTAGCAAACCTATCTAATATTGATCGAGACAGTAATGAGTATCAAACTTTGGTAGGCATCTTTTATTAACTTAGTTTTAATTTGAGGAATTTCTTTAATTGTTTAGTAAAATAACAAATTTAACATGCATCACATACATTTAAATGTGTTTGTATTTATTTTACTAGGCAAGTTATATATCAACATATATTGCACAATCATAAAATAAATGTAACATGATTATGGCCCCAACTAAAATAATTTTCTCAAGCTAATGAGAAAATTGAAAGATCAACCTATAGGTATTGCATTTTCTCCAAGTGCTTTCTCGGTAGGTCATATGTTGTTGGTTCCTTTCTCCTTTAAAATAACCTTCTAATATAATACTATTCTAATCATACATTACACAACTAGAAGGGACCTTGAGTTACATTCGAGGGTAATTAGATGAGAAAAAAATTTTACAACTTGAATTGTAGATTAAAAGGCACGACACATTGGGTGTATTTAACTTGCAGCAGCGAAACACATAATCCATTCATATGGGGTAAGGGACCATAACCATGCACCATAAAAACATACATCTAACATCACTTTATTATGATTATAATTAATCAAATTAATCATATATGAGGCATTTAAATTTGGGGTCCTAGGGCATCACCCCTAGTGGGGCCCAAGGGCATAGCCCCTTAACTATAATAAAAATTGATTTATAAAATTGATTTATGACTGCAATCAAATCACGGTTTCATCTATAAAACTATCTAACATTTAAATATATTCGTATAACAATTATATGAATTTCTAATCCCTTTAACCAACCACCATATATTAATTCATTGATGTAATCATATTACAATCTTATTTATCACGTGAATAGAATTTAGTATTCATATTAATTCAAATTAACATGAACAAGTTATAAACAATATTATTTAATCATATTAAACTGTGTATTATATTAAACATATTAATATTATAGATCTGCTTTATGCATGACTAATCAAAATGCCCAAAAATCATTCGTTTAATCAAATAATATGTTTGTTCATATCAAATATAAACAAATACATAAAATGATTAAAACGATTCGCAAGTTCCCTCCAATACCATTGTTGGAGTTTTGGTAAATTTCAAATCAGAATTTTATAGTGGACTATGAACTCATCAATGATACAAGTAAATACAATTAAATGTTGGACAATGATGTTACTTGTTGTAGCACAAAATTAAACTTTTGATCCTGAATGATTTGGTCGAATCCTAGCACAATTAAGTTTATGTACCTCTAGCAGTATCCACACAAACATATCTTCGTTATTTCATTTTTCATATTCTATCTCTCCCATTTTATATAACCTTTTGGTTTTTCACACACCTTTCTAAAAGGATGTATTATTAATGAAACCTTTCTGTTTTTCACACACCTTTCTAAAAGGATGTGTCATTAATATAAATGATGTGTCGTTAATGAAAAGGATTTTTCATTAATGATACACCTTTCTAAAAGAGAGAAACGTGGGCTTTAAGTTTGAGCCTATTTTAATGGTCTAAACATCTACTAATTATACCAAACTCTTTAGTCCAATTAGTTTAAGATCTGAAATGAATTTCAAACTTAAGATTAGTCCCAATTTATTTTAGTCTAACTAAAATAAAATGAACTCCAGATATATATACATTTTTATGTGTGTGAGCCGATAGGTTCTCATAATGTTAGTAATAGATTTAAAATCTCATTTTTTAAAGAAATGAGCATTTAGCAATACATCATTGCTCCCCAAGTGATACAAATATAATAGATTCGACTTAACCTAATTTCGTGACTTATTTTATTATACGACTAAGTCCTTTTGTCCATAATATCTAGATTGATTTATGAGGCATGGATTATATCATTCTCACATCTTAGTTTAGGTCATAGGACAATTCATATTACTAGTTATTGTGAGAATGTGTATGATACTTATAACAATTCATGTAACATTCTCATAGCATGTCAGTTTAGTATATGATCTCCAACATATACTCATGTGTTAACTTAATATCTCATATTAGTTAACCTACATGCTAGTATTAATGTATTTATATTATTCTTGAATATTAATACTTGACTAGGGATAATTTAAAGTAGTATTCCTTAGAATAAATCACTATAGGGCATTATTATATTCATCTAATATTTGTGCAGATCTAAATAAATATAATAATCATAAAATAATGTCTTTTTGCATATAAGATATGATACAAATGTACCAAATGAATCATCTAATGATTAACTTTTATGGCATACTCTAAAACTATGAATGACCATGACTAAGTCATGAGGCTTGGAATTGGTCATGGCTTTAATGTTGGCTTTATGGGTGAAGTGTCATGGTATTGTGGATGGCCATGATTGAGTCATTTCTCTTAGTAACAAAAAGTGGTGATGGAAAATATTGTAATGACTTACAATTGTTGAATAAATCATGACTCTAGAATATGTCGTGACTACTTGTACCAATAGGGTACTCAACTATTATGATATCAAAATAATATCAGAAAGGTTAAGTGATTTAGAGCTAGTATGACTAAACTCTAAAAAATTATCATGACAATGATGATTATGTTGCATAGCAAGATATTTGTGTTAGCTTGATAGTGTAGTCATAATGTACAAAGAATATCATGACTATTTTAGTAGAGTTATGGTTAAGAAAAGATAATATAACTACTTCAGGTTAATATAGAGCATATAAGTCATGACTAGTGAATTTTTATTATTCTCTATCACTTCTCTTTGCTATAAGTTTTTCTCCATCAAGTCAAGCCAATTTCACCCAAATTATCTTCAATTTCACTAATATTCATTATTTTCTCTTTAAAATAAGATTTTAGTGAAATCTCTTTAATTATACTAGTATTCATGAAAGCACTATACATTATATTTCCCAAATAGCACCATTTATTTAGTATTTTGAGTGACGAATACCTACACTACACAAAATCCAACTTGGCATTAGAAAACTATATTGCTCTAATATCATTTGTTGGGAAAGTCATTAGTGGTTTCATACCTATTTATGTTAGCTAGATACATCTATTTGTGAGCACAATGAAATGTATACTTTTCAAAACCTGAATTGAGATATTTTAATAAATAGTTTTATTAGATTGTAATTTCTAAAAAAAACAAATTTATTTTAGGCAATTATAACCATGAGTTTACATTTATTTAGTAGAAATTTAGTACAATAGTTTTTGAATATATTTTGGTAGAACATTTCTAATACAAACTCAAACATAATATTTCAGAAAAATAATTTAATAAGCAAAAATTTTAAACAAAAATATTCAAACAAAATTTATAGAGAAATTCGAGTTAAAAATTTATTCATGTATAAAAATACCGAATATAATTTTAACACGCAAAAAACTACATATCAAACCAAGATTTATAGATAGAGAGATTTTATGAAAACCTAAAATTCATAATAGTAAACCAAGATATTTTGCATGTGAAAATATTGGTGATATGCACACAATATTCTTTAAGGTGAACTTTTATTGAAAACTTTAAGTTATACATTAATTTTATATGACAACGAGTTGAAATCATGAACACTGCATAGCAAGATCACCAACATCACGTAATTACTCACACACCACAATATTTTTGGACAAAATCGAGGAGCATTCTCTCAAATTAAACCCCTTCCAAAAAAAAATCATTTGTGATTATAATATTTCTCCTCTCATACATTTTGTAATACATATTATCAAGAGTAGAAAAAGATTATTTTATTTTTGTGTGTAGATGTGTTCAGCAGAAAGAAGAAGTTCCACAAAAGAGGACTATTGCCTTTGGAACCATATTGTCGTGGTGCATCTATTGAAAAAATGAAGGTTTCTGACTAGTTTTTCTTTTTGAACTTCATATCAAATGGTTGAAATTCAAAAATATGAATATTCCATTTTTTCCAATTTGGTGGGAAATTGTAGCACACTTTTGGTTTATCATGTACCTTACATGCATAAAAACCCAAAAAAAAAATAGTAGTGACTAAATAAAATAAAATTTGTAGCTTTAACATAACAAACATGTACTATGTTTTAATTAATAAAGAAATCAATCCAACAAAGTAAAGTAAATCAAGTTGGTCTACCTATCCCGAGCACACCCAACAAAACTCCCCTTCATCCTGCATGGAGAGATGCACAAGAATATATTTAAATAAATAAAAATGTAATATAATTAAAAAATTATTATCATACAAGTAAATGTTTATTCGTGTATATTTTTTTTATGTACAACTAATTTTTTTATTGATTATATCTCAAATCCAATGCTATGACACAAAAATGTGCTTCGAGCTACTATGAGAGCTCGAATTCTTGAAGAGATATATTGCACGTTAACTATCACTTTGAATTTTTAATGTATCCCAAAACACATCTAACACTATTAGAAACTTTTTTATCCTTAATTTTTTTTCCAAGCTTTTGACAATTGCAATGAACTCGGCCTCAATCATGGAATAAGAGGATGCTAATCTTACTTAAAATATTATTAACAACTAGAGGTGAATTTCATTGAATCTAAATCACCAACCATGTAAGAATTGGTGCACCTTAGAATAATGGATTTTCACATGGTCAAACAAGAGATAACTAAATATAGCTCAATGATATCTTATGATAGATTTCACGTAGAAGTGGAAAATGAGACAGGCAACCTTGGAATGAACCATGAAAGCTCTAGCCCCTACATGAATAGACTTACACTGGAATAAGAGTGAGTTGGCATGGTTGCATAACTCAGATCATGGGGTTTGGCCTACATGGTGAAATGGCATTTGGCACAACATGCAGGAGTCATTGACCCAGATGACAAAACAACTTTAGTCAACCTAGATCATGCCTTTGGGTTGGGAAGAAGCCAAATTGATTAGGCACATTTAATGCATAGACCTATATTTTTATTTTTTATCTAGATATAGCACATGTGGTTTAGGCACTTAATTTTTTTTTTGATCGAGATCAATTTGGATTGGCTTGACCCAATGTCAATTAAACTATTTATCCATAGATCATAAAAGGATTTCTCATTGGCAACACAATGGAAAATCTAGGTGTAATTTTTAAAAATTCTATAATTATGTATATTTATTTTTTTTATTAAACTCAAACTACAATCTTCTCTCTTCTCTTTATTTCTCTTATTTTCTCAAAACTATAATTTTTTTTTACTTTAGTGTTTTTTTTTTCTACATAATTTAGATTTTTAATTGATGAAAATGTTTGATTTGACAAATAACAAAATTATGGGTGTAATTCTATCAAATTTTGTCATGTACAAGTATACTACATATTTTTTTCATTTTATATATTAGAGTTAAAGTTATAGAACATATACTCCTAACTATCTATACATCAACCTAATTAATTCTAGAAAATGAAAAATAGTAAATGTATTAAAAATGAATTTAATATTTTAGATATTTTTGATTTAAATAATGACAACCCAACTAAAATACTATAAATTGATTCATCTCTCTGTCATATGTCTCCCTAGGTACTTAAAATATAGACTTCATAAACAAATAATTATAATTTGAACTCACTTTAATATAATTAAAATGAAAAAAAAATAGATAAGTCAAAAAAGGTTCAACACACTGCAGATACTATAAAAAATATATAATTAATAAACTAGTGGTGATATTAGACACCTAAATAGATATAATGAATAGGATCATGGGCAAAGCAAACATAGTCATGAGTTCATTAGATTTAGATCTATTTTAGGTTCATTGACCTCATTCAGTTACAACATGAGTTTGGAAGATAATTAATATTTTAGACTAGTGCATTGTATGTATAAATATATATAGCTCATAAATCATAGGATCCTTATGTCAACATGTAAAACATATATAATAAAAGATTATAAGTTTGATAAATAATTGATAATTCAAAATCTTATATAATATAATGAAATGACATTAGTGATGTATAGTATATTGACTAGTCATTATGATATTCATTTTGCAAGCATTACCATTTACTATATTGATTCTAACTAGAAACTAAATAAAAAAAATTAGAATTTTATGAGATCTTTCATCCTCATGATGGTTCTTTCATATATAATAGTCTAATGAAAGTATTTATAAAATAGGAAATACAAAATAAAATATATAGTATAATATTTGATAATGCTATAAATAATAGTGTTGCAGTGAATTTATTCATAAGAAGCATGAGAGGATCGGATGTGCATGATGACCTAAATCCTAAAACAGACCAAAAAATTAATTTTTATTAAAGTAACTCAAATTTATTTTGGACCAGGTTGGGTCATCATCCGGATCAACTCACAAACTAGACTCCACAGAAATAACCCAACAAATGGATGGACTCTGTGTTGTCCAAAAAGGAGTTTATTGTAGAGAGGAGATTAAAAAAATTTATTCCTCCCTTTCTGAATATTATTTTGTATGCATAGAGAATGGGAGAATGTCTTGGTTGTGGAAGAGTTCTATGTAAATTTGGAAGATAAGTAAAAAAATATTTTCTATGTGAGAGGGATTAGTTTTTTTTTATAGAAGAATTATTAATGAGTTTCTTAGATTCTCGTGTACCAAAGATAGCAAGGATTTTAAATCTCTTCATAGGCTAATAAATTTTTTAGTTATTGATAAATATTGATGAATAGAAAGAGAACATGGAGAGTGACATCGAAGAGAACATACAAATATTTGATAAGGGGAGAACTTGTATTGGTGAGTAAAGTTTAATTATATTACATATGCTAATTTATATTACTCCATTCTCCATGTTTCTATGATTATTTTGGAGAGAAGAATTATACTATACACCATCCTTGTTGGGTACTATTTTATATGAATTTTTTTTTTGGAGATATTGATTCTTGGATTTCTTGAGAGTGAATTTTATATCAAACTAATTCATCATTCCCTTATTACTTTGTTATGTCTAGCCAAGAGAGTTCCTAAGGATAAATAAGATGATACAATGTGTCTAATGATGTCTTCCTTGACATTTTTGGGCATAAAAAGTGAAATAGAAAGAGATAAAAAAATGAAAGAAGCCAACATGAAGGAGAAAGACCAGTCAAAATTTGTGAAGAATGTTCATCCTCCACTATGACTGATACATAGAAGATGGAAAGAAATGAAGGAATTCAAGAAGATGAGGTAACCTACATTGAGCATTTTTTTAGTTGCATAATGTGGTATGTTTATAAATATTTTGTATATTGTAAAAAATGTACAATAGAGTGAAAGAGAATCAAGGAAGAGCTAAAAAGGGGGATCTATTCCTTATGCACAAGAGTAGTAAAAAATGTTGAAAAGCAAGATAGGATGGGAGAAAAACATATCCATAAAAAAGAAATGGCTTTTATTTTAACATAATAAAAAGTTTGAAGACCAATTCTAAAAACTCTTGAAGAAATGAATAAGATGCATGGATATTGGAATAATATGAAGCACCAAATCATTTGGAATACTATATGAGGTAGTCATGGTAGATTGAAAGAGAGAAATGGATGCTAAAAATAACTTGAATGAAGATTAAACAATATCTAGGGTGCATTAATTGGAGAGAGGAATATAGAAAGAGCAGTTCAAATAAAAAAAAGTATTTTACTATGAGATGCTTCAAAAATACATAAAATTCAATTGAGTGAAGACAAAAGATGATTAATAAAAAATGATAAAGATGTTGCATGGATCAGCTATACAAAAAACAGATTCAAAAAAGTCATCCACCTCCTTACCACCATTTGAGCACTCGATGATAAAGTCCACCTTCTAGAAGTATGATACTATATGAAAATCATATCGGCCACCTCCAACACTACTTTGATTTATATATTTTTTATTTATTTCTATATTGTGATGATGTACTATTGTGTGGAATTAAATTGAGATGTTTGAATGTTATTTTTTTTCTATCACGAAGGTAAAATTTATTGCATGGGGATAAGCAATTATTTTATTGTGAGAGTTTATTCGATACTCAAACTATTTAATATTTTTATATAATTTGGTGGTTTATGATAATGTGTATATGTGGAAATAAAGATATTATGGGTTAATTCCATGATTTTGATATTTTGACAAGTTTTGATGAATTTCATGAAAGCAGTAGCCTTTTATAGGTGTTTAGCATATGCAATAGATTATTGAGTCTTACATTATTTTGACATTCATTCTTTATTAAAAGTATACCTAATTGGTAAAAAAAATTATATTCCATGACCCTACCAACTAATTAGCATAATCATCCACAATGTGATATATTCTAAGTGGCTAAGATGTTATTATAGATTCATGATTATACTTATCTTAGGAAATGTAAATAACTACGACTTTAATTCTATTTTTAATGTGACTTTATTTCTAATTATTATGACTTTATTTTTAATATGACTTGCTAGTCTCAAGTCTGAATCATGACCTATTTACAAAACCATAATGTTTGAGCTATAAAAAGTTATAGAGTCTCGATTACTTAGACCAAAGCCACTATAATAATTTAAAGCTATGACTTTTAGGACACTAAAATTTATAAAGGATATTACTTGAGTATGAGCATTTCCATGCTATAATTATTATTCACAAAAAAAAGCATAGTCGTGACTTATATGCTTGAGCTAATTACCAATTTTGTGATATCATCATAATGCTATAGCAATATGATATATGAGAGAAGAGAAGGCTAGTACCTCGGCCACCCAAAGTATCATAGATACTTGAGAGTTGAAAGATATAAAGAGAAAATTATGTGCCATGGATATTTTCTAGCATCGTAGCCATGATCGACAAATAAGAGACCTTCTCAGCATCACAACTATTTCTCAATGTCACAATAATATAACACTCAAGTAAAATCACTGCTAATGTCATGGCTTCTACACTGTATTAAAGCTATATGATAAAATAAGAAGTCATTCACCATACCATGACCATATCCTAGCATCATGGCCATTTATAGATGACAAGATAACAAAGAAAATAAAGTTGTAGTCACTTCATAGTATCAAGAATTTGTGTTGCATAGATATAAGGCCCAAGTTGTGGTCATTTCCAATACTACAAATTTGTATTACAGAAAGATTAAGATGCAGACTAGAGTCATGGCTATTTTCTAGAGTAACAATCTCAAGCTGAAAAGATGATAGTCAAAGTTGCTACATTCTTCTAAAAACTATGACTTCCTACGTAGAGTAATATAAGGTTACCCAAGTATATATATAGAAGATAGAGAAATTACCATAAATATTTCATTATTCTTCATCTTCTCCTTCATGTAATAAGCAAATCCATCGTAATTATCAAACCCTATGAGAAAATTTCACACTTTCTAGGGGTTCTACATGCAAGTAAGGAATGCAAGATTAATGCAACATGGCTCTCAAAGCCCCCTTCTCTAGGGTGGATTCTAGAATTTATACCAAAATAGAGTGGGCCTAAAGTTTATGCTACTTGAGACATATGATGTGACTTTGGATTTTAATTAATGAATGAATATATTTGATTTTTTTTTTGTTTTGGATATTGATGGATGATGATTAAATAGAACTTGAATTAGGGTTTTGACTATTTATATGTTTATGTGAGATTGTCAAGATGGATGGTGATAGGTAAATGTAAACTATGAAGCTCACTCACGATATGGCAAGAAGGAAGTAATAGCCTTTTTAATTGTGATATAGGAGATAAATCTATATGTTGAAACTTGAAATTTAGATATAATAATTATCATGAATATGATACTTATGAAACCAAAAGTTTAGATACCCCTATATGTCAATTCATTATACATATCTTAAAAGAATTGATTCTCGGTTGGGATGAATGCTATATAGAATAGTTTCTCAATAGGTTCACCATAGTATAAGAGCCACAACATTACCAAAAAGGATAGTGACGAGAAAACTTTAGGGCATACATGAGTATGTTATGACTTGCATGGTAGTGACATCCCTTATTAATTTTTTTTACTTGTATGGTTCCAATAAGTAAAACTTGAAGGAAGTATAAGATAATAGTGTAAAAATGGTACTTATGAAGCTAAAACTACAAATGCTTACAAACCATGGTAATCTTTGATATTTATGACATTTGAGGTTGGAAAATAAGAGTATCTATATGAAGTATTTGTCAAGGATGGTTGATGAAATTGTCTAAAAGGTATAATTGTAAATGATTCTCGAATAGAGATAAATTATTATCTCAGTTGTGAAATAAAAAGATGACATCAACAAGGGGACAACCATTAGGATGGGTACAGTGGTGACAACCACTTTGTATGCCATTAAGAAAATGAGTCATTGCACAATACCCTAACCTTCATTCTATATTAGATATAATATAAGTTGAGTAACTTAAATATGATCACATAGTATAAATGAATAAATCATAGACATAAATTTTCTAACAATCTGAATATCTATTTAATAAAATTGAGTTGTCTCATTATTTAATAATCAAACTATTAATATCAGGTTGAAAATTCATTTTACTATTTATATAATTCATGTATTTCACTATAAGAAAAATCTCATATAACTAAGGATAATTCCCTAGCTAAATGGGTATTTTTCGTCACTAAATGGGATATTGCAATGGATTATCAATGAATCTGTTCCCTATCTAAAGTACTTCATGCTAAAATTTAGTGAGGGAAAGTGTGCCTAGCTAAAAATTTAGTGACGGAAAAATCTCTTACTAAAAAAGACAAATTCTCTCGCTAAATTAACAAGCTAAATGAGATTTTCCGTTACAAAACAAAAATAATGAAGAAAGATTCCCAAGCTAAAGTGTTGGTCGCTAAATTTTAGCGATGGAAATAGTCCCTGACTAAATAAATTTAGCGACGGAAAATCCATCGCTAAATTTAAGATTTCCCTAGCTAAATTAGCTAGGGAATTTTCCCTAGCTATTATAATTTCAAATATTAATTAGATAATTTAATATTTTTATATCAAATTGAATAAAAAATGAAACTATAAATAATTTATAATAAGCAGAAAAATAAAATCATTTAATAACTTATTCTAATTCAATATTTTGCATAATTGAAACAAAAAAATAACAAAATTTTATTACATATTATTCATCAATGTATCTATCAACAGTGCATAAAGTATAATATATCTATTCATTAATATTACTTTATCTCCTTCTGCTCCTCCAAACATCATTTTTTTACTACGACAAAGCTATCCGAGTCACGGCATATAATGTCTAGAAAAAATCTCATCACTTATACAAGCTTTGTATGAGAAACAATGCGGTATCATATATGTAAGAAATTTAAACCACTCAGTCAAATTAAAATTAAAAAAAGTTATGCTTTGATAAATATATAATCCTATAATATATATGTAAATATATACTAGCATTTCACTCGTACATATAGTATTGCATTATATGTACATAAAAACTATAGCATTATGTGTACATATAAACTGAGTACAAATATACTAAGTATATATGTAGATAAAATACTATAGTATTATATGTACATATATACTGACTTTATTCGTATGTATATATTGCATTTGGTGTTATTGCTGCCGATGCTGCTCCTGCCACTATTGCTGCTACCGCTATCACTGCCAATACCACTACTACTATCATCGTTGCTGCTGCTGCCTCTATTACCGTCAATGCCCCTGCTGCCGATGTTCCTGCTACTGCCACTATTGCCATTGCTACCGCCACCTCCACTATTGTCGCTACCACCTCTGCCACTGCTTCCGGTGCTGCCGCTGCTTCCGGTGCTGCCACTGCTTCCGGTGCTGCCGCTGCTTCTGGTGCAGCCACTGCTACCGTCGCTCCCACTGTTGCCGCTGCCTCTAATGTGGCCGCTCCCACCACTGCTGCTGCCGCTCCTGTAGCTGCCGCTCCCGCCACTGCCACCACCACTGCTGCCCCCGCTGCTACCCCTGCTGTTACCCTCCCTGCCACCGCAGCCGCCACCACTGTCACCGCTGTCACCACTACTACTACTACTGATAATAGGTTTTTACATACTATAATATGCTAAAACTCTACTCAAAAAATTCGGAGACACACAAACATTTTCACAAATATATAAAAATGGTTATTATAAATATGAACAAATACAAATTAAAGTTGATTGTAATACAGCTTAAACTAAAATTTAATTAAATAATTTAGTATTTTTTATATTAAATTTAATAAAAACATCAACTATAAATGAAAATTTTAAATTAAACAAAAAAATACATTTAATAACTTATTCTAATACAATATTTTAAATAGCTAAAACAAAAAAATAACAAAGTTATATTACATCTTATTAATCAATATATCTACCAACAATGCATAAAGTATAATCTATCTATATATTAACGTTGCTTTATCTCCCTCAGCTCCTCTGATCACTAACTTTCTACTGCGAAAAAGCTATCCATGTCACAGTGCATCATGTTTGTTGAAATATTTCTTCACTTATATAAGCTTTGTATGGTAAACAATGTGGTACCGTATCTGTAAAAATTTAAAACATCCAATCAAATTAAAATAAATTAAAATAAACTATGTTTTGATAAATATATATTATTGCAGTAAATATGTACATATATACTAGTATTTCACTCATACATATATTACAGTAGTATATGTACATAAAAACTGCAATATTATGCATACATATATACTGAATACATATATATACTCAGTATATATGTACATAAAATAGTGTAGTATTATATGTATGTATGTACTAACTATATACGTATGTATATACCGCATTTGTTGTCATTGATACTGCTCCCATTGCCACTACCACTCTTGCTGTTGTACTGGTGCTGCTGCCATTGCCGCTGCCACTGTCGATGCCACTGCCACTGCCGCTGCTACTACAGCTGCTACTAGTGCTGCCACTGCTGCCACCGCTACCACCTCTGCTATAGCTGCCACTGATGTCGCTGCTACCATTGATGTCACCTCTACTGCTGTTGCCACTGCTTCTAGTGCTGCTGCTACTGCCGCTCCTTTCGCCACTACCACTGCTATCGCCCTTGCCGCCCCTGCTGCTCCTATTGCTACTATCGTAGCTATCATCGCTATCGTCCATATCATCCCTATCATTGCTGTTGCTGCTGAAAATAGGCTTTTACATACTTATAATAGGCTAAAACTCTACTCAAAAAATTTAGAGACACAAAACATATTCACAGATATATAAAAATAATTAGTATAGACATGAACAAACACAAATTAAAGTTAATTGTCATACAGCTTCAACAAAAATCCAAAAGATATTCAGCAATTATGTTTAGAGATAAAGAGAGTGCAAAATAAAATATTTTAAGAATAATATCATAATTATTTGCTACATAGACAAAAATAAATAATTATTCAGAAATAATTCTCATACTCAATCAACCTCATAATTTGTATGGAATGCTAGCCTCTCCTATGAGGATTCACGGATGGATCTCGGAATGCTATTTGTTGCGCCAATGCCACTAAATTTGACTACATATTAGACATATGTTGTTGCATTACATTCTTAATTTCTTTCATCTCATGGTTCAAATCTTTAATTTCTTGCATTTCTTCCATCAAGTTAGTATAATACTCATCCTTTTGTTCTTTAATTTCATATATTTTTTTCCTTCAAATTAGATATCTGCTCATCCTTCTTTTTCATTTCTATCTCCATAACTACAATATGTTAATTTGTTTCTAGTGCTTGTTGTTTAACCAACTCATCCACCATTACTGAGACAGATGAATTAGAAGCATGACTGCAACAACAAAATGTCACTCCCTTAGAGCCGATTCCGTACACTCGCTGCTTCTTTCAACCTTCTATTCTCTTCAAAGAAATAGGATCATAGTCAATTGGTTGAAGATCCATAGAACCCTCAACTTGTTGATGCGCAGCTATCACACATTCCTCCATTAGGTCATGAGATAAAATAGAGAAAAAAACTATTCTAGAAATACAAAAAATATAATAAATATTTTCTATTCCAAACAATTTTCATAATGTACTATAGTTTTATAAAATCTAATAAATATAACAAATTCTTACAGCAATCATCTGAGACTAGTTGTCAACATACTGACCGTCCACTTTTTTCATATTCATCTTCCTGAAAATCTCATAAAAATTTGGATCTCGACCCAATTCTCCAGCCTAGAATATATTTTTATTAAGTCATAAAAAAAACAAATGATAATAAAATTTAACAAAATTAATAAAACCATGTAGAGATTTTATATATTAGACTATTAGGAAAACCACTAAATATAGAAATATATAGAATTTTAAAATTGTACCAAATCTCGAGCATGCTCAATGCTCGACTTTGACCCTCTAGTGTGTCGACAGATTTCTGTACCTAGTCCAGCTACATCACTTCATTGATTTTTGTTGACAATATCTGATTTTTTTCTTCACATCTAGCTCCTCCTAATAATTAAGCCACTCGGGCCAGTCATCCTTGTATATAAAATCAGGCCTTTCTTTTATATTCTTCAATTTATGGACAAAATTAGAATACCATTGAGCAGCTTTGATATCCCATTATGACTTTATCTTTCCATCAAATTTGGGTGCCAATGTGCACTGATTCTATATATAGAAAAATGACAAAATAATTTATATTAATAACAAAAACATAATTATTTACTGCTTGAATAATAACCAACATAATAATTAAGTAATTAGATTATTTTTCAATACTTTTGTTTTGTTAATTTTACCTAAAAGTCATTAAAATATGACTCTTTTGTCGATTCATAAACTTTCTTCCAGGAGAATGCTTTAGAATCATCCAATTTCTTGAAAGACTTTGTAATTATAGTTGAACACTTGTAAGATGGAATAAAACTATAAAAATAAATAAATAACATTGAAATTAGCAAATCATAACAATATAAAAAAACCACTGACAATAACATCAAAAGAAAATTTTCAAGTCATTTTTACATATTTCTTTTATCTCACATCTACAATCTCAATTTCTAACTTTGCACTAGCTAAGAGGGAGGCACAACATTTGATGATGTCCTTGGTTTTGTAAATGGGGGAACAATCGATATAAAATGTGGTGTAGAAAATAAAGATGAATCAAAAGTGTGTGCAGGAAGCACAATGAGTGGTGTGCTTACATGTGATAAAGGTGATAATAGAGGACTCAATGATGGTGATGGTGATGTTAAAGTCTGGATATGGTGGCTATGAGATGGTACTGATTCTGCAACATATTGTAGCATACTAGATGAATTTGGTTCATTTCTGTGTCCATGTCCACCTCCACCATGGCCACGTCCTTTAGGTGCCATCTGCTGTACAAAATAAAATATAGAACAAATAATAGAGATATGATGAACAAGCATGCATTTTTGAATAAAACACACTGATATATTTCAACAAAATATAAAAGACTTCGATAGTTTAAAATTATAAAAAAAATTTAATAATTTAATTATTTGTGTCACTATTATCCTCCAATGGATCTTCTGATATTTCGTCTGATTCCGAAAGAAGTTCGAACTCATCTTCAGATAGAAATTGATCATCTTCAATTTCTATTATGCTACCATTTGAGCCACATAAATTTTCTGGATCTTCATCTATATTCACAGGCTCAATATTATTTATGTCATTTTCTTGGAATGCTAGTGCAATATCTAAGTCTGCACTTCTTTGTTGTAATATTAGTACTTCAAATTTTGATTGAGCTTTGATTTTGCAATCACCCACCAATCTCTCTTATCATGAGATAAACTCGGATATGTACAAAAATATACTTGAGCAACTTGAACTACCATAATAAATGGCTCATGTTGATTATATATGCATTTATGGTTAACATTCACTAGCTTATAATCTGAATGAATCTTTGTGCCGACATTTTTTGTAGGATCAAATCACTCCCACTTAAATAATACATTCCTATTATTTTCGAGTCCATGATATTTCAACTCACTAACTTCTTTGAGTTGACCATAATAATCAATCTCATCTATACTATAACATGAACCTTTAATGTATACACCACTATTCATTTTTGTTTTAGAAGAACCGTGCCTGATTATGTAAATTTTATATACATTAACAAAATACCCAGGATAAGTTGTCACATATCTAAACGGACCTTTACTTAGATTTTGAATGAAAATATATATATCTCCAAATGAAGGATCAATTGCTTGTGACATAAATTTTAAAAAAATGATATTAACAAATAAAAGATACTAGTAAATTAAATAATTCAAAAATTTAAAACATAATAATTCTCACATAATTTTTAACCAATTTACAAATTTAGTTTCTAGCATATAATCAACATCATTGCTGAAAATTGTTGGTTACCTATATTTTAACTACTCAACAAAAATACTGCACAAATATAAAAAGAGAGATAAAAATGTATATCAATTTTTAATAATTCCTATTAAAGATAAATTAAACTATGATTAAACCTGAAACCATTTTGGGTATACATACTCAATATATGGTGCAACCTCCTCACAATTAAGTAAAACATAGCTCCCGGTTGCTTTGTATTCTTCATTTGTCATACATCTTTTCATTGCTCTTCCAAATAGTATTCTAGAGTGTTTTAAGATAGATAGTTTGTCCACAGAATTATCTTCTACCATCACATGACCTTCATCATTCTGTGACACATTTCTATTCTTTGTATTGACATGATCCTCAAAATAATAAGAACAAAATGATGATGCTTCTTTTACTAAATATGCATTACAAATTGAACCTTCGACTTTTGCCGTGTTTCTGACATTCAATTTCAACTTACGAAGATATCTACAACCACAATGTTAGGTTTCAATTAGATTAAATTATAATATTACTTTATGTATGAAATAATAAAACACAACAAATTATATGTATTTACCTCTCAAAAGGATACAACCACATGTATTGCACTAGCCCTGCAATCCTTGCTTCATATACCAAATGGACCGGCAAATACTCCATTGAGTCAAAAAAAACTTGATGGGAATATCCATTCAAGCTTACAAATAATAAGTGGAATATCATTCTCCAGCCTCACCATGTCATCTATTTTGATTGTGGTTACAGTTAGCTGATTGAAAAACAAACTAAGTTTTGTAAGGACCTTCCAAACACTTAGGGGAAGTAATTCACGAAATGCAATTGGTATTAATCTTTGCATAGATACATAACAGTCATGACTTTTCATTCCAAATAATTTAAGATTCTTCATATCCGTACATCTACCCATATTTGACATATATCCATCAGGTAAATTCAAATTTTTAACTCATTCACACAATATCTATTTTGCCTTCTTATCAAGTGTTTAGCAAGCTTTAAAAAATTTTTTTATTTCCTCATTCAGGTTCAATTCAGGATGCCGACAGAAATCATTCAACTCTTGTCTTGATTTTAAAATAACTTTTGTTTTTCCATATACATTAAGGACAGTGTTGAAAACATTGTCAAACACATTTTTTTCAATATGCATTACATCTAAATTATGACGAATTAAATTGGACTACTAATATGGCAGGTCCCAAAATATATTATGTTTCCTCCAGACAAATAATTTGCCTATTGGTTCATTACTTTCAGTAGCTTCTTTTTTAGCTTCAAACCCAAACTCAAAATCTCTGTCATAATATCATCTCCTGAATGAACTACTAGTGCAACTATCATCACAGTTTTATTTTTTCGAAATGTAGTTTTATTTTTTCAAAATGGATGATTCGTAGGTAGAAACTTATGATTGTTATCAAACCATGACTGATTGCCACTAAATTTGAGGGTAAATGCATCAGAATTTGTCATGCAATATGGGCATGCGAATCATCCTACAGTACTACAACCAGACAGCATTGAATATACAAGAAAGTCACTTACCGTCCACATAAGGGCTGCTTGCATAATAAAATTTTGCTTCTTTGAGATATCATATGTATTCACGCCAACATCCCACAAATGATTTAACTCTGCAATAAAAGACTAAGAAAACATCAAGCATGTCTTTCAGATTTTTTGGCCCTAGAACCAATATTGACAAAACATATATTGCTCCTTCATACACAATAATGGAGGCAAGTTATAAGGTGTCACTATCACTGGCTATGTTGAATAATGTTGTCCAGATTTTCCAAATAGCTAAAATCCATCAGTGCAGAGACCTAATCTCATATTTTGACTTTCTACTGCAAAATCTTGATGTATATAATTAAAATGCTTCCAAGCAAGTGAATCTAATGGATGACGCATTACCCCTTCTTTAACCTCATGCTCAGAATGCCACCTCATATTATTTGTTATAGCATTTGATGCATATAGTCTCTGTAAATGAGGAATTAATGGAAAATAATACATCTTTTTAAAGACAACCTTCAATTTTTGTCACATATCTACAACACGAGGTGCCTTCATAAATCGTGGATGATCACAAATTTACAGCTAATTAAATCACTATCACCACCCCAAAATAACATGCATCCATTTAAACAACAATCAATTTTTTTCACTAGTAGACCTTTCCTCGTAATAACTTCTTAGTGTTGTAATAGTTGTTAGTGATCAAATTTTTATCCGGACAATCTCTTTCATCCGTTCTATCACCTGATCAAATAATTTCTCAAACATAAGATTTTTTGACTTAATGCTCTTTAGTCGAGCCAAAAGTGACAATTGCGAATGTGTTTTACAACCATGCCATAACTTTTTATCTACAACTTTAAGCATTCATAAAATTTCTGAACTTTAGGATTAGGTAGTTCATCCATGTAATCCATATTGAAGTCAGCACCAGTAGCTTTCATGATTATTCTGTGGTATGTGTTTGATGATTCTTCGCCACAAGAAAATGATTCAGTACCCTCATTTTGCTCAATATTCAGAGCTATTGTAATTTTCCCATGATAAATCCAAATAAAATAATTTGGCAAAAAACCATATTTAGCCAAATGATATCTTATAGTGTTTGCATCATAAAAAGGGATATTCTGACACTTGCAATGATTACATGGACACTTAATTTTTTCTTCATCCATCAATCTCGATTGACTACATGCAAAATTGATAATAGTTTCAAGCCTAGTCAGAAATTATTTATTCAAAAATATATTAATAACCCTTTTGTACATCCACTAATGATCTGAACTCATTTTGTCCTATTTTATTTACAAAAAAATAATGCCCAATCATTATTTTGAATAAAATATTCTATTACTTCAAAATATACAAATAATTAAATAAAATTACTTACAGATGAATATTTAAAAATTAAATATCGAGGCAATGTGTTTGCATAATCTACATTAATAGATAAAGCAATTTTTAGCATGATAAAGATTAATAGATATCACGGTAATACTAGATAAAGGGTACAAAATATGATAATGCACAAGAAAGGAAATCAAAAAAGAAAAACATTTAGAGTTTGAAGGAGGAGAGGGAGGGAGAGAGAGAGAGAGAGATAAGGTGGGGAGAGAGAGGGGCAGAAAATGGGAAGACGAGGGAGGGAGAGAGAGAGAGAGGGAGAGAGGAGGGAGAGAGGGGGAAAGAACTTTGAAAGGAAGAGAGGGGGAGAGGGGAGAAAGGGGAGGAGAGAGAGGGAGAGAGAGGGAGAGAGAGGAAGAGGGAGAGGGAGAGGGTGTGGAGAGAGAGAGAGAGAGAGAGAGAGAGAGAGAGAGAACAAGCAAGAAAGAAGAGCGATAAAAAAATAACACGAGTGTGTGACACAGAGAAAAAGAAGAAAAGAATGACAGAAAGAATTATAGAGGGAGAGAGAGACACATAGAGAGTGTAGTGTTAGAATGAAGAATTATATAAATGAAAATAAAAGTTCTTCTGTACAAACCTATCAAATATTACATCTTTTGTTATGCATAAGTTCATTTTTGAGCCTAAGGCCCGAGGGCTGGGATTAAGTAAGAGTACGACCCTTATTTGTATTGTACCATATATGAGCTGGATCAACGAACAATCTCATGCTATGTGCATACATATTGTTGATATTATATCTTTAACCATTTTATTTCAAGTTAGTGCAACAAAATAGTATTATCCCATATATAATTATATGTTAGGATACATATAGTAATTGTAGTTATAAATAGTTACATATAGTTAAACATATAATTATATATAGATATATGCATACAATTAGTTATAAGTAAATATAAATAAATGTATACAAAGTTATAAATAATTATATAGATTTACATATATGTATACATATATGTATTCATAATTAAAAATAAAGTTATATTTATTTATATAGAGTTTTTTATAGTTATACAAATATTTATATATAGTTATACACATTTACTTAAACATTATGTTGTATGTTTTTATACATATAATTATAAATATAGGTACATGTGGTATACATATAGTTACACATATAGTTAAACTAATATTTATACATGTATGTATATATATTTTTTCATATAATTTCATATATTTATACATATAGTTATGTATAGGTATGGATATAGTAAAATACATTTTTTATACTAATATATAAAAATGTACATTAAATATATGTTGTCAATTATATATTTAAATATAGTTATGTATAAAGTTTTTATAGTTATACATATAGTAAGATAGAAATTTTTATAGTTAAATGTTATTATACATATAATATATATAGTTATAAAAATTTATATATCGTTAAACATTTAGTTATAAAAATTTATATATTATATGTATATACATATAATATATATATATATATATATATATATATATATATATATATATTCATACAAGTAGTTATATATAGTTATTATACATAAATATATACAATGTTATAAACAAATATATAGATTTACATATATGTATACATATATATATATATAGTTAAAAATATAGTTATATTTAATTATATAAAGTTTTATTTAGTTTTACAAATATTTATATATAGTTATACACATATAATTAAACATAATGTTTTATGTTTTATTACATGTAATTATAAATATAGTTACATGTGATTATATATATAGTTACCCATATAGTTATACTTATATTTAAACATGTAGGTATATATATTTATTCATATAATTTTATATATTTATACATATAGATATGTATAGGTATAGATATAGTAAAATACATTTTAATATACTAATATATACAAATGTATATTAAATATAAGATGTAAATTATTTAAATATAGTTATGTATAAACTTTTTATAGTTATATACATAATAAGATACAATTATTTATAGTTATATGTTATTATATATATAGTATATATAGCTATTAATATTTTTTTTATTTAAACATATAGTTATATATAAATATATTCATACAAATAGTTATACATAAATATATAAAGTTTTAAATAAATATATAGATTTACATATATGTATACATAGTTATAAATAGAGTTATATTTAATGTTGTAGAGTGTTATGTAGTTATACAAATATTTATACATAGTTATATGCATATATGGTTAGATATAATTTTGTGTGTTATTATATATTTTATTATAAATATAGTTACATGTGGATATACATATATTTACACATATAATCATAATTCTAAGTACATAAAATAATCAAATCCTACTTGTTTTATCATGATAAAGATTTTTGAATCCAAGATTTCTAAAAAGTTACTAGCTGGATGGTTGGTGGCATCATTAAAAGTGTGTAAGCCCTGGGTTTGAACCTATCATTTTTCTTTGAAGAAGTATATATTGGTAAACCCTATGAGAATCAAATATTGATTTTTGAATTCTGAAACTATTATTTTAGATTTAAATTTTTTAAAAACTTTTGTGAGATAAACAAAGTTGATGCATTTCAAGGCATCAAAAGTAGATAAAAGTTATAATGTTATAGGAAAAAATGTTAAGGGGACCCCAAAATGAAAATAATTATGTTTTATTACAATTTTTAATTTTAATATAACATTTGGGGACTCAAATCCAAAATATTTATGATTTGGGTCTTCCAAATTCCTATACTAATAATTACCTTCCTTTATTCATACGATATGCATATACTCAAATATGCATATGAGTTTATGTAGAAACTCATTTTTTCATAAACAAAAGCATATGCATATAGAGTTTATACATACACTGTATGCATAAACATATGCATAAACTCGTTTTTGCATACTGAGTAAGCAGAAATGAGTTTATGTATAATATTTTTTTTAATTATATTGGGATAATTATGAGTATCTAAATTTAGGTACTAAAATATAACCCAAATCATAGATATTTTTTATTTTGGATTCCATAACATAATTATCTATTATGTGTGTGTGTGTGTGTGTGTGTGTAGATTAAGGATGAAAATATTAAGTATTATTATTATTATTATTAGTGTTGTGGAGGAATTCCATTTTTTTTTCAAAATTAGATAAAAGTTAGTGCTGTTTTTGGAAGCAACAAAATAAAAAGAATAGTACTTTCATTGTCAAGAAAATCTATTTAATAAAATTCTGAAATTGAACTAATTTAAGAAATTACTTCTCAAAGTAATATTTCTTCCTTTTAGTGGTATCAATGGATAATATTAAATTGTTTTTGTTATTTTTTTTTGTAAATTAAGAGATACAGGCCTAATTTTTTTTTTCTATTTGAAGATTAGAATGATTTGGATTTCTTGTTATGCATGTAATTGCTACTTAAGAGCTATAAGCCTACTCTATTTTCATGTTCTTTTTTCTCTCGATAATTTGGATTTTTTGGCTCCTTTCCAAGACTATTAATTATTCTTGATCACTAATTTATTTTTTATATTTCCTTAATTACTATGTGATCAACTCAAAAACTTACAAAATACCTTTATGCGATATCATAATCAAGGTCTCTTTGTTCAAGCTTCTTTGTTGTGCCATCCAAAACAATAATAAAATCTTGATTTATTATTTTCATTATACATGATGAATAGTTCTATACTTAGTCCCTTACAAGGGATTTGAACATAATGTAGGTTGATGTGTTGGATTTAGCTTGGGTTTAGGTTGGCTCTTAAACTGTCGACTTGCATTCCTACAAACAATTTAGAAATATTAAAAAGTTAAGATATAATATATAAAAAAATGATCATATGGCGTACAAATCATGTAAGTGGCTGAGTCTATTTTTCAAATTAAATTTATAATCTCTTTTCTTTGGTTCAAATTAGAAACGTAATCTAATTATGGTGCTAGAATGAATATAATCAACTCTCATATGACTTATGAAATGTTATCCCTCCGGTGGCTATTAAGCTAGCATGAAATGAATATAAATCATTCTAGCCATAGGAATCATAATAAATCTTTCTTTTATGGTGCAATATAAATAGATGGACGAATTAACTTTTCAATTATTGATCATACAATAAATACAAGTGGCTCAGACAACATTGAGAAGTAATTGTTTGATATGAGTACATAATGAGTTTATAATGACTCAGAATAATTTAAGGATGACATTGCACAGGGGTTTATTATCATGATCCTAGGGCACTCTCATTCAGAGACTGTGATATGCTTAGTTTGATTAGTTAAATTTTATAGAATTTAAAATACTTTAAATTCCAATATTAGATGTTTTTGCTTTTTTAATCATAAGTTTTTACAATTTTTATAAATTACTTATAAAGTATAGTATATGTAATGAAAGGGAGTTTTTTTAAACTTTTGATCCAAAATAAATGAATTTATAAAATATATGTCTATAGAAAGCTACAGACAAGTCATCAACTTTTTCCGATCTCACCTCCCATGTTAGTACCATTTTAAAATACCCACAACCTCAAATATTCAGTGAAAGGCAATTAAAAATATAGGTTAAGATATCTCATATTAGCCATTTAAAACTAATCAAATTTTAGAAAATATCATAATGTGTATAAACCATTATATTCACATGAAAACGAGTGAGCAATCATAATATAATAAAATTTCAAAAAATATTAACTTGAAAAAACACAGACATTTATACATCAAGAAACCTTAAGTTAGAACATGAATACATAAAAAGGTTTCAAAAAAACACATCTAAATGTTCCACCAAAATATTTATATATATTTGAAGCTTCCAAATTAGGTTTGACCATAAATATTTTCTCCACATATGAAAAATAGGGGAGAGCAACCAATGCTCGACAAAAAAAATCTCGATAAAATTTCGAAAAATCCATGTTTTGCTTTCATAACTACATATATATTTCCAATATACAATTCAAGAGTTTAAGAATAAATTTTGAAACATTAAAACATATGTTTATACATATACATTTATGAAACCATAATATGTAAATTCTAAAAATACAAATTTTTTAATTCTCATCATATTATCACAAACATAAATAATATGTAAATAACTTTCATCTCCACTAGGAAACACACATAATCACTCATATGATCTGAAGATTCATGAGAGATTTACTAGTTTCTAGCCTTGCAACCACCGCCTTCATAGAGTGAAACTTCACCACAAGTGCACAATGGGATAAGGGTCGTTCTCCCAATTGCATATCTAATCCTTGCTTTCATGAATATTATTTCAGAGACTTCATGTCCTTGTCAAGACTAATAGTCACCTCAAGACTCCATATCCAAAAAATATATTTTTCCAAATATTTCAAATTTCATTGAAAATATCATATGTCTCATATATCTTAAAATTATTTCTCATGAGAGTTATAAATGCATATTAGCATAATCACATTTTAAAATTAGCCAAAAAATCAATCAACCATGTTTTTTTGCACTTTATATTACCAGGTACCATTTTCTTATTTTTTAGAGAAATAGACTTTTATAAAAACTATATGGGTAAAAAAGTTTTAAATTTTATCAAATTAATCATTTCATATTATTAGATTAATAAGTTTTTATCAATTAATCATATATCTAAATTAAATGATTTAAATTTTATGAAAATCATTTCAAAGAACAAAAATAAATAGTTTATAAAAGAGAACACAACTCAAGCAAAATAGGCAAAGATTAGATCCACATCCAGATATGTCAACAAAGTTTGCCTAATTCTGCTAAAATTATTTATGATTTGCTGGCAATGTAATTGGAAATCCAATCAAGACCCTCGTATAGGTCCTCACCAGAGGTAGCATAGGGGCTTCGAATGTGCCAATGGCGTTGGAGAAGAGAGTGAAGTCATAGCTTATCAGTAATTTCAGATGCATTCATCGCATTAGGAAGATCTTGCTTATTGGTAAACACCAGCAAAACTACATCTCGAAGCTTTTCCTCATTTAGCATCCTATGCAACTCATCTCTAGCTTCAACTACTCGATCTTTGTCATTGATGTCCACCAAAAATATGAGACCTTGGGTATTTTGGAAGTAATCCCTCTAGAAAGGGTGAATCTTGTCTTGACCCCCAATATCCCACATACTGAAATTGATGTTTTTGTATTTAACAGTCTCTACATTGAAGACAATAGTAAGAATTGTGGTGACAATTTCACCAAGCTTCAACTTATATAGAATGGTTGTCTTTCCACCAGCATCAAGACCTAGCATCAAAATCCTCATTTCCTTGTTGGCAAACAGCTTGCTGAACAACTTTGTGAACGTAAACCCCATTTCTTCTACTAAATCTCAATCCCTTTGTTATATGGCAGTAAAGAGATCTGATGAGAGAAAAATAAAGAATCAATAGACCTCAAGAGATGGTCACCAGAGAGGGAGGTCAACCTATATATGTTTTTATACCTATAGTATATTTAATTAAAAATAGAGTTATATATAGTTAAACATATAATTATATATAAATATATTCATAGAAGTAGTTATAAGTAGTTATGCATAAATATATACAAAGTTATAAATAAATATATAAATTTAATTATATGAATACATAGATACAAATATAGTTATATTTAAGTATATAGAGTATTACATAGATATACAAATATTTATATATAATTATACACATATAGTTATAAATATGTATGTAGTTAAAGATATAGTTATATATAGTATTTTTATAGTTATACGTATAGTAAAATTCAATTATATATAGTTATATATTATTATACATATATTATATTTTGTTAAAAATATAGTTATATAGAATTACTCATATAGTTATAAAATATTATATAGTTTAAAAAATAGTTATATATAGTTATTAATATAGTTAAAAAATTACTTTACATAGTTACAAATATAATTAAATATAATTATGAAGAGTTTTATATAGTTATACAATTATTTATAAATAGTTATCATATACTATGATAACAACACACTCTAAAATGCCTAATTGAATTAAACCATTATAGAGAAAGAACTTGTATCAACAATCTTTTCTTTTGACAAATTAATATTATATTTAGTGGAGACCAGAGTCATAGTATATACTAAATATTCTATAATCAAATATCTCATAGAAAAGTAAGATGTTAGCCCTAGATTGATTTGATGGATTTAACTATTACAATAGTTTGAACTAGAGATATTAGATAAGAAAAAGAAGATAAAAGAGTTGTTGAAGAAGATATTCAATAAATTTTTTATTTGAAAAAATAAAGTATTGAATGAAAATGTAACACCATGGTATTTAGTATTGAATGAACCTTTATCATTGCAAGTATTACTCTGATCAAATTTTTAGGAAAAGGGTTATAGATGGGAGATTAGTTGTATCTTATAATAATGTCACTTTTTGCTCCTACTCTCATGAATTTGTGGAACATGTTAATATTTATGTGCTCAAGTATTTTTCTTCTCAAAATTAATGTGAGACTACATCAAATATATATTTTAAAAATTTTTTATAATATTTATTACACAAACATATTGATATTTGTTTTGAAAATTACAAAATGAATTTTAACAAATTAACATTTTATTAGAAATCAATTTTAGTTGAAAGATATTAAGTGAAACAAAAATACAAACCCTAAACATATTAAATCATAATGATTTATACAAACATATAAAAATATAATAAAAAATTATTTAAGATTTAAATAATTAAATTTAAGTTCTGGAAATATATGAGAAAATGATAAAGATTTATACAATTTATAAAAAAACATGTATGAATGAGATGAATGATATGAATGGATATTAAGTTTCTGAAGCATGTAGTTATACATGTTGTAGATGTATTTATATATATTTTTTCATGTAAATTTTATATATTTTGACATATGACTATGTATAGGTATTAATGTAGATAAATACATTTATATATAGTAATATGTTGATATACATATTATTTTATATATATGTATATATGTATGTATGTATGTATGTATATTAAATATATGTTGTTATATTTATATATAGTTATATTTATGTATACTATTTTTATAGTTATAGATATAGTAAAATACACTTATATAAGAAATTCGAATTATATCACACATGCATATTGATGTATAGTTGTGTTTAGATACACTTATATAAAATACAATTATGTTTATGTATATTGTTTATGTATATAGAATATAGTTATGTATAATGATGTAGATATCAAGTCGGCATACCTTAGACTATTTTTGTATATTGTTTATATACACTGTTTATGTATACTATTTATATATAGGTATGTATATTAATATAAATAAATACATTTATATATAGTAATATGTTGATATACATATTGTTAAATACATACATACATATATATATATATATATATATATATATATTAAATATACGTTATTATATTTATATATACTAATGTTTATGTATAATATTTTTATAGTTATATATATAGTAAAATACACCTATATAAGAAATTCGAATTATATCACACATGCATATTGATGTATAGATATATTTAAATACACTTATATAAAATACAGTTATGTTTATGTATAATATTTATAAATAGTTATGTATATTGATGTAGATATCAAGTCATCATACCTTATACTTTTTATGTATAATGTTTATATATAATTATATATATTAATGTAGATAAATACATTTTTATATAGTAATATGTTTATATACATATTGTTAAATACATTATATATAGTTATATATCATATATATATATATATATATATATATATATATGTATGTATTAAATATATGGTGTTATATATATATATATATATATGTTTATATATACTATTATTATAGTTATATAGATATAGTAAAATACACTTATATAAGAAATCCGAATTATATAGATATAGTTATGTTAAAATAGTTTATGTATACTTTTTTTATAGTTATATATATATAGTTATGTTTAAATAGTTTATGTATACTATTTTTATAGTTATATAGATATTGTTATGTTTAAACACACTTATATAAAATACACTTATATTTATGTATACTATTTTTTGTATATAGTATATAGTTATGTATATTGAAGCAGTTATTAATTCGAGATACCTACTGTGCACCATCAAAATTCACACAATGACAATGCATTATATCACAAATGAATGAAGTATGTATACGATTAAGTATATATACTCAATCCAAGCAAACCAGGGTGAATAAAGTACAAGAATTTCGGAAACAATAAATAACAGAATCAATATGCATAAGCTTAATCTTCAATTAAGCAATCCAAGATAATCGATGAAGGATAAATGTATAAAACATACCTCAAATCAAATACAAATTAAAACTTAAACCTCGATTATATGTTGATGCGTCAGTGTCGAGAGATAGATGGACGAATGCAGAGGTTCGCTTCACTTGTTAAAGATCATCGCGTCTCGACAAGTGAGTGTATATATTAGCAAATTATTTATATTTTTTATTATTAAAACATTAAATAAACAAAATATATATAATCAAAAAGACTCATTAATTTTATTTACTATCAAACATTTTTCAACAAAATTAATGTGTGTGTAGCAAGGTACGCATGAAAAATAAACACCTTGCAATTTTTTATTATAATATTAATTAAATAATAAATATATAAACAATTATAAAAAATATGTTAAGCCTTATAAAAAAAATATCAAATAGGTACAAAATTAACAAACTTCATATTTAACCACTCGTCTAAGAGTTATAAATTACTATTAATATTAAAAAATATATAAAAATTTATAATTTATGGTAATAAATTAATAAGAATTCATATTAATTTTTATGAAGATAATATGAAATAATTTTAAAGGCATAAAATTTCATATTATTTGATATCATTAATAATTTTTAAAATTCAAAAAATTACTTAAAGTGAGAATATAATTAAAATAAGTTATATTTATTATTTTAATAAAAACTTAATCTTAAAAGCTAATAGTAAAAATATTACTCAATTATTTAATTCGTACAAATTTTAGTAAGAGCAAATATTTATGTATTTATTTATAAATATTAATTTATTTTCTTTTAACTTTATTAAAAAAATTATATTTTTATTATATTTCAAGTTTTTCAAAATTTGTATTATTTATTTTTTAAAAGTTTTCTATAATAATAAATTTTTTTTACTTATAATAATATTAATATATACTAGTTTATTCGTCAATTCAAATATTTTTGAAAATATTTTTTATTTTATCATATAATGAATTTATTTACATTTATATTAGTAGAAATTTTAATATATGTTAATTTAATTTTTAAATTATGGAAAAAAGTATTATACTTATTGAATTTATTATTTAATGTTACTCTTACTTTAATACAAAAATTTAAGTTTCTTAATTTAAATTTTTAGAAAAAATTTTTTTATAATATTTAAAAAAATTAATACATCATAATAATAGTATTTTTTTGGTATTTTTATATTTTTTAAATTATTTATTTATAATATAATTTTTTTATGATTTTACGAGGAGAATGTATTTTTCAAGGATTGCTCATCTATAGACTATTAACATACATTTAATAAATAAAATTAAATAAAATATTAAAACTATTAATAAATTAAAAAAATTAAATAATTAAATATTGTCTAGGGAAATTATGTCACTAAATCCGTGGCTAAATTACAAATTTTATTAGCTAGGAAAAATCCATCGCTAAATCCGTAAATAAACTATGGATTTTATTAGCTATGAAAAATCCGTCGTTAAATACATAGCTAAATCACGGATTTTATTAGCTAGGAAAAATTTGTCGCTAAATTCGTCACTAAGTTTAGGCTTTTATTAGCTAGGGATATTCCATCACTAAAATCTATCGCTAAATCATCACTTTTCTTGAGTGGATTTATGAAAAGTTTTCGTCGTTGATCCATCGCTAAATCCGTAGCTAAATCCATTGCTTTTCTTGAGCGGAATTTATGAAAGATTTTCCGTCGCTAATCCGTTGCTATTTTTTTTAAAAGAAAAATCATAAATCTCTTGCTATTCCCTAGCTAATCCCTCACAATTTAGCTAGGGATTGATTCCTAGCTAAAATTCCCTAGCTAAATTAATATTTTCTTGTAGTGTTTGTAGATCACATTGATCACCTAACTAATAAAATTAGGTAGCATAACAAAAATTCCATGCCAATGCTATGACTTTGGTGATATAAAATAAATTAATCCATTAGAAGCTAAATAACAAAGTTGTGGCTATGCACAATGCCACAATTTAGGAGTGACAAAATGAAAATGACAAAAAAAACTACAAGTCAAAGTCGAGGCTTCACTCAAAATAAAGAGCCATGACATTCACTAAGGTCGTGGCATCCAATGATATAAAATCCCAAGAAACAAGTGTAGCTAAAGACAACCTAAAGAAAGAAACAAAAAATAAGAAAATAAAATAATATATTAAAAAGATAGCATAGACATCATAGATCTTCAATGGATGAAAATGAGTTTTGATAGTCTAGCTATTGATATTAAATATAGTATAGCTTGGGAGGCAACCCAAATTTATTTTTTGCATGTGTGATGCAATAAACACCATATCTATCACATAAATGACAATATGCATTCAATGATCCATAAGTATAGTTATGGAACTCAAACTCCACCATGATTTTCAACATGTTCACTTGTAGTTATTCCATTACTTTTTAGACTTTATGATACTCAAACCTAGTTGTAGTAATTTTTAGAAATGATGAAGACTTTGCTATGAAGAGAAAAGTTATAACTTGGGGGTGAGTAATTATTTTAGTATGCAAGTTTATTCATTATTCAAACTATCAAATATTATTAGGTCTTTTAGTACTTTATGATATTGTGTAGGCATGAAATAAGAGAAATTATAAATTAATTTCATGACTTTTGATTTTTGGTATATTTTGATAAGTAGTCATAAAATCAATAAATTTTGAAGATATTTAGTAGAGATGATAGAATAATGAGTCTTACATTATTTTGACATTTATTCTTGGTTAATACTCAACTTAATTGGTCATATAAATCTTTATACATCATGATCCTACCAACTCATTAGCAAATTTTTCCACTATGTACCATATTTTTAGTAGTTATGATATTATCATGGAGTCATATCCATATTTATCTCAGGAAATTTAAAAGGTTATGACATTAATTCTATGTCATAGTGGCCAAATATCCATTGGTATTCAAGATCATGGTCAAGTCCAAGTATTATAATTTTATCTTTATTATACACGGTAGTCTCAAGTCACAACTATGATATTTTAATAAGTCATGATTTTTGAGCTACAAAAAATTAATAAGCCAAAATGACTCATGCCAAAGTAATAACAATTATTTATAGCTATGACCTTTGGGATACTGAATGTTGCAAAGGACATTATTAGAGTATGATCATTTCCCAAGGCTACAACTCTTTATCAAAGGATGGCAAAGCCATGACTTTAATTTATGCTTGTGCTCATTTCTAGTGTCAAGACATTCTTGCAGCATCGAGAGAATATAATATATAAGAGAAAAGAAGGCCAATGACATGGCCACCAATAGCACCGCATACATTTGAATATACATGAAAGATAATTTTTATGTCATGGCCATTTTTCAATCCCATGATCATACGATACACATTACCTTCTCAATGTAATAACTATATCACAGTATTATGACCATATAATAATAAAAAAGGACCACTACTAATGTTGTAGTTTTATCAAAGTGTTATGACCATATATCAATATGAGAAGCCCTTTAATATGTCATGGTTATTTCCTAGTGTAGTAACCCTTTATTAAAGACAATAAAGCAAATGCATGAAGCTGTGACCACTATACACTACCATAACTTTGTGTTACAAAGACATTAGGCCTAAGTCATGGTTGTAGAATCATTACTAGTGTCATGACTTTGTGTTGGAGAAAGATTGAGAAGTAGTCCAAAGTCATAACCATTTTCTAGAGTCATAACTTTAAGCTTAAGAGATGAAAGCTGAAATTGTGACTTTCTTCAAAAAGTCATGTGTTCTTACTTAGAGTAATCTACAATCAACCAATTATAAAAGTAGAAGATAGAAAAATTTAGAAAAATCTTTTTCATTCTTCTTCTTTTCTCTCTCCACACAACAAGCAAAGTCATGATAATTACCAAACCTTATGCTGAATTTTTTTCTCTCAAGAGGTTCCACAACAAGCAAGAGATATGAGACATATTATAATTCCTATAGTTGGGGGCACAACTCTCAAACCCTCCATCTCTAGGATAGATTTGAGAATATATACCAAAATAATATGAGTATAGGGTTTGTGTAATTGAAGATAAATGAATATTAGTTTTTATATATGAATGATTGTCTATGAGTTATGTTGTGTTATGGATATTAATGAATGGTTATTAAATTGAACTTGAACTAGAATTTTGACTATTAGTAAGTTTGTGCAAGATCATTGTAATGGATGGTGAGAGATAAATCATGAGGTTTACTCGGACATATGGCAGGAAGAAAGTAATAGCTCTTTTGATTGTGATGTTTGAGATAAATTTATATGTTAAACCTCAAAATTTGGGTGTGTTAATCATCATGAGTACGATACTTATGAAGGTAAAAGTATGAATATTTTTATATATCAATCCATTACACATATTTTAAAAGAACTAGTTTTTTGATTATGATAGATATAATATAAAATATTTTCATAAGAGATTTTTCTTTAGTGTGAGAGCCACATCATCATTGAGGAGGATGGTGATCGGCAATCCTCAAAATATGCATGAGTGTGTGGTGACACACAAGATGGTGACAAATATTTGCAAGTTGCTTTTTCTCATGTAGTTTCCATCTATGAAACTTGAGAATAATATGTTAAATATGTAGGGATGATGCCCATGAAGCTGAAAATACAAATGCTTACAAACTCTATTAATTGTTGGCCTTTATGATACTTGATACCGGTGAATAAAAGTGTACATACGAAACAACCATCAAGAATAATTTATGAAGTTGTCTAAAAGATATGAGATTGTGAATAACTCTCAAGTAGAGATGAATTATTATCTCTGTGGTGATATACCATGAGGAAAACTATGAATAGACCACCATTGAAATGGGTATAATGATGATAATCACAATGTATGTATTTGCACCTCAACCTTACACAATACCTCAACCTTCATTCTGTATTAAATATAATTTAAGTTGAGCAATTTAAACATTATCACATAGATTAAATGAATAAATACATAGATCTAAGATTGTATAATAATCTAAATATTAATTTTATTGAGAATGAGTTGTCATACTATTGAATAACCAAATTATCGATACAATCCCTATGATATCGATATATGAATGAAAGTTTACTTTACTACTAGTAAGACTCATACACTTGAATATTTCTATTGATGATATATTCTCATTAATAAACTTTTGAAATATTACTCATATAAAAAATTAGGTGGTGTAATAAAGTCACAATAATAAATATGCTAATTTTTAGAATAAGGGAAACTTTTTAGATTTGAAAGAAAAAAAAGAAAAACTTATGTGTCTTTCAAAGTTTTTATCTCTTTGGTAGTTTTCTTTGAGTAACAAGTTTGATTTTGAGTTCTTATCTTCGAGCGATGAATATCTTGTCCTTAGAGAGGCAAACTTGTTTTGTTAATTATTATTTCATTTTGAATTCTACATCATACATAACCTATGAACATATTGACCATGAAATGTATAACATGTTTGTCACTAGAGTATGCTGCATCACACCACAAGTAGTGCTTTGGTCATGCCTTGGATTAGGTTGAACCCAAGACCCAAGCATGAGGTGTGACATATGTACACATACGACCCATCTTGACTTATGGTCTTTTGATACAAATGGCAATTAAAGCAATTGTGTCAGTAACCATTAGAGTAACTGTTGGATAGAACCCAACCAATGGAGGAATGACTTGATTCTATCCAAAATTTAGAATAAAAAAAACTTCAATTTTATGTTATTTAAACTATTAACTAATTTTTTTCTATAAATAGTGAAAATTGAACTTCATTTTCATACAAATATAATATCTCAACTCCCTCACTTTAATTGAATTTTCTTTCTCACTAATATACTATTAAAATTTTTAAAGAACTTTTATTTAATAATTTATAAATTCTAAACTTGAGATCAATAAAATAGTATCCACGATCAACAAAAGTATTATGTTGCATTATTTAGAAAGTTCTAGATTTTTTGTGTGTTAGACTTAATATTTCTCTTTTCTACTCTACTCTTATTTTCTTAATAAAAAAAATGATAGAATAATAGTTAGTAGTCTAGTAGAATAATATTGGTACTTTTTAATATTTAAAATAAATTCTTATCAAATTAATGTAATACTTTTATTGATTTATATTTAGAGAACTTAATTATATATGGTTTATCTCTTAGTCTCACACTACTAAAAAAATTGATTTTAGCTACTACAAAAAAAATAGTAGCAAAACTAGTTATTTTAGTAGCTAAATTTCTTTAGCTACTAGAAGATGTATTAAGCAATATTTCATATAACAAAATTAATTTTAGTTACTAGTAGTAGCTATTTGATACTACTTTAACTACTGTAGAATTTCATAGCTAATTAGCTACTAAAAATAATAGTATCTAAAATAAAAAATAATAGTATCTAATATAAAAAATAAAGTAGCTAATTTAGGTAAGGAGACAACTATTTATAGCTACAACTTAGCTACTACATTATGTAGTACATTTATAACTACCAAAAATAGTAGTACCTATTATAAAGAATGTAATAGCTAACATATTAAATAGGGCATTTGTTTATAACTACTAATTAGCTATGTGGTTAAAAAAATGTAATAGCTAAATAATAATAGCTATGTGGTTAAGAAAATTAGTAGCTAAGTAGAGTACCGATTTCGCTACTATGTTAGTAGCTTAATAACTATTAAATGTAGATATGTAGCTATAAAGTTAGTAGCTAAACAGTAATAGCTAGTTAGTGACTAAACTATTTAGCTAGTTAGTGACTAAATAGTAATAGCTAAGTAGAGTACCGATTACTTAATTAATTTAATTAAGTAATCTAAATATAAATTTAGTTAGTAACTAAATTTATATTCAGATTACTTAATTAAATTAATTATTAAATTATTAGAACCTTAAAACATATAATATAAAAATTAAAATGAAATACAAATTATAAGATCCTATTATCACAAAAACTAATGTCTATCAACTAACATAAACCAAAATAATGTGTACTAAATTCATGTTTTAGATAGATATACAACATACCAAAAAAGTTCAACAATGGAAATGTTCATATATCATCGATGGGAGATCATCTATGGTAGGGTCATTTATAAGGAGGCATCTGTTAGTAATAGTGCTCTGGGCCTATTGTAAGGATATGATATTTTGACAATTTATAAGAATTAATTATTATGATAATTTGCATGTTTCTTATATATATGATATCCTTAAATAATATTATTAATTATTCTAAATGTCCATAATTGATTATTGTAATGGGAATAATAATGAATTAAGATTAGGATAAAGTTTGATTGATATTCATAAGATGAATATGTGTATGAGATACAAATCAAATTTATATCTATTTGTTAAGGGAAAATATTAGACAGACCCATCTTGAGATTAATACATGAATTAAAGTATAAGTTAATCTCTAATAATTGTGTCATTAAATCCTTTGACCTAATATCGCTTAGTTCTCAACATAAAAAATATTGTGTTTTGATATAATCAAATATCGTCTTTAATCAGATGCCTATAAAGCTTATAATTGAACACAATAAGAATTATGTAGTGAGATATGAGTGATTAATATGAAATTTGTCCCTCTTATTATAAGAGAGTTATCTCAGGATCCCCTTGAAAATTGAGACTGAGAAATGCATGGTCGTGCTCAAATGAATTGATGGAAATAATATCATTTGTTTAGTCAACCTAATTGGGTTTCGAGTAATCAAATATAGAATAATATAAGATTGACTTTATTCATGCCTTATATTCTTTCAAGATATCTTGATACCAAAAAATCATGTCATTAGCAATATTAATGTTGTCTTGAATCATGAGCTTTTCATTTAGCTTGTGTAGTTATAATATCTTGCTAGAGATTACTTATGACTTGTAGATCAAATTATGATTTAGGCTTATTGTCAATGTTAATTGAACCTATAGGGTCGTACATTAAGAATGAATAATAATTGTTATGATTTTTCATTCTCTATACTAATTTAAAATGTGAGATTATTTTAAATTACAAATAATTATTAGTTATTATTTAAATCTGAATTTAATTTTGAGAAAATGTAAATTCAAGATATAACAAATTATAAATCTGTTATATATTCTTATTGGATAATAAAATAATTTGTAAAAGGTTTTTAAAAAGAGTTTTAAATATATATTAAAATATAAAAATTTGTTTCTTTATCTGATAAGGATTTGAATTTAAATTGTTATTATTTAAAAGAGTATAAAATATATAATAATATAAAATTCATTTTTGACTAAAACCCTAGTAGACTTATATATATGCATGGGTGTGTGTGTGTGTGTGTGTGTGTTTATGTGTGTGTGTGTGTGTGACATAGAAGAGGAGAGCTATCATCTTTTCTAAGAGAAAAACCAAAATAGAGAAAAGGAAAAGAAAAACCCTAATTTCATTTTAAAAAGATGAATCTGAACTAGTATTCAACAAAATCATTTATTATTTGTTCATGTGTGGATACTTGTAGAGGGTGATCACTTTTCAAAAAAGCAACACCTTTGAAGATTCGAATAAACCAATATGCATACTTTGAAGGCTTGACGAATCAATCTACAAGAGGTAAGTTTCATTTACTATTCATTCGGTTTTTATGAAATGTGTGTGATCCTTGTAGGGTTAACAAATAAAAATCATAAATTCCACTTTATATATGTTCTAATCGCATTGAATATTTTTTCCGTAACCCCAAAAACATCCACATGTGAAGTTGTAGCTGATATTGAGGAGACATGTGTCAGTTGAGTTAAAGCCCTTAGTAGAGCTTTAACCTCATCTAGTTGATCTTGTAGCACTTTAACCTTAGTATCCACTTCTACTCGCACCTCCTATTGAACATTGTACTTGAGCTACTCATGTAGCTCAAGATCATTTCTAGATCAAAATGTCTTGGAATAGTAAGATGAGCCACTCATATATATTAAAGATCAGTCTCCTAATCCATATTTGAGTAACTGACATTTTTTATCAGCTACCACAACTTGTAAGTATGTTGCATCTTCATCTATAGATGTTGTGTTCTTTCTTTAACCTTCATTTTGTTGTACCATTTGTTACATTTCTTGATGCAGAACTTCCTAAATTGGAATATATATATTCAGACAATATATGAATGTATAATAAAAAAACTTGAAGTAATATAATATACTTTTAATATTATTACCCTGATTTAGTTGAGCCCACTCATCGACCCACAAATGAGTGATCTAAAAAGTGTGTAGTTGCTGATGGAACCTGATAAGGGATGGCTTCTTCCCAATCTCTTTCTCCTATATAAAAATATTAGTAAAATTAGAAGATATATTTGTTATGATCTTACAAGACTAAATAAAATTTAAGCAAGAGTCCTAAGTACTTACAATCCTCATAACATGCTATGAGAATGAAATGGAACTCATAGTATGTCTTGAAGGTCTTGTGCCTAGTCCAATCTTCTCAGTTCGATGGTTCAAATACATTTTTTTCTGATAAAGCCCAAAACTTAGTAGTACCCCATACTTCAATCAACCTTGCTCAGATGGACTCCGTAACATGCATTGGTCTACTATGTTTCCTTCACTTATTCAAATTATTTGTATACATAGACTTGGCAAGCAGCTCCCAAGTTGCTTTAATGATACTCTCCATCTTGGCACCCCATGAAAAATATCTCTTTAAAGAAAGTTAATAGTTACTCATATAAGTAGGAAATAACTGTTAAGATAATTAATAATAATATTTCAAGTAAATTTCGACAGAGTTCCTATGTATTGAAAATAATCTAACCTAATAAAACAAACAAATTAAAAACTTGCAATATAATAAGAAACTTATGTAATACTCCTCAACTAAACTAACAACATCTCAACCAACAAACACAACACTTAATATATTCAATTTGTCATGTACACATTTGACTTTAAAGGCTATAAGTGAATGACTTATACCTTGAACTCTTCCCAATAAAAGTATTTTATCTCTTTTATGATGATGCCCTATTTATACCCTTCAACATCAACCCATTCCTTGAAAATGGAGGTGATGCAAGATTCACATCGGTAAGACTCGACAAACCTAAAAGCATGCAATATCAAATTTCACACAAAAAAATTAAAAATAATGATCTAAAATATTTCAATATATTATGTTTATTTATCTCTCATTCTCCATAATCAACTAAATCCTACTAGATGTTTATGTCACAAGTATAGACATGGTTAATGGTGTAGACCTGATTGGTAGTGAAGGCGTGGTTGTAGCTTGTGTCGATGAAGTCGAATGTGCCAAAGATGATTTCTTAAATGGACATATGAAGATATTCAATTCTTGTAGTGGAGCGATGCTAACTAGACCTTTTGCATGGGATGGTGTGCCCCTGCAATGTTAGCCCAGTCCACTACCATGACCTCCCCCTCATTTGATCCTCAACATCACATGTATGAAGTAAAATATATAAACATGTTAGTACAATTTATGAAATAAATAAATAAAACATATGTAAAAATTTATGAATGTGACGTAATTTATAGGTGGCAAATGGGTTGTGCCGTGTCGGCACAACCTAGTTTTTTGGTGGCCCAATCAGGCCACCATACCAAGCTTGGCACGACATGACTCAAAATTGAATGGCCCGGCACATCCTACTGAGTTGAGTCTAGCTAGATTCATGCCAAATCGTGTCGGGCGGTATTGGGCCATGTTGTGTCAGGCTAATTCAAGCCCAGTTTTCTAGCTTAGCCTAGTCCTAGCTTAGCTAGGTCCTAGGACTTCGAGTTCGAGTCTGAGATCGGCTCGTACAATCACAATTGTGACTTGACTCACTGTCTCAGTCTTAATATTGTGGATTAAAAAATTAATTTTTTTTACAAATTTCAAAAATTAAGTTAACATTTATGAGTTTAGAGTGTGACATTACATTACATTATTTATTAAGTTCACATAAATCACAAAAAATATCAAAAAGCATATCAATTATTCATTCATCATTTAATATAAAAATAAATAAAATAACACAGAGTTACAAACTCAACTACAAGCTCAAGTTCAACTACAAAAGCTCAACTGCAATATAAAATAAAAATAAATAAAATAACACAAATCACAACAACAATATAAAATAAATCTCAACTGCCTCAATAGATTGAATTCAATGCCAACCCGTATGAGTATGTAACTGATTAAATTGAACATTCCGGCTAGTGACCTCTTTGCTCCCAGTTTTATTTGGTTTGACAATCAATTTGTTTTCTAAATCATGTATCAGTAACTTTTCTGGTTTAGTCATTGATCTAAATAATAAAATATTATGTTTTCAAAAATACCATTGAACATGTATGTGCATGTGAGATGGTTGAAGTATCTAATACTTAACTAGAGGCACTTTTAGTGTGAGTATTTTGAATCAATAAGCCTAGGTTTTTTTTATGTTTTGACTTATCCAACTTAAATGTTAAGCTCATTTAGGTTCTAGTTGGTGCTTGGATCTATTTTCCCCTTGATAATATTTATTTAGTCCTAGTTGAAGCTTGAATTATTTTCAAATGAAATTTACTTAAATTTACTATATTTTTTTCAACCATTTTTGGGTCAACCCGATACCTATTGCCCCCAAAACACTCAAATTTTCGACCATCTTGGAATTCGACAAAATCTATTTGGGTAACTAGATTTCATGAGATAAATCCAATGATAAGGTTGATTTTTTGATACGGAATCTAGAAAAAATTTAGATTTGCAATCTGTACTATCATGGAATTTACTATTTTATCCTTTTTTAAAAAATTCAAATTCACCCTTGATTTACCACTTATATATTTTTAGTTTATACAGTTTATTATAAAATATAAAATTAAATAAGCATACTAATTTTAATTACTTTATTAAGCATTGATTTGTTATTAAAATAATTTAATATTTTAATTTATCAAACACTTAGCATTTTATTTTTGTAGTTGAATTTATATTATATTTACAATTTATAATACTTTTTAAATTATAATTCATATGTGAAAATTGATTTATTTTTAAATTTTTTTTATTTAATTAAAAAAAGTTATAAATATCTTAAAAAGTTGAATACAAACTTATCATAATTCTACCTAAGTTACAATTTTGGATTACATTTAAAAGTTATAAATCTTTTTTAAAAAATATATTCAAACTTTTTAAAAATTTTTATGATTCTATTTTGAAAAATTTAGTTACTACATAGCTACTACAAATTTACAAATTTACCTATTTGCCAACAATATAGTTTCTATTTAGTTATTACATAGCTACTACATAGTAGCCAAATTAATATGTCAACTACTAAATAGTAGCTAACTCATAGTTATTTAACTACTACCAACAATGTAGTAGTTATTTAGCTATGGCATATCTACTACTTAGTAACCATGGTTTTTGCTCGGTAGTATTGCAGTTGTTAGATAATAGCCCTATAATAGCTATTTAGCTACTAACATCAATGTATTAGTTATATAGCAACTATTGAGCCACTTAAAAAAATATAGTATCAATATAGTAGTTCTTTATCTACTACTTAGTGGCTGGATGAGTTTGTTAGCTATTAAGTAGTATCTATATAGTGACTATTTGGTTGCTATCAACTATGTAGTAGTATTTCAATTATTACATAACTACTACTTAATAGTTATAGTTTTCTCTTGTTAGTATTTTAATTCCTAAATAGTAGTTATGTAATAGTTATTTGGTGGCCAACAATATTTCAATAGCTATATAAAAATTATTTAGCAACTTAAAAAGTAACAACAATGCAGTACCTAAATAACTACTATTTAGTAGCCAAATTGGTATGTTAGCTACTAAATAGTAGCTACTACCAATATTGTTGTAGCTACGTGGCTTCCACGTAGCTACTACTTAGTAGCCATGGTTTTGGCTTGGCAATATTTAGTTATTTAGTGACTAATATCAATTTACTAGCTATGTAGTAGCTATTTAGCTAATATTTTGCTACTACTAATAGTAGCTAACATTGGTAAAACCACTTTTTACTACTACATTTTAGTTATTTAATAGTTAATCCCAATACTTACTACGTCAGTATCTATTTAGTATATATGTAGTTAAATAGCTATTAAGTGAAAGTAGTAGCTATTTCAGAATTTTCTAGCAGTGTTATATCTTTCCATACAACCAAGAAATCTAGGACTAATATAGACTACCTTTAAATAATAAAAAATGAAAAATAACAGAGGAACTAAAGAAAAATTTGCCAACATAATACTATAAAAATATGTATTTGCAAAATTAATAGTAAAATTGAACACTTTAAGAGATATGCTAAAAATATATACAAAAATATTGTGTCTTAGATTATAGACAACCCTGACTTATTATCATTGAAGTTGGAACTACAACATCATTATTAATTTTTTTCATTTATAATAATTAGTTTGTAATAGAAAAATATACTCGAAATGATATTATCTTCTTCATTAATCTTCGAAATTATTAAATTCATATGTTTTCTTCATATTATATATCTAAAACAAGTATATTTTATGTAAAAATATACTCATGTTTAAATTCATACGTTTTCTTCATTTGTAATAATCTTCTTCATAAATCATCTTCATTTATTAGTATATATATTCTGTTTAAATTCATGGAAGATTATAAAATAAATATATTTTATGTAAAAATACATCTAACTCACATCATAATATTTAGAGGTCAATTTATTGAAATGATATTATAAAATAATTTAGATTTTATTAAAAAAAAAACAAGAATTCAAAAGATTAGATGAGTTTGTAAGATTTTATGTGGCACCCCAAAATATGTTTGGCACTACCTTATATTAATATATTGAATTGGTAAAAATTGTATAAACTTATTATTTTAAAATGATATGTGATTTACTAATTCATTAGATAATTATTATAACATCGAAGTTTATTTTTTAAATTATTATGAATATAATTATAAAAAAATTGACAAATCTAATATCATATATGCTAAAAATATTGATATGTTTAAAAAATTGAGAATATAGTGTCATCCCAACATGCACAATATACTAAGGGACTGTTTTATAATGCACTTAAAATCTTCAAACCATTGAAAATTTTAATTTTCAATGGCTTGAAATTTTAACTGCGTTTGATTAAAAAATATTGGGAGTTGAAAATTCAAAATTTTAAGTGAAAATATTTAAAAAAATTTTAAGTAGGTTGATATCTACTTAATGTTGAAGACTGCAAATTTTTAACATTTTTTTTAAATTATTATTTTGTCATTTTTTTTATTTTCTCATTCACGCTATAATTTAGTTTGTGAACCTCTCTTCTCCTCCTTTTTTTTACCGTCATCACAAATCATAACTCTAATCCTCTTTCATGATTAATTTGAGAGAGAAAATAACAAATCAACTAGTTGTTGATTAATTTTTATTTTCATATTAAAAATTTGGACAGTTTTAAAGTGTTTAGTTTTTATTGGTTATTTTTTAAATATTTTTTTCTTTTTTTGGATTTATAATTTATTTATGGATATGTTTTTAGGGATTTTATTTTTTTTTAATAATTAATAATTGTAGTGAAAAAAAATTTCATTAATAATTCTATTTATGTTGGAAAATATATAATACAATGATAATAGAAGTAAATATCTAAAATATATCATTTTCAGCATTAAGTATTTATAGTTATCGAAGAATATATTTATATTAAATATTTAATTAACAGTAATTTATCAAACAGTTTTTTAAAATAAATTCAATATTTATAAAATATAACCTTAATTTTTCAGCACTTAATTTTTTCAGTTTTATCAAATGGACCTAACCCTAATATTAGATCCAACTTTAAGTGTAGTCCCACTATGCCCAAGACACTAACCCAACTATAAATTCCAATTCTAATATTAACAGTTATCAAATATTAACAGTTATCAAATATGCACAAGATACTAACCATGTCACACCGCCCCTCAGACTTACTTGCGGGAACAAGCACCAGATGTCAAGATCGTGTGCGTGTGTGATGCCCGTACCCTGGCTAGCCAAGAGCACGTGTTAAAGATGGTCTATCTTGTGCAAGACAAATCTTATCTATAGTCTCCTCGTTTCGGGTCTGTTTTATATCCGGCATAATCCTTGCTGGCCGACACGTCCCATTTAAAACTCCACCAGCAAGTCCAAAACAAGCACACGACAAGTTATTCCACGCTGTCTAGTCCATGTGATGCCCTCGTGCGTATCCATGACATTGCATTTTTGGTAATGAGATTTCGGGATTTCATGTGCGGCGGTGCGCTCGTGCAAATTCATGACCCTGCTTGCTGATTAATCACACTGGACAGAATGATCGAGCTGACTGCCAACCCTTCCGATCATCTTCAATCATCTTCAATCATGCAATACAATTATCTGCAATCCCTCTATTCTTTTGTCTTTCCAATCCAACTCTTCCGATTGGCTTGTCCACAATGAACAGAAAGCAATAGGTTTTGTATATGGAACTCATTTCGGTCTCCTTGGATGAGGAAGGCGGGCCGAATGCAACTTCTTCGTTAAGTGAATCACTGAATGGGTTAAAATTCGGCCAAAAGATATACTTCGAGGATTCAGGTGCCAGTGCTCCAATGAAGCCGTTGTCCCGACCTACAGTGAAGAAGATTCACGGGGGGAATCAACACCCCCCGAAGTGCCAGGTTGAAGGCTGTATGGTGGATCTGAGCGGAGCCAAAGCATATTATTCTAGACATAAGGTATGCGGCATTCACTCTAAGTCTCCTAAAGTTGTTGTTGCTGGCTTGGAGCAGAGGTTTTGTCAGCAGTGCAGCAGGTCGGTGAATTTGTTTTTGCTTTCGCTATTCCTAGGGAATTCTCTTCTTGTGTGACTTTACTTTAGGATAGTCGGGGTTTGTGGATTTCTGGGTTTGATCTCTGTGGGTGCAGAGGAAGGTGAGGCTTAGGTTTCCTTTTCCTTAGTGGGTAGTAAAAGTTGGCCTGTCACTCATGATTGTTTTGTACTTCATATCGTTCTTCATAGCAAATTTTTAGGGAATTTTTGTCAATATGCATAATTATTTACATTCAAATAGTTTGACTGTTTTACAATTTTAGGAAAACTAATTTTCATCAAAAGAAAAAAAACATGCATGATAAAAAGTTAACCACTTTTACACCCATAACGACATGGACGTCAAAATAGAATAAAATTGTTTTATGTTATACCGTAGTCTTTTTTGTATTTTTTGCTTTAGAAACTTAGTATAATGTTTGTTTATGTTGATGTGAATTCTAGTTGAAATTTTTATAATAAATTTGTAAATTTTAGTTTGAATACAAAAGGATACTTTTTTTACTGCTGTTATTTTTGTGATCCTGTGTTTTTTTAATTTTCTTTGATTGACTATTTATTTCAAAAAATTGGAAGGAATATTTGATATGAGAGTAAAAATTGGTTAATGTATTATTTATTGGTCATATTTTTATACTTTAGTGCAATGACATGTATATTTGTTTAATGAATATTTGATATAAGACTAAAACTTGGTTAATGTATCATTTTGTATTCTTTTAATAATTTTGTTTAAGATAGTTTTGAAAAATACCAAGCACCAATTTTCGATGGTGCCTAGGGACACTTGAGAGACCTTGACATAAACTTTTTTCACACAAATTTTGTTTGTTATTATTTATTGGAGGGCATGCTTTTGGTACAATATTAAGTTTCATTGTCTAAGAGTGATAGGCTTTGGGTTGTACATGATATTTTTGGTGCAATAACTAATTTCATTAATTACCGAACACGAATATATTTAATAATTATTTGTTAGTATTAAACACATATATCATCTCTACTTTCAATAAAATAAAGGTTGTACATAATACACAACCTTCCTGCTTAGTATATAATTTGAGAGAGGTTAATATATTAATAGTGTCATGTTTGAAAAACATAGAGTTTATGTCTAATGAGTTTTAAATTAGAGATATATTAATAAATGGATAAATATATTTGTTATTAAATCAAGATATGATTTCTAATACATGAATATAATATGAGAATTTTCTTGGTGATTATTAATCTCATTTTAGTCAAACATTGTTAATTTTGGAGTTTTAATGTGATCCGATAGTTTTGAAATAATAATTATAAAAAAACATGTTTTCTATTTTGAGATCTATGTGGTTATTGGTGTAATAGGGGTGAACTTTAACCAAAACGTTAAGAGTGTAATCCCTAAGTAGTATTTTTTGTTGCAATATTATTGTAAATCAGTACTATTGCACATGGCTTTGTAATTGTTAGTAAAACAATACTATTTTATCTTGCTCTCATTAGAATAAATATGATAACAAACATGCATAATCTACACTTATATTTTGTTTTCTTAGTCTTCTTAGATCTTGTAATAAGTAGGAGTCTTGTTTTCTAGTTATAATTTATTATTATTATTTTTAATATATTATTGTATCATGCCAAAATAATAATGAAATATAAAAAAATACAAAAAATAAAAATAAAAAATTAATAATAAAATGTGAAAAACTAAACACTAAGCAATACATTAGAATAAACTCATGGATAACATGTATCTATTATAGTTGTAATCTAAAAAATTTATCATACTTATTATCATTCCTTGTCACACTCTCATAAGATTTTACTTTTTTTTTTCATTTGATGAATTATATTTGCATCTTTTTTTATTAATTAAAGATAATATGGTTTTGAGATAAAGCTTTTCATTCTAGGATATGCATGATATTTGATCTTTCATTAACACTATTATGAAACATAGTTTTATCTGTTCTACAAATTCTAAAAATATTATTCGAAAACAATGTATTATCTTAAAAAATAGTGTCATTGTTGGTACTATAATACAAATTTATATTATTAATTATTTATTCTTCTTTTCATTTAATCATCAAAAATAGTAAATGTTTCATGAGAATTTTTTTTTGTAATATACATAATCATTTAACATTAAATGGGTTTTGGATATTTTTAGTATTATAAAAATTAATTTTTATCAAAAGAAAAAAGTATGAATGATAAAAAATTCACCACCTTTGTGTTGATAACCACATGGACCATAATACACAATATGAGTATTTTTTTATTTAGAGGTGTCTAATAATGAGTAGTGTCGTGCTGACTTAGCTTATTTTCTTGTAACTTAGTCATGCTATTGTGTTGTGGTGTCAAATAGGTTATTCTATAGTGATATGACTTATTTTTTTGGCTTAATTGAGCCATCATGCTGTGTTGTGCATGATATAGTATTTATTAAGGGCTATGTCGTGTCAACATAGTTGTAAAAAGAGGCAGCCTAACATGTGGGCCACCATGTTAGGTTAACTTGATAGGCTAATCCATTTCATTTCAAGCTAGCTCGAGTTAGGTTAGAGCAGCTTGGTTCATTCCATGCTAGCTTGGGTTAGGATTAAGCTAGTTTGTTTGGCTAGTTAGGCTAAAATTACTCCACATAGGCTGTCATATTGTGTCAATGTGGTATGACATGACATCTATTTTACTTGGTTTGGTAAGATAATATGATTGTGTCGGGTTATGTTGGTTTTGGGCAGGACAATGAGAAGTTAAATTTTAATGTGTAATTAAAATATTTTGAAATTTTAATGTGTAATTAAAATATTTTGAAATTTTAATTTTATATTAATGCAAATTAAAATAAAAATCATGCAAATTAAAAAAATAATTTGTAAGTATAATATCAATTTGATAAATAACATTACATATAATAAAATTAGTAAAAATTTAAAAATACATAAAATATTGTATCATATAAAAAAAATAATTCAAGATAGTATCAATAATCATCATCAATCTGTGTCTATAGTATGATAGTGCAAATATAGATGCATATCATCATAATCTTGTATGCGTTTAAAGTTATCACTAGTGGTAGTTTTAATATCCTCGATCTCGATATCACATGAGTTATTATCTATTAGTAACTTTTTTATTTTATTCGGAATGTTCAACTTTAAATTTTCTTTGTCTTTCATTCATACAAGTACCTGTATAATATTTGATTGTAATTTTGATTAATTATCTAAAATAATATTAGTTGTCATAAAAAAATAAATTTTGATATTATGTTAAACACCGAATGAGTTAATAGATCACATGTCATCTTAGATAGCATGTAATAAGTGAATTCGAATTATTTTAATTAACTTAACATATTCAAAATAATTATTATAATCATATGAAAGATAAAATAATAATTGATTGCTGAGTATTGAAATAGTTTACTTCTATTTGATAAACCATCTTATTATTGCCTATAGTTAACATGAATGAAAAGGTTATCATCTTTGAATATGATATTCATGTCTATACTTGATGTCTCGTTATAATTATCATATTTAGTGTTATAATATATAAATATATTACTTATTTTTTCTTAAATAAAATCTTTAGGTTTGTCTATTTAGTTCATGCAAATGAATATGTATCTTAATATGTTTTTTATTTATTTTATATTAATCATAAGATTCATACAAAAAATCAAGTAATACAAAGTTAGAATAAATGATTAATATTTTAAATATTTGGTTTCTATCTCAATAGTCATGCTATTAAATGTATAGTGTCTTTTATATTTGCTAAATATGTTATTATTATCATACATATATTCAAGTACAATGTAAGTGGTGAGAGTGTACACAAATGAATGTATGTTTGTCTTGTCATAAAAAAATTTTTAAGAATTTTATAAAAAAAAAAATTTTGTATCACAATTTAAATCATCAATAATAAATTCATCACTCTTATTATTAACTTAGTTAGAAATCATGTATTTGTGGTCAACACGTGAATCTTGTATATGATAAATATAATTCTAATGATATCTCATATTTGTTTGATATTTTTTTAAAGTTGAGAAAATAACTTTTATGCTCATCTATGTTATTAGGTTAAAATTATGATACATATATTAAATATAAAAAAGTGTACTCAATAATTCATTTCTAATAATTCTGACAATTATATTAATGACTACTCTATTATTATAAGAATTATCAAAAATTATATTAAATATTATATTTAGAATATCATATTACTTAAGAATTCGTGTCATATACGTATATAAGGTAGAACTATTATAAGGATGAAAGATATGAAGAAATCTTAAATTTTTTTAATAAAGATTTAATTTTGAATTTATATACTAGGTAGTGATATATATGAATGATACATTATTATGACTAGTCTATATATCAGATATCAAAAATATAATTTTATTAAATTTTTTAAATTAGTTAATGATTAATTTTTTATTATTTATAATATTGTATTATATTATTTATACTAGTGGATTTAAAATTTCTATGATATATAATTAAAAAATAGATCTATATAATATTGATTATCCTATGATATTTTGAAATCAAATGAGAAGATTCATGGTTATAATTTGTTTAATTATGACTTTTCTCCTAAAGTTATTATGATATATGAAAGAGATAACTGAAGTTGAGTTTGATCAAATTTTAAAAATCTTATCGTTCAGTTGGGTTTATCTAGGATTTAATATATCATATTTTTTGATATATTGATTATCATACTTCTTAATGTGACAAGTATCACATGAACACACACACACACACACACACATATAATGTTCATTCTTCTATGATATTATTAGAATTTTTAATTTTCATTATTTTAAAATGTTTCGATACTATTGAAGTTTGACTAATTTTAGGTTTTATAAGCAAATTGGTTTGTATTGAGGCTATTGAGTTGAATTCTATGTCATGTTGTATTTTATTCTCTATTTATAATTTCTTTTATATTTAAATAATTTATATTTTTTAATTTTTTAATTTTTTAATTTTTTTTAATTTTAAAAGGGCATACATTCGATGGTCATTAGTTGATTACTATTTTATTTTATTTCATAATGAGATAAAGAATTTATGTATATCGAGTTGATGAAAGTTATACTAATTCATTATTTTCTTGTTATTTAAAATGATATTTGATTAAATGATTAAATGATATTTGATATCTAACATAATATTGAATTTTTTTTTTCTTTAAATGTGAATATGATTTTAGATAGAAGAAGCATGCTATGATCATATATTGGCCAAATAATTTTCTGCTTAAAAGACATGAAGGATTCAATAATGAATTTTTAAGATAAAATAAAAGAATAAATATTGAATGATAAAGAAGACACAAAAATAATGATGTCATTGTTAATATTATGAGCTTTGATGATTTGAATCATATGATTGATTTTGTTATTCAAATTTTTTTTTCATTTTATTTATATTTCAGATATTTATGTGTTGTAATGTATTTTTTGTAATATTAGTGTAGTTTATATATGTTTTAAATTTTTTTTATATTATATATCATTACTATAATATAATAGCTAATAACTTGTAAAATTAAAGTTAAAAATTAAATTTTATAAGTTGTGATTTAGTAGTGGGTTAGTGGTAGTAGGCATGCCCAAGCCCATCAGCTTAGAGGGCCATACTGCACTAAAGCTCATGCCATCAGAGATTATTTTAGGCCATTAAGAGCCTTCTGCAATTTATACACTATTTTTATGCTCATTATCATAGTAAAATTGGTGGGTGCTATATAAACATATATTTCTTTGAAAAAATTTATTCTTCATATCTAGCTGACATATAGTTTACCTATGAGAAATGACAACAAAAAGTAACAATCTAACTGTGATCATCTTGATTACTTAGAAAAATGGTATCCCAATACTCCACATCATAATAAGTTATTGAAAATCTTTTGATTGCATTCAAATTTTTATTAATAATTAGAAGTAATTGCATCCAATTCATCCAATATAATTTGTCATCGTCATTCTAGATAATCAAATATCTTAAAACGAGTATCATAGATTCAATAGCTATCAAGAGAGGAAAAAAAAGAGAATATATTATACAAAAGTGATAGTAAGAGAATAATTGTGATAATGTTATTGGGTATAACATATTGTTGATTTTTTTCATAGATTAATTAAAATCTCCAAGTCATTACTTTGAATTGAATTAGCTAATGCTACAAGAGATTCATTTGGAAGAGGTTTTGAATGTATTCATATATTATATACTTTTAAATTGAGATTATCAAGTCTCATCTTCTTGACACATAACTCCAAAAGATATTTCAAATTGTTAGGAAGAAGATTCTTACTATTCTCCTCAAAATTAGTTGTGCATGTGCTAATATTATTAAGTACACGAGCAGGATCAACTATTATTTTGTGAGGAGTAATGGTTGGACAAGGAAATAATTTCATTTCTATGGTATCTAATGGTGCATTCTCTTGGATTGAGTTATTAATGAAGGATTCTTTCTCAAAAATATCACATTCGCATGTGCAATCTTCATCTCTAGTGAGTAACATATATGCTCCTTTTGAGTACTATAATGACAGTGAACTTAAAGACAAATATTCATCTTTTCTCTTCATGGAGAAATTAAAAAAAATGATTTGAGAGGATATAAGATGTCATTCGGTTGATTAGTAAATTAGTGATTAAAATTATTTCTTTTATAAATTATCTAGGGATACTCTTTTGTTATAAAAGTGTGATAGTAATCTCAATTAATTATTAGTTTTTCTTTTTAATTATCTTATTTTATGCAGAAGTGTTAGTACAAAAATGTTTGGTTAACGTAAATCATTCTATCTCGCAAAAAATTAAAAAAATAATGAAAAATATATTATAGAATATTATTATTTTTTAATATTTTAATATTATAATTTAACTCAGTTTGTATTATTTCATAAAATTTCATAAATATAAATAATTTTAGAATTTTTTTAAACACTATAATTATGTAAATTTAATATAATCATAAATACATCTAACAAAAAATCTCAAGCCATTATGCGTGGACTAAATATTTAAATAAATAATGAATTTTATTGATACCCTCATGACATATCAAATAGGAAATTATAATATATTTTTCTAATTGATATATCTCATAGTCAATAGCAATCAACTTTTTGACATTGAGCTTTAAAAATTTTAGCTTATCATTTCAATGAATTTCTCTTGATATCCTCATGAAATATCAAATTGAAAACTCTAGTTTGTATTTCTAATTGACATATTTCATAATCAATAACAATCAACTTTTTGACATTGAACTTTAAAAATTTTAGCTTATCAAATGATGAATATTTATGTTAATAGTATATGCTCAAAGGATTAATGGTATACAAATACCTAGAGGGGCTCTTGTGGTTAGAGAAAAATAAATATGGTCTATTTCATTTAATTTCTAGGAAAATTATCTATTTGGTCTACCAACCCTTCATGAAAATAGTAAAAGATGAAAAATTAATATAACCATTTAGTTGTTTAGTGAAACAATAACCAAAAATAAATAATGACAAAATTTCAGAACAATAAGCAAAAAAGTTGTGGGTTTTGACATTATAATACCTATTGATCCGTTTACTGGTATCATCAATCACAACAATATCAAAGGTTTTGGATTTTACAAAAAAAGTAAAAAAAATGATTATTTGTAGTTTGAGATGACTCATACATCTATTATTCAGCAGTTCTAAGTGAGATGATGAGATAAAAGAATTGTAGACATATGAGTGTCTTAGTTTGAGCTAACAATGCCCAGGGAAAGAATTATGAAATATTCTTTTTTAGTAAACGTAACAAGACTAGTAGATCTACAGACTACATGTGGAATAACTAGTCTAAATTGATATAATATCATGTTGTACAATTTCTGATCTCTAAAATATTTTTCATAACTCAGGATGTAATATTTATCACTTGTCCTAAATGTCTCAACTTTCTATAAAAAGAATATGTTATTATTGACTCTCTCTCTTTCAAAACACCCATACCAAGTTTCTGACTGCCACTGCATGGGGAAATCACTGTAGTTGTTTGGTTGATCATCTCAATCATGTTTGATTTGAGTGTAGTTGTGAGTACATGAATATCTATTTACTAAATTTTTGAGAAAATTGGGAGCTTTTTTTCACCAAGGATTTGGGTCCGCAAATAGTATACTATTCTTTTAATAATATGATTACTCAAATATTTCAATCTTTTCACAAATTGTATCCAAGTTATATGATAAGTTATGTTATTTTGATTAGTCAGTCTGCATGCTACACATTGAGTATATTATTGCCATGAAGGTGGAATTTCCTTGATGAGTACATTGATGTAGTTATGCCCAAAATATTCTTGCATGTGTTACAAGAATTAAATATGTTGGACACATTCTGATCATTCTATCATAGATATACTAATAATTATGCATTGATAAACAATAACTCTTCTAACTTGGCACGAGGTGACTTTTCTAATAAGCATCTCACATATTCTTCGTCCATAAATCAATTTTTTATCGAAATAGCCTAATGAATGTATGTATATCCTTTATTTCTGTTTTATCATTCCTAATTTTTTATACTAATTACAATCAACTTATTCAGAAAGTGATACCTACAAAAATATATGCAAGACTGCTATATCACTACACTAACATTACAATCACACAAACTAATTTATTCAAATGGAATAATGTGCATCAACACAAACTAACTAACTGCCTACTGAGTTATAACATGCACACAAATCTTCTTCTATTATGTTGCCCCACACAAAGTAATCACTATGGTCTGTTGCACTACACAAGGTAATCATTGTTGCACCACACAAGACATTAAATCAGTGCTCTACCAACGCTACCACACGAATTGCTGCCACAATTGCTGTTGGAAATGGCACATGCTTATTGGATTGCCACAAAATCACTATAGCATGTCTAATGGTTACTATCACTTAATCACGAATGCAAAAACATCATGAAAAACATACCTTTTCCTGAAAAGTATGATGCCAAATGCAGGTGCATGTTGTTGGTGACATTAGTGGAAATTGTGATGCCATGTATGTTATTGTGCATCATCCCCCAATCGCCTGAATAAATCTGATACCATGTTAAATTTGTGACTTCTACAAATGAGGAGAGAGGGAGAAGAAAGAGACGAGAAAAAAAATGAAAAAAATTCATCTAACTCAAAAAATAGAAAATAAACATATAGATTTTATGATTGAGGCAACTCACAAGTCAGATGGTCTCATACAATTTAAACAAAAAAAAAACAAAAACAAAAAACTAATAAATTATACCAAGCCTCAATACCTTCTATTGTAAGCAAGTAAACCTAATCTTCTACTAATTCTATTATGAAACCTAGTATATTTTTTATTGTTAGGGGTGTTAAATGATCTTTACCTAGATCATACAACTCATTTTTTTAGTCCAAATGAGTTGGTATCTTTGGCATGATCTACTTGATATTTGGGCCATGCTAGCTTAGCACACCTAAAAAAGAGGTGGCTTGACATGACACATTAGTCAATTAGGAAAACACTTTATGTTGAGTCTTTGCAGGAGCACATGTCCGTGTTTGAGTTTGTGTTTAGGCTCAAGTCATGCCATGTCCTAGCCCTTGTCATGCATGGGCATGGGCCTAGACCATTGGTCCTCCTTGCACACATGGGCAGCTTGAAACATGGCTTAGCTTACATGCAAGCTACCCAATCATGCCACTACACGTTAGCCATAGGTATCTTATTCACCCTATGATAAATCTCAAAAAAAAAAAAAATGTCCGCCTTATTACCCTCATATAAGTAGGTCAAGCAGAGTTAAGTCAAAAAAAAGAGGTCATGCTTTTGGGTTTGTGTAAGGATTTTCTTATCAGTTAGTCGGATATGGAGCAATTTATTTTTTTCCTTAATTATTTTGGGATAATTTATGAGAAAGTTGAAAGTATTTTATGATAATTTTATATTCTTTAATTACATTTTGACTAATCTCTAATAAAATTAAAAGTGTTCTATCTCTAAAAGAATATGTTTGAAAAATACTACTCTAACGATTACACATACAAAATATTGTCAAGTTGGTATCTAATTTCATTAGTGCAATCAAATATGTCAATTTAAATATCACTCATAAATCCTTTTACATAGTTGTTCCAGGCTGTATAGTGAATCATCTTATCCAGATTAGTTAGTTTGTATGCTAACAATCGAGTAATACCATCATATAAGTAAAATATTTTTGAATAGTACATTAATGTAAGTCCCAAACTTTTTTATATATGTGATAAGAACTAAATATGTGAGTCATACCCAGATCAATTGACTGTTACAAATGAATCAGTAATAATATATCGATCATCAATTAATCATCTGACTCAATCTCAGGTGACTCGTCGAACAAGTATCTTACATATTCTTGACCCAAAAACTAAATCATTGTCGAAGTAGCCTACAATGAATAAGTATATATCTTCAATATCCACTAGGTTATTTTCTAATGGGCATATTCTAATTATAATCTTTCTTTCTAAAAAAAAGCAAAAATCATAGAAAAACATTTATATACCATCATGACAACCAACACTATGACAATCATACATCACAACAACTTGCACCACCATGACTCAACTACAACATCATTGCAACTCCTCTATGATAACATTATGATGCCTTAGAAAGGCTACCATGAAAACTACCACTAAAGTATAGCACCACCATGATACAATGTTCATTCATTGTATCTAGGTGCCTGATCGTGCCAAACTATTAAGATGTGGTTGTGCATCTTTGACATTACCCGACGGTAGCATGGTCGAGTGCACGACTGTGATGACTGTTGGGTGGTTAGTTTACGTGATGGCCAATAACAACCGGTCACATGGCCGATTGTATTAAAAAATAGATCACCCGACGGGGACCTAGTTGGGTGATCACTTGGGCTAGTTTACCATGTTGTTGGGCCAGGAACACGTGTCGTGTTTGGCTCAGCACAAGGCATGGGTCATGTTTGCCTAGCACGACATGATTCGTGCCTAGGGATGGCTTGGCCTAGCTTGACATGCTGAGCCATGCATTGCTGAACTAGACAGTGTCCGGGCTGCTCGGCCCATTTGGCATCTCTACAATTTAGCTGTGCCTAGCTCAATATGATCTAGAATTGTGCATGGATTATAGTTATGTTGGCCTGTTGAATGGCTCATGTAGTGTTTGGGTTGGGGTTGCAACATCAACTTGTTTGGCATGTTTGGCAAGATCAACATGTTTGGCATGTCAGTAAGAATTTTTTCATGCTATGCCAGGTAAGATCAACATGTTTGGCATGTCAGTAAGAATTTTTTCATGATTACAATTTGAAAAAAAGAAGTAATTTTAAAATGGTTGCTTTTTGTTGTTGTCATCGACAAGACAAGATAATGTATGTCATCTTGTTAGCCTTAATCAATCAAAAAATTAATTTTTTGAGCCATCTGATTTCATCCAATGGCTCCATGGCATAAATCCAATGGTTCCTTGATTTCTGCCTTAGAAAATTTATAAAAATAAAAAAATAAAATCTTTTAATAATATTTTTTTATAAATTGCATATTAATATATTTTATTTTTTAAATTTTATATATAATTTTCTCTTTTTTTCTCTTATGACTCTAATATTTATATATTGTTTGTGCTCAGATTTTTTTAATTTATATTTGTAATTTTAATTTCTTAAAACATCGAAATTATTTTGATGTTGAGTTGTGACTTTTAGGTGTGAGAATATGAGGTGGTGGTAAAAAAATATGTTTCACGCATAAAGTTAAGATCAACATGTTTATGCCAGCACAATTTTGGCATGTCAATATGCCAAAAAAGAAGTAATTTGTTGTCAGCACAATTTTCTCATGTCAATATGTCAATATGAGGTGGTGGTAAAAATATGTTTCACGCATAAAAAAAATAATATTTTGACTCTATGCTATGTCAGCACAATTTTCTCATGCTATGCCAGGCAAGATCAACATGTTTGGCATGTCAGTAAGAATTTTTTCATGATCACAATTTGAAAAAAAGAAGTAATTTTAAAATGGTTGCTTTTTGTTGTTGTCATCGACAAGACAAGATAATGTATGTCATCTTGTCAGCCTTAATCAATCAAAAAATTAATTTTTTGAGCCATCTGATTTCATCCAATGGCTCCATGGCATAAATCCAATGGTTCCTTGATTTCTGCCTTAGAAAATTTATAAAAATAAAAAAATAAAATCTTTTAATAATATTTTTTTATAAATTGCATATTAATATATTTTATTTTTTAAATTTTATATATAATTTTCTCTTTTTTTCTCTTATGACTCTAATATTTATATATTGTTTGTGCTCGGATTTTTTTAATTTATATTTGTAATTTTAATTTCTTAAAACATCGAAATTATTTTGATGTTGAGTTGTGACTTTTAGGTGTGAGAATATGAGGTGGTGGTAAAAAAATATGTTTCACGCATAAAGTTAAGATATGTATTATATTGATATTATTTTATTTTATTTAATAATTTTTAGATAAATAAGTTAGTACTTAGTAATAAGTAAAAATTTAAAATATTATTCATTTTCTTTTATTTTCAACCCACTAATATATATTAGAAAAATGAAAAATAATGAATATTATGAAAATGAATTAGACATAAGCATAGATAATATGATAATTTAATCAAAAAGTTTGGGACTAAAATTATAATTTTTCTCATGGAATACACCCACATATAGAAAAAACATAAAAATAAGTGAATTTCAGTAGTATATACATATTTTAACATAATTAAAAATAAAAATACTAGAGGTATCAAAGAAGATTCGACACAATATATATCTATATATATATGTATGTATATATATATATATATATATATAAATATATATATACTAGTGACATTGACCAACTTAAGAGATGTGTCAATCGATATAACAAAAAACATAATATATTGAATTCTAGGCAAATTCAACTTAGTAATAAAATTTTTGAAGTTGAATTAATTTTAGGTTAATTGATCATCTTCATTTACCATAATGAATTTGAGAGGAAATATATGATAAAATTAATTATTTGCATGAGTCTTCAAATTAGATTTTCGAAGGAATATAGACTATTTTATATTATACAAATCTATTTCCAGTTTGATTATTATAGAATTTCTAGATTGATTAGTAGGAATGATATAATAAAATATTTTAAATCAAAAAAAAAATTAGTAATTAATGAACTTAAGAAATATAATAGAGTAATCTTCGTGAAGTTTAATATTTAGATTAATCATGATGACACTTTATTCACATGCATTATCATTTATTATATTAATTCTAAGTGCGAACTAAATAAGAAAATTTTAAGATTTCTTGAGTTTCTTCATCTCTGTGATAGAGAATAAAAAATTTTATTATTATATTTGATAAAATTTCAAATAATGATATTGAAATTAATATATTTGTCAGAATTATTAGAGACTTATCCTTAGTTAATATTTTTTAGGTTAGGTGTATACATCACACAATTACTCTAATAATAAAAGCAAAAATAAAAATATTTTTTTTTCATATTATATAATATAAGAAATTTATTATATGATACCTTATAGATAAGTTATCATATAAGGTATCTTGGTACTTATATATTTATTATTATTTTATTCTATCATATTATGATAATAATTTATATTATTGAATTAATAAAAGTATATAAATCTTTTCATCATGTGTTATCTAAGATGATACGTAATTTATTGATCCTTCTAGTATCGAGTTTAACTTTGGAGTTTATTTTTGTGTGGCTATTAATATTATTATAGATAGTAAATTTAAATCACATTGAAGATATTATGGACATCACTAGTGATTACTTTAGAATTAGATGTAATGATCCAAATTTGAACCATACTGCATATACAGATTGATTGTGGGAGGATGTTATTAGAGGAATGACATGGGTATTGTTGATGCTATGTCGTGTTTTTAAAAATTTTTTCAATTTAATATTTTTGTATTATTGTTATTAAACTAAAACTATAAAAGCAAAATAGTTGTATTTTTTATTAAGTTTTGAATTTTATTCATTTTAATTTATAATGTAATATAATTTATTTTTAATATTTTAATATTTTAATTTTTAAAAATAAAAGATTATTTGAATTCAATAATCTATTTACTTGAATGATGAATTTGAGATATTTTTATAATGAAGCACAATTAATTACTTTTTTTTGATTATGACATCAAAGTAATGATATATCACATGTATAGTTGATGCCAACAATTATTACTGACATATATATCTAAAATATTTTTAAAAAATATAAATTATATCTTCATTTAGGATGATACATTATCTAGGATGGTTAACATAATGTAATCTTTATTGTCATTACTCGCTAAGTCCTTAATCATATGATCAAATAATTTTTTTGTAATGTTCAAAATAAATTAATTGAAAGACACTAATTTTTCTAAGAATTAAATATTTTATATTTTTAATAATATAAATCATAATTAAAAAAATTCATTTTGTACTTTTATTTTTTCAGAATCAGACATTAAAGTAAAAGATAACATTTTATATTTTTTTTAATGAGCAACGAACATCATTTAATGTAATTTTATTTAATTATTTTGAATTATATTTTTATAAATTTTTTCATATTAAATATTATGATTTTTTAGTGCAATCCAAATAGTAGCTTTTCAAAATTCATAGGTAAACTAGTTATCGATGTTAATTAATATAAGAATTTCATAGCTATGAGTGGAACATGACAAGACATACAAACCAATTGTTTATATATATTTTTAGTTATTTTTATTTTACATGAATATATTTTTTTTAAATATGAAATTTCATGATAAAAATATTAAACTATTGCCATCTAAGAAATATTATTTATCAAAAATATGAGAATATTAATATGATATTATCATGTGCATAATGGTGATGACACATACACAAAATTATTAGAGCACCTTGCTTATATTGTGGGCACTATTGTATAATATCTTAATAGTATATATTAATGTTATATTTGGAGTGTTTCATAAAGTAATATTAATTGTTAATTAATTATTATTTGAAAAAAGTAAATTCTTAATCATGGATAATCAGAATTAAGAGGTGAATACAAAAATTTGTATAATATGCAAAACAAATATGGGAGATACTAAATGAGGGCTTGATTATATACATTATTTATAATAGTAAAATAGTAAAGTGTAATAAATTTAGGAAAAAAAAATGCTTTCAAATGTGATAAACAAATAGAATTTTTGAGTTTCGTATATTTTATAAGAATTCTAAGAGGTTGAATACTAAATCAATAATTGATAACCAATAATGTGATAGTATGATTGATGAGATGTTGAAACACATTTCTTTAAAAATTATGAATTCAATCTTCATGAGTTACTATCAACTGTTGGGATATAAAACTGTGCTTTCTAGGGTATGAGTGGATTGCCCTAGCATACCTTTAAATTAAAAAAAAGAAAAACATTGTTATCAAGATAAAAAAATATATGATAATTTGTATAATTTTCCAATTATTAAAAATGAGTTGAATATTTCTCTATGTTAGACAAAGCAAGTAGAGAAATAATTAGATATTTAAGTGATATTAGATATATAAGGATTAGAATGATATTTGTAATATCTTCGAGTTTTAGTTAATAACTTTTTTATGGTTTTATTTCTCTTTTATTGTTTGGGAGCACCCAACTCGTGGGTTTCCCCAAACTCTCTCTCTCTCTATATATATATATATATATATATATATATATATATATATATATATATATATATATATATATAGAGTTATGTATTGAATTTTAAATTATTAGCTTATCATTTTTTTTATATTTTTTATTGTTTAATGCTCTTTTCCTTCTCTCTTCTCCTATGTCTATTCAAAACCTTAAATAGAAGATACCATGGTGTTGAGTGGTGGTTTTTGGCGAAAGGGTCCTGACGTTGTGGTGCACTGGTGATGTTGAACCTTCTGGAACCACTAACGATCATAATTGTTGGAAGTTTGTTTAGTGGTGGTTGTGCCATTTCACTATTGCTGCAAAACATCCACATACAGAGGGTATTTAGTTTTATTCTTAGACATTAAAGTTCTTGAACATTTGATGATGTTTGGTTTTTTTTTTTTTGCAAGATGCAGTGGCAGCACAACAGGAATGGTACGTAGTTGTCTCCGTTGGTATCTTCAAAATCTTAGTTTTTTTTAAAAAAGAAACTACCATTTGTGTATAGGTCAGTCTGGTTAGAGGGAAGACCACATTTTATGCAAGGCATCTCTTGCCATCTTTTATATAGAAGCATACATTGTGGTGATTCAAAAATGATTAGAATTAATGTATGACTTGTGAGAATAGCCATGTGAAAATTAAGAGTAAATATTTTTTTCTTTTGCTCTATTGATGAACGTCTGATTTGTGATCTATGACTAACAAGTGAATGCATATTGACTCATAATTACTATCATATTTTTGGTAATCAATTGATCTAAGTATATCAAATTTGTTTGATACTTGTGACACTTACTAAATTGTTTGAGGTATGATTGTTTCGATATATTTATTTGTGATATTTCATTTATATGATGTTATTACTTAATTGTGGATGTATAAATTGATTGATCAGGACGAAACAACTCACTATACAACTCGAACATAGATGTGAGAGAGGATTGTTGGCATAATACCAATATTGACAACTTAGATAATATTAAGGAGACTTGGTGAACATGTATATAATATTTTTTACATGTATTCATTAAGAGAGTGATATATTAGTTTGTAAATTAGATTTTTGAGGAGAATATAATTTTGTATCTTTTGAAGATTTATTAGAGAGAGGTTTAGGTGGCTATAACTATATTTAGATCAAGTGGAGTTGGTATGATTTATTGTAATACTCTGACATCTTCATTCTATAATAGTGATGAGAGAGTTGAGAGTCCTAATAGAGCTAATTTATAGAAATAAATTCTTGCGGAGAATATAATTGTCTCTTCTTAAGATTCATCAGAGAGTGGTTCAGGTGGTTATAATTATATTTAGATCAAGTGGAGTTACTATGATTTATCATAGTAATATTACATCTTCATCCTACAATAGTGATGAGAGAGTTGAGAGTTTAATAGAGCTGCATCGAGAGGCATTATTCGTGAAGACAATATTGACTTATTTTTTCTGAGTGGTAAGACCACTTGATCTACTTAGACTAGGGTCTCTAAGATCGCATTCATTGGATATATGATACTTTCTTGAGAGGAGTACTCCAAATTGTGTTGAGATTGAGTATCACTTAATTAGGTATGTCTACATTTACTACACTCTACTTACCATTTGCTCCAGATTGTTTTTAATAGGTTTAGGGCTTAATTCACATGCTATAAGTAATTATATTATTTTTATTTTATTATATAATCTAGAGTCTTTCATATTGATGTGGAAAATGACATCATTGTATGAGCTGGTGGACATGATAATATCAATGTTTGTTACTTTCTTTTGTTACATGTTTTATGTATACTGAAGTTTCACTATAATTTGTAATATGTCAGTTGCTACACAAAGCAATAAGTCGGTGATATTTAATACTTTTTTTTGATATTTTTATGCATAATCATCATACTAGACATAAGATTTTTTTATGGATTGAGAGAGATAAATTATCCTTCTTTTCGATTCATAAGAGATCTTTTAGATGTATGTTTGTTATTGATCAATTAGTGATTCACTATTGATTGAGACATCATTAACTATAAAAGCTAAAGATTCTAGTGTAAATCAATAAAGGAGTAACACATATTTGTTATAAGATTTGTTAGTTATGAAAACATACTAAAGATTCCTATCTAACACACTAAGAAAGAGTACTAGGATGGACCTATTTTGTCTGATTTACTTAGATGTTTGAGAATTTTGTAGGACGATCACGTATTGTGTTTTGATATATTTTGTTATATTTATTATTGATAATTATACTTGATTTACATAGTTATTAATATTTAAGAAAAAATTTCAATTTTTTTTATTTTTATGAAAAATTAAAAAATTAAATTTTAATTTTGATATAGCATTAAGATATTGAGAAGCGATAACATATTATAATATATTTACTAATTTTTTTATTTTTTTGAAAGAATATGAGATGATTCATCAGACATCTCATGTTTGTTTTCCTACACAAAATAAGATAGCTAAGAGGAAGAAATGGTATTTAGTTGAAATGACTAGGATACTACTTTATTTTATAAGAGTGTCGAAATATTTTTGTGGAGAAATGATGTTAATCACTAACTTTCTGATTAATTAAATATCATTCTCTTTCTTTTAGGTCGTATCTTATTCCAGCTCGTATATACTTGATATGACTGGCATGATTAATTTTGTGAGTAGTGATGCCTATCATAGAGCATTGCACCTAGGAGAGACTTAGTGGGAATGTCCCACTGGACATGAAGTGTGAGATTTCTCAAGAGAGGGAGATTATGGTTGTGAGACTTGAGATCCTAATTTAAAGTTATATACTGAACATATATGTTTATAATTCATTTATGATAAATTTTCTGTCATATCAGATGGTCAATCTTAGAGTAACGACTTGGACCTTATGATTGCATTACGAAAGGAATCAATGAGTTATACTTTATATCATTTATTTTGAGTACTTTTTTATTCTTATTTGTATATTATATATTTGACTTTTTTTATCCTTAACTAATAGTTGCAAGACCTAATACTTTTTTCAAGGCATTTAGTTATTCAAGATGATGATTAATTATTTTGAAAAAATTAAGTGTGATCTCATCTAATCATATATGAGATTTCATCCCAAAATTAATATGTAAGCCTGTAATGGATGGTAGATGGATGTATATGATGAAGATGAGACTTGAGGGAAAGATCGATAGACTCAATGCTAGGTTGGAGTCAAGAGTTTTTTCTAGACTTATGATATTGATAATATTGGGATACTCAATGCCCGTTTGATAAAACCGAAAAAATTAAGTACAGAAAAACAAGTGCTAAAAAAATTAAGGATGAATTTTATAAGTATTGAATTTATATTGAAAAATTATTTGATAAATTATTGTTAATTGAATGCTGAATATAAATATATTGCTGAATAACTGTAAATGTTGAATGCTAAAAATAATATATTTTATATATTTATTATCATTGTATTACATATTATCCAACATAAATATAATTTCTAATAAATTTTTTTTTACTACAATTATTAATTATTAAAAAAAAATAAAATCCCTAAAAACATATTCATAAATAAATTATAAATCCAAAAAAAAATATTTAAAAAATAACTAATAAAATCTAAATTCTTTAAAATTTTCCAAAATTTTAATATAAAAATAAAATTTAATGAATAACTAATTGATTTGTTATTTTCTTTTTTTAAATTAATCATGAAAGAAAGTTAGGATAAGTGTTTGTGGTGGCGGAGAAAGGAAGATGAGAAGACATATTTATAAATTGAACTGTAGCGTGAATGAAAAAACTAAAAAAAAAAGATAAAATAGTAATTTAAAAAAAATCTTGTTTACAATTTTGTCTTCAACATTAGATAAGTCTCTATCTACTTAAAATTTTCAATGAATTTTCACTTAGAATTTTAAATTATTAGTTCATAATATTTTTTTTATCAAATATGCTTAAAATTTCAAACTATTAAAAATTTTAATTTCAATGGTTTGAAGATTTTAAGTACTTTATCAATTCATCTCTTACTCTTCTGGTGGTTAAAATGATAACTATTAGATTATTATTTTTTATTGCAGTATCATACATGTGAATTATGTATCAAATTATATGTAAGAAATATATTTTTTCATGGTGATTTAGAGAAAGAAGTATTCATCCAATAATTATTAGAATTTATTATTCTTGGGAGCATATGTATACTTTGCTGATTATGGAAGATATTATATCTTAATATAATCTTCTAGAATATAATTTAATAGATTTTTTTAGTATTTATTATATTTGATTTTAAGAGATGTGTATCAATCTATTCATATTTCTTCTTGACATGAATCAAGAGGTAAAATATATGATATAAGTTGTATATGTCAATATTTTGATTATAAGAGATGATTAATTGAATATATTTCAATTGAAATTATTTCTACATATTGAGTATCAGATGATTGATTTGCAATGTCTGAGGTATTTTTTGGGTATAGGGGTCAGATACATATAAAATGATTTTTCTTTCATAGAAGATACGTGCTTTAGATATTTTATCTAATTTGAGTATGTTTGGTTGTGTGCATGCTAACTCATCACTTGATCTAGTTGTATACTTATCTATAAATATTGATTTATCAATTAAATGTACTATATATAATATATCATATGAAAATTAAACTATTTAACAATAACTAGGTCGCATATTATCTATGTTGTCAGTATATTTAGTTATTTTTAAACTTTCCTAAATAGATTCATGGGGGGGCATGGGACGGCCGGACGGGTCATGCCGCCGCCACGCGTGCCTACGTGAACCGGCACGGGATGAACCGTGCCGGCGTGCCGTGCCAAGGCACGGCACGGGCTGTTCCTAACCCGGGCACTGCACGGGCCCGGGCCCGGGCCCGGTTTAAAAACGTGCCGGGCCGGTCCAGGCACGGCCGAACCGTGCCTCGTGCCGCCCCGGCCCGACCCGATTGACACATCTAGTTGGGTCATACCTTGAGTTTGCCAACTTTTTTTTTTAAAATACCACCGTGACGGGTAGGAGGTCGTGGCTCAAATTGACCATGCCCGATACTCGGTCCTAGGTCCAGGGATGGGGGACCACGGTGAGTGAGGAAGGGCATGATCAGTACTCGTGTTGCCGAATTGTGCTTGTGGGCTAAGCATCCGAGTCGTGCCTGGCCTGGTATGTGGCCTGGCTCATCCTGGCCCAGCACTGCACTCGTCGTGACTTGGGCTGGAATGTCCCGAGTCCAGGCATGAATCTAGGTCATGCCGTGCCGGGCTAGACATGATTGAAATGGGTTGTGCCCAGGTCACCTGGCCCATTTTTCATCTCTAGCTATAACCTACGTATCTACTATTAATCAGACTACATGTATCATTACAAATACTTTTAGATGATCATATACGACTTTCAAATTAAAAATTTATGATATGTATGCTCCAACTTGAAGTGATATATTGAGTTTTATTTTATAATTTTTACGTGGTTTATTTTTGGGAGCACACAACTTGTGGGCTTTCTCAAATCATATACATATGGTTTTTTATTGAATTTTAAATTATTAGCTTATTATTTTTTTATTTTTTTTTATTGTTTTGTGCTCTTTCACCTCTCTCCTTTCCCCAGTTTGAAACCTTAAAAATAGGTGATGAATGCTAAATAAATTTATTTTGATAGATGAATGAATTATTTTACAAACTTCCTCAATGAGATACTTATGAAAGAAATAAATGTGGAGAAATTTATTTTTCATTGATAAAAGATATTATGTACTTCATCACTTCATGACATAATTATAAATAAGTAGAAGAAACATTATAAAAAATAAAAGTAGGAAAAATAGTTTGATCAAATAATTTTTGAAAGGCATGCAAATATCTAGGAGAAATTGATATTAAATAGTTAACTATGCTATTCAATAAAATTTTTGATACTACAACAAACTAGATTTACAAAATATTAGTTTTTTGGTGCTAACTTATGAAAAAGACAATATTCAAGATTATTAAAATTTAAAAGAATAAAGTTAATGAAACATATAATAAAATATTTAAAAAAAAATTAAAGAAAATAAATCTAAAATTTAATTTGTGTTTCAAAGAATCAATTTAATTTTATGTTAGCTAAATCTATATTATGAAAATTATTTTCTTAGATAAATTATTAATAATATAAAGAAAAATATGTTTGTACATTATTTTTATCAATTTAGAGATGATAGCTGATAAAATCTTGTAATAATTAATTTTGTAGTCTTTAAGAAAAAGTTTTTTTTTTTATAATATGAATATTATTAATGATAACTATTAAAATATTATAATTATTATTGCATATGTAGGAAAGATATCAAATAATTTTAAATTTTAGTAGAATTATTTTAAGCATCTACTTTTAGTTCATATGTCCTTTGGTTTTGTTTGTGCGGACAAATCATATTCAAGAAATTTTATTATGTTAATGTTATTCTTAAATGATATATTTTTAGCTAATGAAATTAATAAATGTCAATTTTGAAAATTAGATAGATAATATTTTATGGTATTGATTATATATTTATACATTAATTAATTAAAGGTAGAATACTTCATTTATTGTTTTCACTATGAATCAGGATATAAAGAATTTTATTGAGAATGATAATATCAAAATCTTAAAATATAATTCTTTCTATATTCTAAATTTATAATTCAAAAGAAATACTAACTTAACAAAAATATAGACTATCAAATTAAAGTCAGTTGGATGAAATGCAATATATTATAAAAAATATTATTTAATAAAATAATGTCTATTGATTTTAAAAATATTATAAGATAATTATTAGACATGTAGACTAACTATATTTTATGATTTAAAATGTTGAGTTGATGTAAGTTATGATTTTTAAAAGTTGATCATTGTGAAGATGTGTATGATAAAAAGAATTTTTAAAATAACCTAAAAGGAAAAAATTAGAAATGATAATATTAAGAAATACTTGGGCAGCATAAATATTTTTAACATGTAAAAAGATACACACGATTAAATAAATATTTTGCACTATTTGAATGTGGGAAAAAAGAATACACAACTTTAATTAAATAAATATTTAAATAAACATGATAGTGGAATTGTAGAAAAAGATATCAAATTAAATAAATCCAATTAACTAAGTTTTATCTTAACTACTTTGATTTACTAAAAATATATGAAAAGTTATATACGATTAAAAATAAGATGACAATGAGAAAACTAAAATCCAAATGATTATCCTCGACTATATTAATAATCTAATTTGATGATGATAAATATTACATTAATGAACATTAATATTTTCATTTTTTTGAATTTTATATCATTGTTTAGAATAAAGACGAACCATTGTGATATTTGATAGCTAATAAAAATATGGTTATTTCATAAAGATAAAATTGTTATTTAACTTTTTAATCCAAGCTTTGCTTTCGCAGAAGTATTATGGTTAGTTGAAGCGAGTTTAAGGTTTTTAGAAGTGGGAAACAAAAACAATTATAAGTTGAGAGTTTTAATTTTTGTGAAACTGTGGGTGGGTTCACACGTGTTCTGAATTTTGTCTTGAATTATTAATCAGAGGTAATGTCTCATCACTTGATAGGCATCCAATCCGGTGGCCAATGTAACGAGTGGAAAATTTTTTTTTATTATCCTTACACCATTTTTTTCCAATGTAAGGCAAAGCACCATGGTATTCTCTTTCATTTAATTATGTAATGCCCTCATTATCATGGCACTAAATCATATTGTGAAGTTACTGACCTTGGTATAACAAGCAAGACTCACCTTTGGCATGAGCCTATAACCAAGGAAGCACAGACACGGCTCCCTAAAGTCGTGTCCATGTATCTGAGACATGGACACGGTACGGACATAGCACGAATACATGTCCAATACGTCACGTAGTATATCATTGATCAATTTGTATTCGATACGCCACATGGCCTATCGGACGGTTGCGTCGGTTGCCGTATCCATGCCGGGAGTGACCGACGTCCGAGGGCGACGTTGGCCACTCGACACAGGCGGCAGGTGCGATCTGTGGGGAGGCAGGGGGCAGGCACGATTTGAGGGGGGAGGTAGGGGGCGGGCGCGATCTGTGGGGATGTAGGGCGGGCACAATTCTGTGGGGGGCATGATTTTTATAAAATAAAATAAAATATTTTTATTTTATAAAATAAAAAATATATATTTTTATATAATATAAGATAATTATAAAATATTATTTTATAAAATAAAATAATTATAAATATTATCTTATAAAATAAAATAAAATACACTATTTTTATTTTATAAAATAAAAAATATATATTTATTTTATAAAATAAAATATTTTAATTTAATTTATTTTATTTTATTAAATACCTAATATTTATGAAGAAAATAATTTTTATTTTTAATTTTATTTATTTTATCATCATGTATCATTACCGTATCCGTATCCTAGTTTTTTAGAATTTGTCTTGTCTCCGTATTCTACCGTGTCGTATCCCTGTGTTGGTGTCCGTGTCCGTGCCCCCCAGCCTATAACTCTGAATTCTCTTATCACAGGCTTAAACACCAGGGTTTTTGTGGTGCTACTCATTTTGATATTTGTGAAAATTTTGTTAGAAAATCTAGAAAATAATTTATTATTTTGATGTTAAAAATAGATCTCTAACATGATTCACTTTACCTAACATGGGTAGCTCAAGCTAAAACTAGAGGTGTCAAACGAGCCTTACCGTGTTGACATGACCTATTTTTTGGTGGCTCAGTTGGGCCACAGACATATCATGACTTGAATATTGCTGTCTCGGCACAACCCAGCTAGCTCGAGTCTAGGAAGAATTTGGCCGGTCATGCCTAGAGGTTGCCATCTTGATCAATCAGTCATCGATTGTGGTTTATAATTTAAATTTTTTTTTACAAATTTAAAACATTAAGTTATCCATTATGAGTTTTGATATTATGTTATTTTACATAAATCATAAAAAAATAAAATCATAAACACATTTTAATAATCAAAAATAATATAAAAACAAATTCATCATCCAATCCAACTAAAAATATAATAACATGTCACAATATAAAAATCATCAATTATAATCATACATGCTCAAACTCAATGCTAATCAATGTAAGTATCAATTGATCATCATCACGTAAGTATCTGATGGTATCACTAGTGGTGAATTTAATATCTTCAAAGTTCAACGAGTCATCATTTGCTAGTAACTCTTATGCTATTGTTCTAGCACGATTCTAGATGCCATCCATGAATTATTTAAAATTCTCATGCATACTAGTGTCTCAATAATATTTGGCTAAAGTTTCGATCTTTTATTTAGATGACATTGACTCCAACATGAGGGGTAGGGTTCGTTGTTATGTTCGATATCGGAGGAGTTAGTAGATCCTGTGTTATTTTAGACAACATGAGATAGATGAATTCATATGATTTTTATCATTATAAAATATCAAAATTCTTGTTATCGTTATGTGATACGATTGAGTAGCAATTGACATTTAAGTACAGAGACAACGCACCCATATTTGACGGTCCACCTGTCATTTTTCTTGTGCTAACGGAATGAAAAAGTTCATCTCCGAATATATTATTCATGTTTATACTTGGAGTTTGGCTACAACAACTACAATATTTAATGTCATAGTATATATATGTTAAAATATTCAATCAAATTTTTATGAATGAATTCTTTAGGTTGATGCTCTTGGTTCATGAATATGGATATATATAAAATATTCTCTATATGATTTCATCTTAATCCTATGATCTATGCAAATGATCAAATAATAAAGAGTTTGAATTGTGAACTAATATATTAAATATTTGATTTTCATCTTAACAGTCATGTTACTAAATATATAGTTAGTTCTAAATTTTCTAAATGTGTCATTAATATTGCATATATACTTGAGAGTAATGTAAGTGGTGAGAGTATAAATAGATGAACACATATTTGTTGTGTCATAAAAAATTTCTAAGAATTTCATAAAAGAAATTTTTATATTCTAATATCTGTCATCAATAATAAGTTTGTCATTTTTATTATTAATATAGTTAGATATCACATATTTGTATCTAGCACATGATTCCAATATCAGATAGGTGTAATTTCAATGGTATCTCATATCTGTTTGAAATTTAATTTTTTTAGACCCGTAGAAGAATAAAGACTACCAAACTAATGATGTGACAAATAATTTTTATCAAATTAATTTTTTTTGCTAGGGTTTTGAAAATATTTTAGTAAGTTACATATTTTTTTAAAGTGTGAGAAATAATATTTATCTTTGCTTGTATTATCAGGTTAATGATGTGACATATATTTACCGTAAAAAATCTTTTCTAATGGATCATCTATAATGGTCTTAACAAATATATTAATGACTATTTCATTGTTAGATACATTATCAAATATGATATTACATAATTTGTTTTGAATATAATAATTTTTAAAGATTCTTATCATACACTCATATATGACAGAGTTATTACGAGGATAAAAAATTTTTAAAAATCTTAAATTTTTTTATTATCCATTTAGAATCTACATAGTAGGCTGTTAGATATGCAAAAGATGCATAATAATGACTAGTCAAGATATAGAACATCATGGATACCACATTATTTTATTACCTAAATTCATTAATTATTATTTATTATTCTAACTTATAATATTTTAGTATGTCATTCCTGTATGTTGACATAAAAATCCTATGATATACAGACAAAATATATTTGTATGAAATTGACTACTTTAGGATCTTCCAAAAGTCTAATTGAAAAATTAATCATAGTGATTAATTTGACCATATATTCTCTCTTTAACTCTTTGTGGGTATATGAAGGAGGTCAACAAAGAAGTTGAACTAGATCTAGCCTTAACGTCTACTTTTTAGTTGGGTTTATCTAGGATCTATGCATCATGTTTTTTTAGTTTAATAATTGGCATGCCTCTTTTAGGTATCGAGTTTCATATGTATTGCTATATGTATATAATTTTTTATAATATTTGTACTGTATTAATTTTTCATCGATATTTATAGTAATTTTATTTTATATTATATTTAAGTGAGTCTAAATTATAGATGTTCTTCTAATTTTTTTATTTTTTAGATGTTTGAGTTTAGGTCGAGACCATAAAAGAAAAAATTATTTTGGCCTTGGATTTTTTCTTAGAGTTATTATTATTAATATTATTTACGTGTTCGATAATATTAATTTTGTTATCATTAAATTTATTGTTAGTTATTTTTAATTTTTTTAGTTTATGAATTATGAATTATGTTCTAAGTTAACAATTAAATGATATAAAAAAAACTAAATAAAAAATAATATCCAATTTATGAAGCGCAGTGAGAGAGAGAGAGAGAGTCATAGCTCACAGCTGGTAGGTTACGTAATGAAATTGAAACACAAACAACTATAGCAACTAAATTTTTACTACACGTCATGTTTATTAAGTTTTAAAAAAATATTATAAATCTAAAACTAAAAAAATTAGCTTTAGAGAGGGATAGAGATGCTGATAGGAGAGAGAGAGAAGAGAATGAGAGAGTAGTTGAGAAATTTGAATGAATAACTCAATCTCTTTTTTCATCTATATAGATTTTTTTTTAAAAAATGTATTTTTAATGTTTTTTTTTAATTTAAAAGGGTATAAACCCAACACTCGTCAAATTTTATGCCATATCCATTGGAATTGTATTCAACGGCATGGATCTTATAATATTTTATATATATTTTTTGTGGGTTAGCCATTAGAAGCCGAAGCTTCTGGACCATCCAAAAGCTTTGGCTTTGGGTGGGCGGGGGCTCGGGTTGGGGGCGTGTCCACTTGCACCTAGGTCGTGCCATGCATACACACTCAGCCAACAATGTAGTGGACTAATTAAAAAAAATCTGTCATGTGTACCAGGTGATTTGAGGTGAGTTTTTGAAAAATTTTTTTAAATGATCGAGTGAGGTGGTCACCGTCTGATTGGATTTCACTCGATACCTAATCCGAGGTCCCAGGTCACTTATCTGTGTCGTTGGATCATGTATATGGGCCAGACAATCGTGTCGTGTTTGGCTCGGTACGAGGTCCGACTCTTCTTGGCCCAGCACGACACTAACAGTGCCTTGGGCCGGCATACTTGGGTTCAAGCATGGTGCTGGGCTGGCATGGCATAGTCGGGCCGTGCCACATGTCATGCTCGGGCTGCCTACCCCACTTGTCATCTCTAAGCTCAACTAATAATTACATTGCTTAAAAATTAAGATATCACGAGTTTGTCTGTCTTATGCTTACCCAAGAATAGTTCTTGTTGAGTGCGTTGTTTCTCCTGGAGGATTAGCCAAAGATGATAATATTCATATGATACATGTAAAATCTCTAAAGGAAATATTGAGATCAAAAGATTTTTCTCACATAGTGGCACATGTAAAAAAACAATATTCATATCTATCTAATAGAGAATTTAGAAAATGAATTATTATAATGATAATATTGATATATCTAAATTATTTATTTTGCTTATATTTTACATTTTTATTGAATTTAGAACTATTGATTTATTTCCTATGTATCTAAGAAATAAAATTGCATCTTCCAAAAGTACAAAATTAGTAATATATTGCTTATTTACACAAGTGTCCAATTAAAATTTGTGTTATCACTCAACTTTCTATATATGATAATGATCTTCAAAGGATAATATTGAGTTTGAAATATTTCTTTATAGATTGATGTATGTGAGATAACATATATAGGTATCTACAAGAGAATATAAGAAATGATTTATTATATTGATAATATATGATATATTTGATTTGCTAATTAGTAGATAAATATTTTTATCTATAATGTGTCTATTTCTAATATAATTATTAAAATTATTAGTATCAACTAAAATATTCAATTTTTCTTAATTGTTTTCTTTTTGATGACATCTTGTATAAGATATTAGATGATCTACAAATTAATTTAGTTGTATGTGCATGAAAATTAAGTACTCTACACACACACACACACACTAGCATTCATATTTGTTCAAGTTCAATCTTGTTATAGTTTTAGAAAAAAAGGAGAGAGAAGGATGATGAGAGAGAGAGGGAGAGGGAAGATAATAGAAATGAAAAAAAATATGTTTTCATTATTTTCAAAAATTTAAAAATCACAACAAAATATATATACTCATGTTGGGACAATCCACATATCGAGTACTCAAACAAAAATAAAAAATAAATACAATAAATTAACAAATGATACTAAACTTTGACACCCACTTGGTCTTGAATTCCCATCTTGCAAACATATTTAAGCTTGCACATATATGTTATTAATACCTAGCATGAAAGAAAGAAAATATACATATGATTCTCTAAGCATCTTCGTAATGATGTATGTAATTTACTCGTTGATAGAGACATAAGTAGTAATTATTGAATATTCATGAAATTTCTCATATGTGCAATAATAATTACTCTCAATATATTTTATTTTTTTATGAAATTTTGGATTAATAATTCTCTGTTGAGTTATCTGACTATCATGTATCATAACAAAACATCATTGGTCATCAAATTAATAATTCTAGTTCTTTTAAGAAGTAACATATGAACTAGGGCTCACAAGTAATTTACTCTATAAATATATACCATGTCTCTGTATTAGATCTAAAAATAATGATATATGCTTATTTTTTTAAGAGTTAAGATTATCTGTAATTGATGGAGTTCAGCTATATTTTGTGTATGCCTCAACTTATTTATGCTCTTGATTTCTGAATGAAATCCTATGTCTTGGATCCTTTTTCACATATTTGAGAATGTAGAGTATTGCATTTGAAGGGTCATGCATGACTAGAGCCTAGTGTTTGTTTAGGTCTTGCTAGGTTTTTGTGTGACCTGACCCAACATTACATGACCTAGGTTTCCAAAGGGCTACTAGGCTAGCACTACATGATTTCCAAACTGGGTCGAGCCTGGCACAATCCATTTGACCCATCTAACTACATCAATATGAGTGTCTAAGAGAATTTAGGAAATAATTAATTATATTGATTTCTTAAGTGATATTTTATTTGATTATATTTATATAATTTAGATTTTTTATGATTCTTGTATATTTGGAGAAGTCAATGAAAAAGCCAATACCTATGTTATAAATTCCCAACTTGAAAGAAAGGAAAGATACATATGATTCTCTAAGCATCTTTGTAAAAATATTTATAATTTGCTTGTTGGTAAAGACATAGGTAATAACTATCGAACAATCTTAAATTTTTTTATGCATGAAAATAATAATTAATCTCAATATTCTGTCTAATAGTAAAATACTGAATTAATAATCTTGTGTTGAGTTGTCTGACTATCATAAATTGACATCATTGGTCACTGAACTAATAGTTCAAGTTCTTTCAAGATGTAGTTGATCTACTAAAACTCACGCTTAATTTACTCTATAATCATATATCTTGTCTTTGCATTAGATTTAAAAATAATGATATGTATTTTTTTAGGAGATGAGATTATATCTAAGAAATGTATAAAATTCAACAGTAAATTTTATCAGTAATTATTGGAGTCTAGTTAGAATCTGTGCATGTCTCAACCTGGTTATGCTACTGATTCTTAAATGAAATTTTATGTATTTGAGTTTTTTTTACATATTTGAGAATACTGAGTAATGTGTCTGAAAGGTTGGGCATGACTCGATCCCAGTGTATGGGTTTTGCTGGGTTTTCGTGTGATATGACCCAAATTGACATGACCTAGGTTTTCAGAGTGCCACTAGGTTGACATCTTAAATAGCCATGTTGGGCTGGCACTACTCGACTTCCAAATTAAGTTGTGTCTGACATGATCTATTTGACACATCTAATTGCATATGTATGAGTTTATTTAAGAGAATTTAGAAATAACTAATTATATTAATATTTATAAATAATATTTGGTTTGATCATATTTATATAATTTAGATTTCTTATGATTTTTTTATATCAGAAGAGTCACTTGAAAACCATTATTTTTGAACAAGTCTACATGCTGATTAAGTGGTGAATCATTTGCTATGTGTTGTATCATGTCAAGACCAGATAAAATATTTAACACATCTCATAAGAGATAAAAAAATGTACATCTTGAGTATGTAACATCAATGTTCAAATAATATTAAAGACATCTCAATTATTTGTCAGAAACTTGATTTATAAGTGTAACTTTAATTGGGATATACCAACTTATCATTTTTTATTATTAAAATATCAATGACATATATTACTAATATCATACATTATTATTTTGGTCAATCACATTAAAAATAATTATGATCTAATATATATTTTCTAAGATTAAAAATAATAAGTGTTGAAGAGAATATATTAAACCATATTATAGGAGTTTACTTTATGTCATAAAAAGTATTTTCTAATATACACACTATAATTGTACTGCATGAAATTGTAAAATGTAATGATTGTTGCATAAATATCTTATTCTTAAAATTATTATGAAAAAATATATTTCTCATGTCCAACTGATATATATATACTTTACTTGTGAGGAATAATAATAAAAATAATAATTTAATAGTGATTATTTTGATAATAATGAAAAAAATATATATTAATAATTAATATCATAAGTTTGTGTAAAATTTTTGGCTACTAATCTGACCTTAAGTTGATCAACTTTTCTTTTAAGTTGTTATTGTGTAAAACTAATTGTATCCCATGCAAAACTTACCCAAATATTTTTGAATAAGATTTCATGTATGATTGGAAGTAGTTGTACTTAATTTATTCAACATAGACTATCACCATCATGAACAATTAAGTTAATTGGAAAGATTTTCAAGAAATTTATAATTATCAAGAAAGATAAAATATTAAAATATATAGTACTAAAACTAGAGTAAGAGAATATGTAACATGAGCAATGTGTATAACATATCATTGGTTTCTTCTGTATACCAACTAAAAAATCAAGTTGATACTCTAAATTAAATTAGTTGACAAGGTTGGAGGCTCATTTGAGAAAAGTTGTAGATGTATTCATCTAATATATATATCATAGGTATGGATTATCATATCTCCCAACTTTTATGTCTCATTATTGGGAATACTTATACTACGTGTCTTGTGAGACACTTATACTAGGTTTCTTTTCTTGAAAAAGATCTCTTGGAGATGTTTTGTTATTTTTCTCAAAATTAATTGTGCTAGTAGTATCAGGTATTAGAATTGAGTCAGTTGTCACTCTGCTTAGAGTTACATATAGACAAATGAACAAGAACAACCCTATTATTTTGCTATCCAAAGGTATGTTTTTTTGTATCAAGTCCCTAAAAAAGAACTCATCCTTAAAGAATGTCCATTCGTATTCATAATGATCCTTTTGATCTTTGGTGAATAGCACATATATTCATTTTGAGTACTTGAGTATCTAGGTAAGGCACACATGATGACACCAACAACCTTATTTTCTTTACTCGAAAAGTGATCTTAGACAAAATGAGAATACTCAAAAATCTTGATTATAAGATGAAAAAGTTCCACACATGAATATAAAAGTTTAAGAAGTTAATAGTTTATATTGATTTTTCCCATAAATATTTAGAAATATTTTTTTTTTGTCGTGAAAGTGTCTTAGTCGTCACAAAAAAAAAGGTTAGTTTTATTTCAACTATCTTATTTTGTACAATAATATCAACACAAGATATATAATAAATTATCTAATCTTTCTCAAAGAAATAAAAAAATTAATGAGAAATATATTTTATAATTTTATTATTTATTAATATTTTAATATTACAATCAAATTATATTTTAACTATTTCATAAAATTTTATAAAAATTAATAAAATTTGAGATTTTTCTTTTAAAAATAAATAATCATGTATATCTAGTACAATTATTAATAAAAATAAAATAAAATATATTAGACTATTATGGGTAGCTGCCATATAAAGTCCTCAAATATTTAAATATATTAAATGAAATGATTTTTTTTTCTAATATTCTCCTGACGTGTCATATAGAAAAGTCTAGTATGCTATCCAAAGTCCAAACTAATATGCCTCACGGTCAATATAAGCCACCTCCTTGATATTTAGCTTTTGGGTTTTTTTGTTTAATGATAGATATTCAGAATGAGAGTGTTTAATAATCACTTGATCAATGGTAGCTATGTACCTAGAGAGATTCATGTAGTTGGTGAAAAATAGATATAGTATATCTCAGTCATTTCTAAGAGAAATTATTCTTCTAGTTTGCCGATCATGTGTAGAAACATTAGAAGAAGACAAATAAATTTACAACTCATTTGTTTTGTAAAATAATTGACTGAAAATAGATTATAATGAAACATGAGTATTAAGGAATTACATGTCAAGAAAAAACCTCTTGGCTAGTACAAGTGTGCAATAGAACAATCAATCATAATAATATTAAACATTTTAGACTCCACAAAAAAGTTAAAAAATATGGTTGTGCATGAGTATTGGCTTTTGACATGTATGAGTATCTCTGCTAGAGTTAGTAATGCTAAAGAAAGAAAATTTAAATATTATTTTTGAGTAAGCTTAATAAGACCAATATGTACACAAGATTCAAATGAGTGGATTTGAAAATCTACTATACAACATTTGAAATCTGAAATATTTTTTATAAGTTATGATATAATTTCCAATACATCTTTTGGGTATGTTAAAATTTTTCATGAAAAGAACAAGTAATTACTAGCTTCTTCTCTCTTGGAGTATCTCTATTAACTATTTCACTACAATTGTGTGAAAAAAGCACTATAATAATTCAACTAATCATCATAATTCTGTTTGATTTGACTATAATAGTAGATGTTTGAATCATCTAATAATATTTTCAAAATATTAGAAATGTCCTCTCACTAAGGATCTAGGTATGAAACATGCTGCTCCCCAATGGATACAATTATAAAATATGATGTATTATATCATTCATTCTCATTAATTTAGTTAGATCTATCAACACATATATCACCCTATAAATTATCTCATATAATTGTGTTCAGGTTGCATATTGGGTCATGAAATACTATTAGTTAGTTTATATGTTAATAGTTAAGTATTATTATCGTATAATTGAAACATTTTTTGAAGATCATATTAATATAATCATTAAATTTTCTTGCACGTGTGATAAAAATTAACTATATTGGTTATACTTGAATCAATTAATTGTCATAGATGATCCAATAATTATATATCAATCTTCAATTAATTAATTGACTCGATCTCATGTTTCTTATCCAACATGTTTCTCACATGTACTCATTGCTCAAGAACAAATTTCTCACCAAAGTAGTATACAATGGATATTTGTTCGTCTTTAATTTTAATTATGTTATCCTCATTATTAAAGTTACTACTATCAGCACCACAATGAAACATATACCACAGGTTGCCTGTACATTTTTTATGCTCCAACACATCACTAAACCACCGCACACCAACATGCTACTATCCACACCACCATGGAAGCAAAAAATATGTAAAAAAATTCTTACTTTTACCTTGACATAATGATGAACCACCATTATCAGTACTAAATGCTGGTGCATAATGTGCTACCATTCACATACCCGCCTTAATTCACAGAACCACCTCTAATATCATTTTTAACTGCATCCCTGTTAGGGTTATGTGAAAAAGGAGAATGGGAGAAGAGAGAGAGAGTGAGATAACAAGAAAAAAAAATATATTCTTATTATTTTTTAAATCCAGAAATCACAACAATATATACATACTCATGTGGTGGCAGTCCACATGTCAGGGGATCACATATTAACTAAAATAGAAAATGAATAAACTAAACTAATAATGACTCCAAACCTTAATAATAGTGAACATATATCTAAATTAATTTATTTTTTCAAAATGATGCAATATCATTTTATCTATGAATAACATATTCCAATGTATATCTTATTGAAGATATCTCATTAGATAATGTATGATTAAAACAAAGAGCTATGAGTTTAAAATTTATTTTGGTGTAATCTTATCAATTTTAAGTTTACTTGATATTCTATCTATGGAGGACTCTTATTTTTAATATTTTCATATATATTCTTAATTATATTGATAACTAACAAGAGAGAGAAGGAAAATTTAATCATATATATTATTAAAATGGAACATAACTATACTATATATATAATTCAACACAACAAAAAAATAATGTATCATAAATGTGCAAATATCTTAATGTCCTATCAAGTTGAAACATGTATCTCTTAAACACACAATCTAGAGAAAAATAATAATTTGAAGATCTCTTAGATTTTAAGAAGATATCTTTAAGTTGATATTTAATGTGTACATATGCATATGCAGTAGTAATAAATTATTAATAAATTTTTATCGATTAAAATAATAATTAATTCAATATATTTCATTCATTCTTGAAAAATATTGAAAGTTACATGTCAAATCCATTATAATAAATTTATAATTTATAAATTTATTTTTATACTCAATATGAAAATGGATCTTTATGCTCGAATCCATGACTCATAAAAATTTCTATGCTCGACTTTCATAATTTTTTATGCTCGACTCATAAAAAGAATTGGATTTGTGATAGAAAAACTAATCTTTTCAAGTTTTGGATTCATAAACATTTATGTTCTGTCGAATCTATGACTTAGTACTATATTTTTATACTTGATATGGAAACATGTTTTTTATTTTTTCATGATGCCAAATTTTTTTTTAAAAACTGCAAAGTATATATCTTTTCATATATATTTGGATATACTCAATATGGAAACGTGTATAGTTAATCTCTAATTTGTAATCTTGATGGCTTGGCTTAAATCAGAATATCCCTTAATACGGTAGTGTTAATGATCTCTAAAGGAAATATCATGCCTACATGTTCTTTTCATATATATTTGAATATACATACTGCATCCATATAATTTTTTTAGGAATATCAAGGAACCTACTAATTATATTAATTACATACATAATGTCTAGTCTAGTAGTCATTTGATAATTAAACTTTTCTATAAGTTTATTATATCTAGAGGAGAATTTCTAAGTGTTCAACACGCTAAATTCAGATAAAAAATTAAATACAAATTTTTTTGAAAAAGTATCATCATCTCTCAAATATGAAATTTATCTTCAAAAAATATCTAAGACATCTAATGTTTCATCTTGAATTATATTTTAAGTAGGTGGCAACTCATATGGGTTGGGTCTGGTTGATTGACAACCTGAACTTAACTCAAATTTAAAAAATGTCAACGTGAGTTATGACTCATCTTAAGTTTTTACATGAATCCTTCAACCCAAACCTAACCCTAATTGAATTATGAAATTCGGGTTGGGTTGAGTTGGATCAAGTTTGGTTTGGCTGAGTCATCGACATCATTACAACTAAGTTTTTTTTTTAAAAATGCATATAGTTATTTCATTTTTCTTAAAAATATAAGAAAACAATAGTATGCCATATTATTCTTGTTACAAAAAAAATATTAAAAAATATAAATAAAAAATAATGTTTTATAAAATTTATATATCAAATACTTTTATATGATAAATAAAAGTCGTTGACATATTTCATATGTTAGATGCTCACATTAAAAATAAAAATAAGAAAAATAATAAAACAAAAATTATAATATTCTCTATCAAGCTGGTGCATATAAATCTACAACACCTAGCAAGAAAGAAAACATAAGCTGATATCTCTTCACGACCTTCGTTTAGATGTCTGCTAATTTTTATGCTGTTTAAATATATGTTATAATAATAGTTAAATCTTGAATTTTCTTTCTTAAGGAAGAAATAATTCATATTTACCTATTTTGCATCCTTGTGAAATATTAGATTGGAGGTTATTTGTCTAATGTCTTACTTAGCTATTATAATAAAAAATTAGTAGGAAAAATAAATACATATCTAATCTACATGAACATATGATGCATTTAAAGTACCTCATAAGTAGCTATGACTATCACTTTGAATTTTATCTTTATTCTGAATGTCAAAAATTTTTTTATTTTTCAAAAGATGAGATTGCTTCTAAGAAAAAGTGTAAGATATTGTCGTAAACCTCATCTCGATGCATGTTGATTCTCAATTCAATTTTGAATACCTGGCCAATTGGAAATGTCTGTGATTCCTGAAAGAGATTTCAAGTCATGAAGATTTCTTAACGTACCTCAGTATATGAAGAGTTTTGTCATTGTGAAGTTGTTGAAGAGAATTTATGAAATGACTAACTATATTGATTAAATATATTATATCAATCTGAATATAATCAGATAGTTAATCTTTTATATAATTAAATTATAAATAGTTGAGTCAACTAAATGAGTCACATTAGAAATAAAGTTAGTACCTAAGTCAATAGAAGTATGTGTTGGATTATTGAAGTACAACTAAAATAATTAACCTTAGCAATAGTATAAAGTATATATTTCTTATATGACAAAATGATATCATTCGTAGAATAAATTAATTTTTTATCAAGTAAGTATCTAAGTATCTCAAGGCTTTTTGTTTGAAATTGTACTTAAAGATACACATTGATTTGAGTGATTTCAAACTAGTTATCTTTTATAGTTAAAATATCCTCACGTAGACAATTTCTAAAATAATCTTGCAATCAAGTCTCTTCTGGAAAAACAAAGAAAAGTCTCTTCTCGTGGTTTTGGGGACTATTTTATTTATATATATATATATATATATTTAAGACTATCATGAAGAAATATATTACTCACATCTAATTGATATATTTTTTATATATGAGATATTACAAGAGTAATAAAAAATCATATTGAAATCATATTGATCATTGAAGAGTAAGTGTCAGAGTAGCTCATACTAAAATTTTTGATGAATTCATTTACTATAAGTCTCAACTTAAGATGATTTATCAATGTGACTGCGTAGATCAATACTAAGGACATTTGTATTAAGACCATCCATATTTTCTCAAAATGTTTGAACATGTATTTGAGTTTTTAAGATTTTTTGTTTGAAATTATAGCTAAAAATATTCTTTAAAAATCTCTAACTCATTATCTTTATTAATTAAATAAAATATATATAAATTATCAATAAATTATCTTATTATTAAGATTTATTCAAAAAAACAAAGAAAAATTAGTAGCAAACATGTGTGACCCAAGCATGTACTGGACTACTAGCATACAACTTAAAAGATCAACCTCTGTAATAGTATTAAGTGGATATCCTTTTTATGATAAGATGATATCTTTCATAGAATAAGTTATCTTTATTATGTAAAGAAAATATCAAAATTTTTCAAAAATTTTTATTTAAAACTATGCTTAAAGGAGCTATTCATTGAATTGAGTGATCTCTACCTCATCTTCTATAATCAAAATGTCTTCACAAAAATAATTACTAAAATTAAGACTTTTAAAAAAATAACGAAAAGTCAGTAGTAAACATGTGTAACTCAAATAAGATGATTGTTTTAATGTCATATAATGTTTTTCATAATTTTCACTTTATATTTGATTGTGCTCCTCAAAGCTCAAATGTCTATTCTATTTATATATAATTTTCAAATTAATTTATGAAGAAATATTTTATTATCTACCTGATATAATTTTCAACTATGAGATATTATAAGAAAATTAAAAATTTATACTGAGATTATATTATTCATTGGAGAGTAAGTATTTCAGTAGTTCACACCAAATTTGTGTGAATTTTCTCGCTACAAGTCTTGCTTTGATATGATCTAGCAAGGTGCATGCTTAGTAGATTAGTACCGATGACATCCTTACTATGGCCATCTGTACTTTTTTCAAATATTTTGGACAAGTATTTCAATTTTCTAAAGCTTGTTTTGTCAGAAATTATGCGTAAAGATATTTCCTTGTGTTGAAAAATTTAACTTATATTCTTTAATCAAAATGATATTAATTTAAATAAGTAATAAACGCATCTTGTTATTAGGATTAATTCGAAAAAAATAAAGTCAATAGCAAACATATATAAGTCAAATAAGATGACTATTTCTAGATAATATAATATCTTTTATAATCTATAAATTATATATGAGTGTGCTACTCAAAATGGCTGCTCTATATATACATTATCTTCAAAATCATCTTTAAGAAATTATATTATTCATATCTAGTTAATATGTTTTCCAACTGTGAGATACATTCAAAAGAAATAAAAATTTGTATTGAGGTTATATTGACTACTAGAGAGTAAATGTCATGGTAGTTCACACCAAATGAATTATCTTTCTATCTAAATTTATCTTTACAGTGAACGACCACTTGCAACTAGCAATAACTTTTTATTAAAATCTTGATACTAATTCTTATATTCTATTAAAGTGAATGACACACATATCTTTTTATCATAGTTTTATATCATTCTAGATGAGATATCTCAAAAAGAGACTAGAATAACTTAGTATCATCAATAAATTTAATATAAGAATCAAAAGAAAGAAAAAGATGAGAATATGATAAGTCTTGTAAAATTAAATATTTTGTATAACTTGTCTGGTTTTTACGGAGAGTGATAGAAAATTCAAGATTAGAAGTATTGACTATGCAATCATCTAGTTTCTTAGAATGCTAGTCTCTAGTATGAGGAAACGAGGTATCTCCCTCTTTTTTGGTATAAATTCTAAATCCTAGGTAATTAAAAGTCATAGTAATGAACTATGACTTTTGACATAGCTTGCCCAGCTCGAGGCATGACCTGATTTGGTCGTGCCTGGCTTGGCACAACATGGGAATGACCCATGCCCGTGCTCGTGCCTGTGCCATGCCTAGGCCAACCTGGCCACATGCCGGGCTAGGCATTGCTTGGTTTCATGGCCTGTGGGCACGGTATCTTGGCACAAGCCGAGATATGCCTCGACCCACCAATCTTGATGCCTCTGACCCGAACCTGACTACTCGAGGCTTGTCAGATTTGAAATTTCTGTCGAGCCCGAACTTGACCCGTAGTCTTTTTTGACATGAGTCCGATGCATGAATTTTTGCCTCCACTATATTATATAAGCCGAAGTTTTTGGAATGGAACTGTGCGGGTCGGTTCAATAGTCAAACCGATCCAATGGTAAAAAAAAATTAATCTAAGTCGTTGGATTTCGACTCCAATAGCGATGTGGTAGAGTCCGACCATCCTAAGGATTCTGACCATTTTTTAATTATTAAAAATTTTTAAAAATAAAAAAAAAATGCTTAAAAAAAATTCTTTTCTTAATCTATAAAATCTCTCACTCATTCTAAGATTTATATTTTTAAAAACATAAATTTTTTGCTCTTTTCTCTTTCTCTCTCTATCTCTAATTCTCTCTCTTGGGATTTTAGTATTTCTCATTTTGGGACTCGATTTTGGTATGGATTGTGGTGTGGTGCGATGTGGATATAAAAAAACTAAAGTTTACGTATTATGATTTTCAAGTATTTTTTTTTATTAATTAGTTTTTTAAGTTTTAAAGTTTTTAATTTAAATTATTTTTTTTTCTAGTATAGTCTCTCTCTAGTCTAAAAAATAAAAAAAATAAAAAAAATGACAAATTGTAATTTAAATAACGAAAATGAAATTAATATAATTTAGAAAATGAAAGTTCGACGGAAATGTCAGAGGCTGTTGAAATTTTGGTTTTTCTGGTTGTCTCGACCCAAACTAGAGGTGTTAACCGGGCCGGGCTGGCCCGGCCTGGCATGAAGCATGACACGGTTCGGTCGTACCTGGGCCGGCCCGGCACGGGAAAATCCCGTGCCCGGGATTAATTTGTTTCAGTAATTTGGACCCATTTTAATATAATATAATAATCAAATATTAGAGGTGCTGAAGAAAAATTGATACATGCAAATATTATAAAAAAAATTTTAAGCGGTAAGAGTTTATGTGAGATTCAGCATCTCAAGAGGCATGATAAACTATGCACCAAAAAATATGGTGTATTAGATCTTAGGTAAACCTAACTCAGTGATGAGTTTTTTGAGGTTAAATCCAGTTTAGTCTCAAAGTTTATCCTTTTCATATACAATGATGAGTTGGGAAGGGAATGAATGATCAAACTGATCATTATGATGAGTCTTTCGATTAGATTTTCAAAGGATCCGAATGTATTTAGTATCACGCGTGCATATTTTTAGCATACATATTGTAGAATTCACAAGTCTATATTTAGGAATATCATACTAAAATATTATAAGTTAGAAAAAGAAATAATATTTATTGAATTTAGAAAATATAGTGGAGTGGTATCCGTGACGTCTGATATCTGGATTAGTCACAATGATGCATCTTATGCATGTCTCACTACTCACTTTGTAAATTCTAAATGGACACTAAATAAAAAAATTTTAGGATTCTCTAAGATACTCCATCCTCATGATACTCGACTATTTTTGAGTGTATGATGAAAATTTTTAGAGAATATAAAATTTAAAATAAAATTTTTAGTATCATATTCGATAATGCATCTAATAATAGAGTAGTGATTAATATGTTTGTTAGGAATATTAGAGATGAACCATTAGGAGAGATTTTTTATGTAAGATGTATGTGTCACGTCTTTAACCTGATAGTACAAGCGGGGATGAAGTTGTGTGCTCTGAGCTTTAGAAATATACATAACTCACTAAAATATATTCGCATGTCTCGTAGACAATAGGAGTTAGTAATTTTTATTTATCTGCAAATTTTAAGAAAGAGAAATTTCAATCGGATGTGAGATACTGTTGGAATTACACACATGATCTTGGAGTCATGTGTTAGATACAAACATGTGATATCCAACTACGTCAATAAGAAGAGTGACAAACTTATTATTGACGACACTGACTAGGCTATAAAAATTTTATTTATGAAATTTATGAAGATTTTTTATGACATAATGAACATGTGTTTGTTAATATACTCTCATGACTTGCATTGTACTCATGTGTATATGCAACATTAGTAGCATATTTAGGAAATATCGAGTTGACATGATATTTAGTGATATGGTTGTAGAGATGAAAACCAAGTACTTAAAGTAGTGGTCCACTTTTTCATCCCTTTAATGTTTAGCTGTCTGCATGGATCATAGGATTAATGTGGAAGGGATTTAAAATATTTTAACTTATATTTCCTCGTGCATGAACCTGGAAGACCTACCTAAAGGGTTCATTCACGAGAAGTTGACTGAGCTTTTTACATTCTACGATACTAAGCATGGTGGTAGTACTAGTAAGGCTCTGAGTACGGACATGAATATCATATTCGGAGATGATTTTTCCATATAGTTAGTGAGAGGAAATCGATGGGATGAATCATCGAATAGGAGCATGCTATCTCAATACAGATATCAATTACTGTTTAATCCTATCACATTTTGATACTAAGAATTTTGATATATTATAATAGTGAAAATCATATGAGTCTATCTTTCCTATATTATCTAAGATATTATGTTATTTACTTACTCATCTGGTGTCGAGTATAGTATCAGAGTCTGTTTTTTTGTTGCAGTGAATATGATTATGAAAATGAGATCAAAATTATATTTAGATATTGTTGAGGTTTTATTATGCATGAAAGATTAAGAGAATTTGATCTTTGGCATCTAGGATCGTGCTGAGGCCGTAACAAAAGTGAAAGAGTTAATTATTGATGATAATCATGTGATATTGATATTGAAGAATTTATGATGATTGATGATGTTGATGGCTGTCGATTGAGATATTGATGTCTGATATTTGATTATAATTTACTCATTTACATTGTATTTATGTTTGTTTAATTTTTGTTTGTGCTATTACTTTAAGACTTGAGTTTGTGCCTTTTTGGATTGATGCTTGAAACTTAAATATAAATTCTTTATGAATTTTTATTTTGTATTAATTTTTAATTTTTATTCATATTTAAGTTTTAATATTTTATTAATTCATACACTTACCTAAATATACATTTAATTTTAAAATTTATGTAGTTTATTATAATAAATAAACTTAATATTTTATTAAATTTAATATAATAAAAATTTAAAATTTAATTATTTATTTATAGTTAACAATTAATATTAACTAATTACTAAAAATAATATCAAAAACTTTTAAAATATTAAAAATATATATGCATTAATTGATCTAAAAAAAATTAATTTTATTAAAAATTAAAAACTGACCCATACTAGCCCGATTCAGCACGATTTCTTCACCTTCCGGGCCAGTCCCGTCCTGATGAAACCATGCCGGGCTAGGCACGGCCCGATGGCCTAGTTGGGCCACCAAAAATTGGGCTGAGTTGGCTTGGTCCGACCCATTTAACACCTCTATAATAAACTCAATATGAGTGTGTTAAAGATTCATTGACTGTGCTGTCATATTTATATGAAAGATATCTTTTTATATGAATATTTTTACTCTATTCAAAATCAATATGATCTAAATTTAATGGTAAATATAATAATTATATTAGAGTAACATTATACTGAGTATTAACATGCTCGAATATAATTGATATGTAATTATTTTTATTAGTTGGTGGTTCAAGCAAGACTACATGTAAGTAGAGCCGGCAAGTCGGGCGGGCGGATCGGGCTGGGCCGGGCTCACACCGGGCCAAGGGAATAATCGGACGGACCGGGCCGGGCCTGATTTAAACCGGGCTGCTATTTCGTTGACCCAGCCCGGCCCTATATCGGGCTAGCGGGCCAGGGGGCCAGCCCAACCCTATATGAAAAAAAATTATGAAATTATTTTATTCAATAAATTACTTTCTTTCTCTATTATTTGTTTCATTTCAGGTGTACAAGGATTTCTCTCTTGCAAATAATGCCTTATATTTTTTTTGCTCCATATGTCCATATGATATGTTTGCCCCACTATTATGTATTTCTCTATTTTTTTTGCTCCATATGTCCATATGATGCAGTCTGTCCACTGTCCACCATGATTTTCTGCTGCACCAAACTCTAAGACTCTGAATTCATTATAGCATTCCCAACAAGGATGACCGGAGATGGAGACGAGGCATTTACCTACCCATTTGAAACCAAATTAATAAATATTTACCTACCCATTCTCTATTCTATCTTCTCTCTTCAGTCAAGAAGTTTGAAATAAATATTCAACAAGATTTTCAAAAATAAATAATTTCCAACTTTTTACAACATACTCCTATCAGAATAATCATTAAATTAAAAATCTAAAAATCATGCTCAGTGGAGACAAGATCATCATCAACAACAATATTTGAATCTTCCTTAGATAATCGAATATCCTCTACTTCCTGCACATCTGCAATTCAGAAAACCAAAATGTTTATTTTGTAAGTTGTAAGTAAGAAACAAAAAAAACAAAACAAAAAAAAGTTTAGGGAATAAGCAATTTTTACCAGAAGGTCCAATTTCTTTAAAATCATGCAGCCAATTACGAGTACAAATAAGGGCTTGTACAGTTTTTGGGAGCAAACAATTTCTATACTTATGCAATATACGACCACCAATACTAAATGAAGATTCTGAAGCTACTGTTGTGATTGGAATGCTTAAAATGTCAGAAGCCATAATTGCAAGTTCAGGGAATCGATGTTTATTTAACTTCCAATATTCTAGCACATCGAGGTCATTTCCAACATAGCTTCCTTCATCTAAGTATATATCAAGTTGAGACTGGACATCATTTGAAGTCATTTGACTCATTTCCATGTGATACTCCTAAAATAATACAAGCAACCAACACATAAACAAAATCATCACTATACTAGATACTTGAAAAAAATATAACAAGAAAAATAATGAATAAAAATTATAATAATCAAACTTACATCAATTAGAGATGTCATTGATGATGTTGAGCTTGTTTCGCTTTTCAATGGAGGATGTTGTTGCGAACAAGCACCCATGGTCATTGATGATGACCTGGTTTGAAATGAAGAAATTGAGCTTGATGTCGGCCCATACTTTGTATATTCAGCAAATAGTTTATACAAGGCCTCCTTCACCCTATTCACTTTCTCTTGATAGTCATATGGATAAAGTCTCTTATAGCAAAAGCTCAAAAAGTTCAACTTAGAACGAGGATCAAGAACACATCCAAGTGCAAGAGTGACAGAATACTCGCCCCAGTACTTATCAAATTTTACCTTCATCCTTGCTGCCATATCTTTGATCACCCCATCTTCACTATACAAGTTTTCAATCAACTTCTTTTCTATACTATAAACTTGTAGGAAATACAAATTGGAGGTGGGGTAAGATGATCCAGATATCAAGTTAGTAATATGATAGAATGGGGCCAAGAAAGCACACATCTTCTCCGCTCTTTCCCACTCTTCATTAGATGGACAAAGCGTATAACTTCTATCATCAAAAGTCAAACTATTGAAAGCACGACGGTACTTAATAGCACTTTCAAGCATCATGTCGGTAGCATTCCATCTAGTTGACACATCCAACCTCAAGAAACTACCAGTATCATCTAAATGCACTTCTTCAACACATTTATGAAATTGTTTTAACCTCTCCTCCGAAGCCTTCACATATTTAACACTTTCTCTTATTTTATATAAAGCATCTTTAGCCACTTTCAAACCTTCTTGAACTATGTGATTCAATATATGTGCACAACATCTAACATGAAAAAAATCACCATCACATAACAAGCCATTTTGCAAATTAAGCATCTCTTTCAAAATATTTTGCATGCTATCATTAGAAGAGGCATTATCCAAAGTCAAGGAAAATATTTTCCCATCTATTCCCCAATCTTTAAGCACTCCAAATACCTTTCCAGATAATTCAATCCCTGTATGTGGACTCTCTAACTCACAAAATGCAAGCAATTTACTATTTAACTTCCACTTATCAACATAATGAGCTGTAACAGTCATATAACCTTGAATAGTTACAGCAGTCCATACATCAGAAGTTAAACAAATTCTACCAGGAATATTAGCTAATATGCTCTTTAGCTTTGTTTTTTCACTCAAGAAGACATCCCAACAATCAGCCTTAGCAGTGTTTCTACTAATAGGTTTGAAATCAGGATTCAAAACTCTATTCACTACCCAAACTCCTTCATACTCAGCATAGCTAAATGGAAGATCATGCATTATGATACATTTAGAGAGTGCATCTCGATAAGCCTTATGATCAAGTTTCCGAGACCTCAACGGCCCAGAATAGTCAACCAACATGGCACCCACATCATTGTACTTAGGAATCAAATGACACTTTTGGACATGACGTCTTAAATGGGTAGTTCCATTTTCTGAATTACAAGTATAAAGCCTCCCACAACCCTTGCATTTACATTTTTCCACGCCATCTACTACACCAATCTTTTCATAATTATTCCATACCTCAGAGGTATTCGCCCGAACTTTCTTAGAACCAACTTCTTTCCCAACATCACTACTAATTCTTTTACAATTAGCACCAACAGACTTAGTCCTATCATTAATACCACAACCAACGGAAACATTAGTAGCAGTAGCACTCTTATTTTCAGGAGTATTTTCAAACATTTGCAATTCATCATCAGCATCCCCACAATTAGATTCAAAATCCATAACTGCAATATAAATTTTATAAATTAATACAATTGACTTGCATAAAACCTAGGAACGCTGGATCAGAATCAGAAGAAGGAGAAGACAGAAAAATGCTTGGAGGATCGTCGTCGAGGAGCCGTGAAGGTGGTTTGCTGGAGCCTGGAGGAAGGATAAGAAGAGCTCCGTTGGACGCCTGGAACGCTGCCGCGGCGCTGCCTGAAAGTGCAACTTGGTCAATGGTCATAAAAGAATGCTTCGACTATTGTATGAAGTGATGACTGCATTTTAATATTCCTATAAGAAATTATATTAGCCCCGGCCCCCAACTCCCAAGTGATCTATTCATTATTTTATACATAATTTTGGAAGATGGGAATGGGAATGTGGGATGCAGCAGGCTAGGGTTTGGGATATAGTTTTATATTGCAAGTAAGTTATAAATCACAGCTTTTCTTTTGTTTGCTAGTAATTGCTAATTTGCTATGCACATGCTAAGTCATAAGTGCTCCATGTGGGTGGGCCCGGTGGGGAAATTAGTTTATCACTTTATCCCTTAAATGATGGAACCGTGGATGGAATCCCACAATCCCACTTTCTTTATCACTGTTTTAATAACAAATGGTGCTTAGATAAGTAAAATAAAAAATTAGTTTTTTATTTAATTTTTCAAACCGGGCCAGCCCGAAACTAATCGGGCTGGCCCGATCCGATCCGATTAAGCCCACGGGTCAATCGGGCCGGGCCAAATTTGGCCCGGTTTTTTCGGGCCAATAATATTAGGGACCAGCCCAACCCTAATTTCGGGTTGGTCGGGCTAGCCCAACGGGCCGGCCTCAAATTGCCAGCTCTACATGTAAGGGATGAACAGCAACGAACCCACGTGCAATACTTAGATTCATGCTCTTCAAGACATATTGAAAAATAAATCTTGTTAAAAAAAGCTGATGTTAGTAATCATTAAAATTATGTCAATCTCTGGTTAATAATATTTGTATTTTTTTTGGAAACTCTAATATCATAGGAAAATATATTCGAAAATCCTAAATGACAACTTATTTTATCATATAAATTGAATGATAACAAAATAAATATATTCAAAAATTTTAGGAGGTAAACTCCATAGTTATACTTTAGGATGTAGGATCTAAAAGAGTATGCAATAAAAAAAGATAGAAGAGACTATCTAATTGATGAGTTAGAATATAGTTAAAATTATATCTGTCTAAAAATATTGTGGAATATTTTTTTAAAAATGCGATTTATAATTTTATGAGTTACACATAAAATCTGATGTGTAATCTTATAATCTGTATAATAAATTTTAAAACTGTTTGCCATTGTAATTTATTTTTACTAATAATTTTTTTAATATTTTTATCAAATTATTTTTTTAACATTTTATATAAAATCTAAAAAAATTAAAAAAACTTACAATTAATTTTAAAATAAATATATTCATGTATATCTCGAAAAATAATTAATAAAAGTGATCATATACATAAATTAATCTCTAGTCGTATCTTTGATAGGTTATCATATATTTGAGTATATTAAATTGAATGAGTCACTACTTAAGTCAGACTAGTGTATAGGATTAGAAATTTTGATAAATTTTTTTAACTAACATGTCTCATATCTATCGTTGAAATATCTTTAAGATTATGATTAAATTTTCTCAACTTTGCCAGTGATATGTGATATGTTAAGAATGTATAAGTAAAGATTAAAATATTTGAATATCTAGAAAAAGATTTTACTATCATAGAGAAAATATGTAATATATCATGTTCAATCATAAATAAATTCTTTCTCAGAATTTCTCAATCCTACAAATAAATATTATTAGAAGTAAACATAAAGTCAGTTAAATATTTGGAAAAGTAATATGACAATTAGAAATAGGCAAGATAGGGAAATAACAAAAACCAAAGTTAGATACTATTATATTTTATCATTTTAGAATGCTTATCATTAACTAGAATAATATTTTTAGAATATAAAAAAATCATTGACTTGCACTTTTGGTCAACTATATGTCACGTGACATATTGGACACATATCCGACGCGTCTCTAATGGGTATCCAAGTGTCCAACACGCGGACACTCTCATCAATTGCCGTATCCATGCTTCATAGATTATTAATAATACGAGTGTTAGCTAATATATTGATAATCTATGAGTTTGTAGTGACAATGAGGGTATGATAGAAATAATTAGTGATATTTAAAAGAAGAGTGATTTGTTATTGTCGTAGAATAAGAATGACAATTTGCTCTGTCCCCGCAAAATCAGGTTGATATGGTGGGGATGGGGCAAAAATTTTGCCCCTTGGTGGGGTTGGGGATTATGATCCTCACCACATTTAGGATTTAGGCATAGGGTTGGGGTAGACTTGAAAAATATAATTCTCATTCCTCATTTGGCTCATGGAGTCGTGGAACCAGACAGGCAAGGACATGGTTGGGAATGCACCGGCCAGCCATGTGACATAAAAACCCTACTCTGCCAAACAAGGGGCATGAGGCATGGCAGAGATTGGAGAAACCCCAATGGGGTAGGGCACGAGGAGGGTCACCCATGGCCCTCCCCGCCCTATCGCCTTGCCTATCGTAGAAAGGAGTTAGTATATTTCTCTCTAGTAAGTATAAATATCATAGTGAGTGAACTATGTAAATCTCTTAATTTTCTTTCTGAATATAATATCCAATAAATGCCTTTATTGTGATCTATTCTCCTATATTGAATATATTGAATTGATATTGTCATCTATTTATTTCTATTCTGATAATACATCTTTTTATTATGATAATATCTTTCCAAATAAATAAAACTAATAATGTACCAAATTAAGATCTTTGAAACTGCTAATTTATGTTTTTTATTATTCTACCGAAATCCTAATTAGGGTTTTACCCAAACACTGTCTTGTTTCACCATGTGCTACCTAGAGGTATCAAACGGGTTGTGTTGTATTGACATGACTTATTTTTGGGTGGCTCAGTCATGTCATTCTGTCGTGTCTCTATTGCTCAAAAACTTGACACCTCTAGTGCCACCATGCATCATTGTGCGCTTCCACTCCACCCTTAGGTTTATTGCTCAAAAACCACAATGTACTACCATAGTATCGCTTTCCATCATGTGCTATCACATTTTGTAGCATGCCTATTTTTGTTGTCACTACTATACGTCTCTATTGTTTATGCCACTCATGGCTACTGCCACCATTGCTCATGATTGTGCTACCACCATCTCATGTGGTTACTATAATAATTTTTTTGTTATAATCTTTCTCTGATAATATGTTCCAATAAAAATAGTGAAAACATAATTTAAAAATAATACTAAATAATATATATACATATCGAATATCTTTATGAATGAACAAAAATAATTGGGGCAATTCACATGTTGAGTATTTCAATTAAAAATTAAAAAAAAAAACAAAAAACAATTATAAAAGAAAAATTACAACAAATCTCTTATTTTATAAATGAAAATTAATCAAGTATTAGTTTACATATGTTGGCTATTAGAGACTTAGATCATAATTCATGAATTTCATTGATCATCCAATAATCTAATCAAAATTAAAGTGTATTATGTTGCATTCCATATTTTATACATATCCATAAACTCTATATTTGCCAAATCTTCGTTGTGGGCCGAGTGCTCATATCTTGTGTTTTGGTGAGATATTTTTTAGTTGACCTTACTAAGTTCTTGGGAGAACTTGTTTTGTTCATAAGCTCTCCCTAAGATTAAATAAGATGATGCTTATAATTGTGAATTATGACTTTCTTGGTTACTTCAATATTCAAAAAAAATATACATATTTTTTACCAGACTTTGGTAGAGATTTATTTTTATTAATATTGTCTTTTTTTCCTCAAAACTCATTTTTTATCATGTCTAAGAAGAATAATAATATAGAAAATACATCTAGCCTTATTATGTTTTATTACTTCTTTGTTATCCCATGTATACCTTCAATTAAGAAAGAGAATAACTTGTCAACTATATCTAAATTTGTTGGTTCATGTTATGATGACTTTTGTAAAGTTATTTTATGTGCTAATAAATATAAATCATGTTGATATTGAAAGTGATTTTTGTTCAAGAGGAAGGGAAATCTACCTCAAGTCCAAATAATAGTAGTTCATGATTACTCTAGTTTCATTCCATGAAGAGTCAGATATTGAGAGATTTGATCGCCGAGAGCTTAGAGTCTACATTAAGAGAAAAAAATATACACAACTTATTCAAGGCAAAGGAAACACCCCTGAGGAATCATATAATTTCATAGTCAAATCATTTGATTTTGATATTTCAATTACTTACTGGAAGAAACATATGAATTATGCTCAATACACAATTTCTTAAGTATTATGATATTTATATATTTTTTTCTTTTATTTTATTTGTTATTTCTTTTGATGATACTATGACACAAAATTATTCTTCTAATGCATTATTCACACATTATGGTATTAGACATAGTTAGAAGAGATAAATGCCTTTTACAATTTACTATAGTAAGGCTTGGAAATAAATAATTTGACATTCGAGAAAATTTATTTTAGATTGCTAGTTGATATTAATTGTGAAGATATGTTCATATGAGAAAATATATTGTTTTAAGTTTAGATTTGTTGAAGAGTAGATTTACGCATATATTTATTGTGTATTACCGAGATATTTTTTCTCTTATAGTTAAGATAATCTTCATATTGATTTTTATTTCATTAGCCCAAAGATATCTCACAGATTGATAATGTATTGGATAGATATGAAAAATATATTCATTTGTGGTGACCTTGATGAAATGTATGTGAAATATCCACTTGAGTTTTGAGAAACATAACAAGACATAATTTGTAAATTATGAGAATGTAATATATAACTTAAAATAGTCTTCAAGAGCTTGTTTTAACATTAATATTATATTTTTATTAATATTTTATGGATTATTTTAACATTAATGTTTGAAGTAAAAAATAAAAATTTGTTATATTTAAAATAAAAATCTTGAATAATGAAAATTATTTACACTTAATATCAATTTAAATAAAAAAATACATAATTACTAAAAAAAATACATATTTGAAATTTATTCGGCATTTATATCTAAAATTTCAAGATTACTATTTGTGTGAAAATTTAATTTTTTAAAGTTTTTGAGAAATTTATTTTCATATATTTAAATTATAATGAATGTACCTTCTCAATCATTCAAACTAGCCAAACTTGTAATATATTTGATTCAATATTTATCTTGTTCTCTCAAATTACATTAACAGAATAAAAAAAGATTGTCCCTGATGTTATAGTTGGTACTAGAAGAGCTAGTGAATCATTTATTATTTTAGATAACATTTAAAAAATAAACTTTCAAAATTTTCATCAGTTCGTACTATTAAAATTTTTTAAGTCATTAGAAAATGTGTGTGAATAATAATTAATATCCAAGTATTTTGAAAGAAGAAATTTATTGGATGGATCAAATAGTTACTTTCTATTAAATAATTATATCAATGATGAATCATCTATGGTTGTAGGTTGAGTCACAATTCTCTGAGATATACAATTATTTATATTTTTATAAAATCTATTAATATTTAATTATTTGTATATCATACATTTTGTTGTATATATAGGTTTGCACAATGACTATGAAATCTAACATATTTTTTATTTCTTACGTCTTAACACTCAAATTAATACAAATAACAAAGCAATATATTGGTGAAATATTTGCCTTTTTCATTTATACATAAATAATGTACTCAAATTAATACAAGTAACACTCACAACTATCGAAAAACACCTTATGAGAGTTACCATCTCCAATAGCGTACTCCGTAGCATCGGAATTCTCTTCGGAACACACCACTAGCTTTCTTTGTCTCTAGAGGGGAAGGTTTTGCTTCTGATTTCCATCGGCAAGCTTTTGGATAACGGAGGAGAGAGCAAGATTATCGGGAGGGTTTTCAGCGTTTAGGTTTCCCAAAAGCCTCGTATATGTATCATGCAGTCTTTTATTATCCATTTATATATAAGAGGGAGTTGCACAAAATAATTTCCAAGTTCAGAAACTATTTTGCTCATCCAAACCTTTGCAAGGAGCTTGTCCAAGATTGAATTCAGCAATGGAGGTGAGGGATTGAGACTAGAGGAGCTTAGAGAGTTTGAGTATGTCACCACTCACTTTATCTGCTTCAATTAGCTAGCTATGCATATGTTGACATGTCTGAGATTGAAATGAAGTATCTTTTTTGATTATATATTTATATTCTAACTTTCAAATAATTTTTTAGTTTTCCCAACTAAAACATTGGATGGTAGGAATTTTTCACTAGATTAGAATTGTTTATTGGTTACTTCAATATATATGAGGCAATTGGTATCTATTGGAGATACATCTTATTCAACATGTTCTAGTTGTCAAGAGAGTATCAGTCATAGAAGTAGAGGTAGGAGAGTCTCAAATTAATATACATATTGTAAGATGATGATTCATATCAGAATTATTTTTCAAAAAGAGATCGAAAATACTATAAATTATTGAGTGGCATGTCAGCTATCAGAGTTATCTGTTATTTTCACAACGTTCTTCCTTCATGATCCTTATTGGAGGAATATGCAACATTCCTTGCTTTTAGAGCTGAATCAGATACCTTATGGTCATCAAGTGATAGGTGCTATAGGATTTATGTTATGTCTTTCAACTTTAAACTAATGAATTTTTGACTCCCGAGTCATCAATCACATAAGTAATTATATTTCTTTCACTACTTTATTATTGACAAGTCATTAATAGTTTTTGATTATAATAATATTTAGGTTAATTCTTTATTTTTGCACATGTTATGTTTATTTTTAGTTATTTAATTAATTTTTATTTGAGTTATTTTTTAGGCAACTTTAGTATAATTTTGTTCTTTATTTTACTAATATTTATTGGTAGAATTAGGATACTTTAAAAATATTGGTGGAAAATCGATTGTGTTGGGCTTGCATAACCCAACTTTGTGTGGCCCACCCATGCCACTATGCCATGCCAACACGGTTGAAATTCAGGGGGTCTTGGTATGACACATAAGCTCAGTTTCAAACTAGGTCTTGTCAGTCATGCCGGCCATGTATATCTGGAATTAAACCAACAGGAACCAGTTCATGGCATGATTTGTGCCAGGTCATGCACAAACCTAACCCAGGTTGGCATCGGTGCGAATCAGGTGCCTTGCCTAAGCCAGGCTAGGCCTAGGGCTCTTAGCTGGCTCATTTGTTCAGGCCTAAGAACTCCAAGGGACAGGGGCCATGGGCTTCCCCAACAAGTTGAGACTGCAGTGCAGCCTGCTGCCTATGTCATGACTTGATAAAATTCTAAAAAATATTAGATCATGGGGTGAGCGAGCTTATGAAGACTTAAGAATAATATTAATGAAGTTCTAGAGGAATTCTAAAAAATTCTACAGGCTTCAAAGCTTTTAAGGGTTTCACATGCAATGAGAATGTGATGTGACATGATTTGATCCATTGGTAAAGGAAAGCTCTCACTATATAATGGAGTTGTTCCATTGTTGCACTCTTAAATTTTATTTATAATATATTTTCTCCCTCTAATTATTTTTTTTTTTTAAATTATTAAGTTCGTGTATGTGATCTTATGGCAGTAACTCTTATGAGAGGCTAGAGCATGATTATTTAAGTAATTAAGAAAAAAAATTTTATAGTATAAGACCACATATATAGTACTAAAACTTGTGATAACTGATTGTAGAGGTGGTTGATTTCCTTATTATAACATTCATTTTTGAGATTGAGAATCATGGGCAAAATGTGTATAATGTCATGGGTCAAGGAAAGAAAGGAAGCTCAAAAGATATAATGATATTCATAGAAGTTTGAACGATTATGATAATGCTATTTATTGATGAAATGTGAGATTAATTTGAGAATACTAATGAGAGCATTGAGAAGAGGACATTGATGGAGGAACACTAAGAATTAAGATGAGATGCAAAATACTTGCAATATTATCTTGTAGATGATAAACTAAAAAAACTTGTTTTATAATCTTCAATGATTGTTATGCAAGAGGAAATAAAGAATTTATAAATTTAACTTTCAACTTGTAAGAGAACTATAGTGGACAACATAATTAGCTAAACGTCCTTATCATTGGTGGATGTCTCAAAGCCGAAGGAGTTTATAGGTACTCGAGCGGTAAAAGAAGTGAATGATTTCCTTGGGGGGAATAGAATAATATTTTTGAATGATGAATATTATAAGCACCGTAACTAATGTTTGTATTGCTTCTATATATCCCGTGGATGTCACACTTCTTTGGTTGAGATGTTAGTGTTCATACTTGAATTTTTCATATGTGAGTTTTATCAATAATTTTATTTGATGCATGCGAAAAATGAAGTGAATGTTAAGTTATAAAGACTAACTTAAATTACAAAAGTGAGAGAGTGTGAGTGAGTTTTCTAAATTAATACTTTAAAATTCCAATCTTGGTGAGTGAGTCATTATTTTTCTTTATAATCGCAAACCTTATGCCAAATAAGAATTGTTGAGTAGCAGCATCGAATATTTCTCATTCAATGTTGGTATTTGAATCTTTGGTAGAGTTAAAGAATGTGGATAAATTTAACTTTTTAAGAGATAAATAATTGAGAGAGAATTCTATGATGTCTAGGAATTTCCATGGATGGTGAAAAAAAACTACACTAGCATACTTTCTTTGTGTTATGATACATTAAATTTGAGATTATTTCAATTGAATAAAACTTATTGTTATTATCTCAAATAATAAAGAATCTGTCGTTAGACCAAATTTGATCTTAACCATATTTGTTCATGTGTTGTTCCAATAACATGAAATTTACAAAAATATTATATGTAATGTATTTAGCATAAAGATGAAATAAAATGAAATAACTTATCAAATATCCTTAAAAATTATAAAAACTTAGAGGCTATTAGTGAAACATCAATAAAGGTGTTACTACTTATTGACTCATTCTAAGATATTATGTTTGCTTAATTGCTAAATATTTTACTCCCAAAGAGAGTTGTAGATCATCAGATTAAATTGGTATCAAATGCTTTTCCAATTACCAAAACATTAAAGTAAATGGTTTTCCTAAAACTCAAAGAGCTAAGCAAGTAATTAAAAGAATTGATTGATACTGGGTATATTTAGTCTTAAATAGAGGTGTCAATTGGGCCGGGCTGGCCCGGCACGAGGCACGGCCCGAGAATATTTCGTGCCCGGGCCAGTGCTGTGCCCTGGGAAGGCACAACTCGTGCCGAGGCCAACCGGTCCTCGTGCCGTGCCTGATCTGGTACGGTTTAGTGGCCCGTGGCATGGACCGTAGGCATGGTCGGGGTCACCGTTCACACCCAGCCCTGACGTCCCGCACTCGTAGTTTCGCACCCACTGACCCGCAGACCTGGCTTCCTGCACCCTCATGGGTCACAGGTGGGTTCACTATGACTCGGGACATGAGAGTCAGGCCAAGCCAAGCTTTCCCTTCCTGCAAAAAAGATCTTGGGTCGGGTCCAATCAGACCCGACCCGTGGTCCCCCGACCCGACCCGACCCCCCCTCTCCAACAGACAAAAAAAATTTTAAAATGTTGCCGTTGGATCTCGCATCCAACGGCTAGGGGGCAGAATCCAACAGCCGTCAGGATTCTGCCCCCTAAAAATTTTAAAAAACAAAAAAAAGACTTTTTTTTTAAAAAATTATTTTCTTTAATCTATAAAATCCTCACCCTCTATCACATTTATGTTTTTCATAAATATTTATTATCTAAAATCTCATATTTTCTCTCTCAAAACTCTTGCTCCTCTCTCTCGACAAGTCGGGATTTTGTCATTTGACTTGACTTTTTGGGAATCTCATCTTGAGTTTTGAATTTTGAACTAGACTGTTGTTCACCGTGCACGTGATTGACCTGGCTACTTTACCGGGTAATTTATTTTAATTTGTTTACTCTCTCTCTCTAGTCACTCTTTCTAGTTTTAAAATAGTTAAATCTAAAAATTATCATCTAGTCTCTAAATAAGTGTTATATTTAACAAAAAATCTAAAAATGACAAATACTAATGAAACATATTTAAATTTAGAAAATGAAAATCTTATACAGAGCTCTGAGGCTGCCGAAATTTTAGTTTCTCTAGTCGTCTCAATCTAAACTTTTAAAAAACAAAAAATTAGTAGGATTTCTGTAGTTTGGACTTATTTTAATATAATAAAACAAAAAAATATTAGGGGTGAGGAAGAAGAAATGACAATGTAAATATTGTATGAGAATTTTAACATGTAAGAGTTCATTTGAGACTGAGCATCTTAAGAGGCATGCCGAATTATGCACCAAAAAACATGATCCATTAGATTCTATGCAAACCCAACTTGGCACTGTATTTTTTGAGATTGGATCGAGTTCAGTCTCAAAGTTTACTCCCTTCATATATTTCAGCGAGTTAGGTAGGGACGACATAACCAGACTTATCACATTGATGTAGAGGTGTCAAACGGGCCGGCCCGGCACGACCCGGCCCGTTTTTTTAGGGCATGTTCGTGCTACCGTGCCCGGCCTGGCACGGTTTAAAAATTGCCGAGCCCGGCACGGCCCGTAGGCACGGCGGGCAGTGCTGGGCCTGCTCGGGCTTGCCTAGAGGTGTCAAACGGGCCGGGCCGGCCCGGCCCGGCACGAGGCACGGCACGGTTCGGCCGTGCCTGGGCCGGCCCGGCACGTTAAAAAATCGTGCCCGGGCCCGTGCCGTGCCCGGTCGAAGCAAGGCACGAAACGTGCCGTGCATGGCACGAGCCGTGCCGTGCCTGGCCCGGCACGGGTCGTGCCTAGGCACGGCACGCCGGCACGGGTCCATCCCGTGCCGGTCCCGCAGGCACGCGTGGCACGCCGCCAGTGCCACGCGTGCCGTGGCGTGACCGCGTGACCACTGAGCACTGAGTCGTGACTCGTGCTCGAAGTCTCGAACTCGAACCACCCAGCACCAGCACCATGGCCCCCCCGGAAAAAAGACCGCGGGTCGGGTCCAAACAGACCCGACCCGCGGTCTTTTCCGCCGAAAACCGAGATAAATGAAAAAAATAACGGTAAAAAAAAAAAAAAATTCAAACGTAGATCGATTTTCAGCCGTTGGATTCGACGCCAACGGCTAGGGGGCAGAATCCGACGGTCCTCGTGATTCTGCCCATTAAATTTAATAAAAAAATTCAAAAAAATAATAAAAAAATAATTTTTTTTTTAAACAAAAACTTTTTTTAGGCTATATAATCTACCCCCCTCCCTATAGAATTTATGTTTTTCAAAAACATTAATCCTCTCAATTTTTTCTCTCTCTCACATAAACCGTGCTTTTCTCGCTCGGCCCTCGTTTTATTGATTTCGGCTTGAATTTTCGTGAAACTCAATTTGAGTTTTGAACTTCAAAGCTTCCTGCGGGCTTCGGTGCATCTTTCACGTGAGAGACCTCTTTGCTTTTACCGGGTAATATAATTTACTTTTTGTTTTATTTTCTCTCTCTAAATCTTCTCTCTCTAGAAAAACGTACGAAATAAAAAATGCCGAATTCACCTAACACATATTTAAATTTGGAAAATGAAAATGTTAGTGTTACACAAACGTCCGTGGCTCCTGAAACTTTGGTTTCTCCTGTCATGTCAGCCCAAAGTTCTAAAAAACAAAAAACTAGGAGGACTTCTGTAGTTTGGACACATTTTAAAATCATAACACAATTAGATGTTAGGGGTGAGGAACATGAAATGGCACAGTGCAAATATTGTATGCGACTTTTAACATGCAAGAGTACATGTGGGACTGGGCACCTAAAGAGGCATTCTGAAATATGCTCCAAAAAACATGGACCGTTAGATCCTAGGCAAACCCAACTTGGCACTACATTTTTTGAGACTGGATCGAGTTCAGTCTCAAAGTTTAGTCCCTTCGTATACTCCAACGAGTTGGGTAGGGACGGCATGGCCAGGCTCATCACATTGATGGGTCTTCCGATCAGATTTTCGGAAGATCCGAGGGTAGTCCGCATCATGCAGACTTATTTTCAGCCATCCTATCGTAGGATTCCTAGGTCCACATCTAGGAGTGACATACTAAAGATATATAAGTTAGAAAAACAAAAAATAATTAATGAATTTTTGGCATTTAGTGGAGTGGTGTCCGTGACGTCCGATATATGGACATGTCACGATGATTCTTCTTATGCATGTATCACGAGTCATTATGTCGATTCAAACTGGACAATAAATAAAAAAATATTAGGATTCACTGAGATTCTTCATCCTCATGATGGCCCGGCCATTTTTGAGTGTATGATGAAAATATTTAGGGAATATAAAATTCAAAATAAAATTTTTAGTGTCACTTTCGATAATGCTGCGAATAATGGAGTAGCGATCAATATGTTTGTTAGGAATATTAGAGACGCACCTTTAGGAGAGATATTTCATGTCAGATGCATGTGTCATGTTATTAACCTTATAGTTCAAGCGGGTATGAAGGTGTGTTCCACCGCGTTGGAACATATACGCAATGCACTCAAGTATATTCGCACTCCTCGCAGACTACAAGAGTTTGGTAATCTCTGTTTGTCTGCGAATCTTAAGAAGAAGAAATTCCAATCTGATGTGAGACATCGTTGGAATTACACGTACCTGATGTTGGAATCATGTGTTGGATACGAACACGTGATATCCGACTACGTCAATAGTAAGAGTGGCGAACTTATTATTGACGACACTGACTGGGCTTCAGGAATTTCATTTATGAAATTCCTGAAGATATTTTATGACACGACGAACATGTGTTCGTCGGTTTATACACCCACCACTTGCATTGCACTCCGTTGCATATGCAACATTAGTAGCATGTTTAGGATGTATCGAGCGGACCCGACGCTCAGCCTTATGGTTGCAGAGATGGAGACCAAGTACCTGAAGTACTGGTCCACCATTCCATCTCTTTATTGCCTCGCAGCATGCATGGACCCTAGGGCTAAGGTGGAAGGGGTTGAAAACACCCTGACTTTCATTTCCTCGTGCATGAACCTGGAAGATCCACCTCAAGGGTTCATTTACGAGAAGTTGACAGACCTGTTCACATACTACGATACTAGGTATGGTGGTGGTGGTGTTGAGACTGTGAGTACGGACTCTGATACCTTGTTCGGAGATGACCCATATTCCATTAACCTAGCGAGGGGGAAACGTAGGGGTGGACCTTCACATAGGAGCGAGCTGTCTCGGTACTTAGATACCGATTACTGCTCAATCCTATCACCATCTGACAATAAGAATCTTGATTTATTACAGTGGTGGAAATCATATGAGTCCGCCTATCCCGTGCTATCTAGGATGGCACGGGATCTACTGACTCCTCCGGTGTCGAGCGTAGCATCGGAGTCTGCTTTTTCTGTTGCAGTGAACGTGATTTCGGATAGGAGATCGAGATTACGTCCAGATATGGTTGAGGCCTTGGCATGTTTGAAGGATTGGGAGGATTCGAGATTTAGCATCAGTGATCGTGCTGAAGCTGGGACTGTGACAGACACTGCAGTCGCATCCACATCCACTACGATGGCGGAGGAGCTGATTGCCGATGATGATGACCCATATGATACTGATCTTGATGTTGCGGCTGATGATTCTCATTATATGCCGCTTGACGATTGATGCTCATCTGCTCTTTTTTTTCGATATATTTATTTTTTATACGCTTTATTTGTACTTTGTATTATACGTTGTGTTGAAGTTGAAACTTATACTTTTTTTTTCGGAGTTTTGGTTTCAAAAGCATGAATGGTAATTTTTATTTGCGTAGTTTAAATTTTTTTTCATTAAAATTTTTACTAACTTAATGTATTTAATTATTAATTTAAGATTTAAATATTATTTTAAAATTTATTAACTTTAAATCTTAATATTTAATTAATACATTATAATATTAAAAAATGCTAAACTTATTTGAAAAAAAAAATAAATTTTCTAATTTTTTTTTTACATACTTACATTTTATTTTAAATGTAATATTTTTAAACAAAAAATTTTATTTTTTTTTTATTACATAAACTTAAATAAAGATAAACAGAAAAATAATAAAAAAATTTAAAAAAAAAATTTTTTTCAAAGTGCCAAGCCAAGTAGCCAACTGCCAAGTGCCAAGCACGGGCCGTGCGCCCGTGCCCGTGCTTGGCTGTTGCAACACGCAACCGGCAACAGTGTTGCCGGTTGCGTCGTGCTTGGCTTCCGGGACCCGGACCCCGGTTGAGCAAACGTGCCCGAGCGGGCCGGGTACGGCACGGCACGTCCGAACCGTGCCCACGGGCCGTGCCGTGCCCGTGGGATAAAATACCGTGCCGTGCCGGGCACGGCACGGAACAGTGACCGTGCCGTGCAGGGCACGGCACGGTAGCACGGCGGGGCACGGGAAAAACGGGCCGTGCCGTGCTGGGCCGGCCCGTTTGACACCTCTAGGCTTGCCTGCTCGAGCGGTTTGGGATACGGGAAGACCGCTGGTCGGATCGAATCAGACCCGACCTGCGGTCTTTTTTTGCGAAAGGGGCTTCCTGGGGTCGGGCTCACAGGACACCCGGCACGAGATTGACCCGTGCCGGGGTGCCGTGCCTCGTGCTGAACCGTGCCGGGTCAGGCACGGCACAGCTCAGGCAGGGCACGGCACGGAACGCGCCTAACCCAGGCACGAAATTTTTCCGTGCCGTGCCTCGTGTCGGGCCCGCCCGGCCCGGTTGACACCTGTACATTGATGAGTCTTTCGATTAGATTTTCACAAGATCCAAGGGTAGTGTGCATAATGCAGACATATTTTCAGCATGCTTATCGTAGGATTCGTAGGTCCACATCTAGGAATAACATACTAAATTTATATAAGTTAGAAAAATAAAAAATAATTAATGAATTTATGGCATATAGTGGAGTGGTGTCCGTAATATTCGATATCTGGACAAGTCCCAATGAATCATCTTATGTAATCTTATCAGCCACTATGTAGATTCTAATTGGACTATGAATAAAAAAATTTTAGGATTCTCTGAGATTCTTCTTCCTCATGATGATCTCGTTATTTTTGAGTGTATGATGAAATTCAAAATAAAATTTAAAATAAAATTTTTAGTATCACATTCGATAACGCATCTAATAATGGAGTAGTGATTAATATATTTGTTAGGAATATTAGAGACGCACCAATTGGAGATATTTCTCATGTCAGATGCGTGTGTCACGTGATTAACCTGATTGTTAAAGTGGGTATGAAAGTATGTTTCCCCGCATTGGATAATATACGTAATGTACTAAAATATATTCGCACTCCTCATAGATAACAAGAGTTTGGTAGTCTCTGTTTGTCTGTGACTACGTCAATAATAAGAGTGACGAACTTATTATTGACGATGTTGACTGGGCTTCAGAAATTTTATTTATGAAATTCCTGAAGATTTTTTATGACACGACGAACATGTGTTCGTTAGTTTATACGCCTACGACTTGTATTGAACTCAGGTGCATATGTAATATTAGTAGCATGTTTAAGAAGTATCGAGCTGACCTGACACTTAGTCATATGCTTGCAGAGATGGAAACCAAGTACTTGAAGTACTGGTCCACCGTTCCATCTCTTTATTGCCTTGCTGCATGCATGAATCCTAAGTTTAATGTGGAATGTGTAGAAAATACCATGACTTATATTTTCTCATGCAAGAACTTGGAAGAGCCACATGAAGTATTCATTCATAAGAAGGTGACTGACCTGTTCACATACTACGATACTAGGTATGGTGGTGGTGGTGGTGAGATTGTGATTACGGACATGAATACCTTGTTTGGAGATGATTTTTCCAATCAGCTAGCGAGGGAGAAATGTCGAGGTGGACCATCACATAGGAGCGAGCTTTCTCGGTACTTAGATACCGATTACTACTCAATTCTATCATATTCCGATACTAAAAATCTTGATATATTACAGTGGTGAAAATTATATGAGTCCACCTTTTCCGTGCTATCTAGGATGACACGGGATCTACTGACTCCTCCTGTGTCGATCGTAGTATCGAAGTCTACTTTTTCTGTTGCAGTGAACATGATTTCAGATAGGAGATTAAGATTATATCCAGATATTGTTGAAGCCTTGGCCTGTTTGAAGGATTGAGAGGATTCAAGGTTTAGCATCCATGATCGTGTTAGAGTTGGGACTGAGACAAGTACTGCAGTCGCATCTACTGTAAAAGCGGAGGAGTTGATTGCTGATGATGATGATCCATATGATACTGATCTTGATGTTGCGGCTGATGATGCGTATGATATGCCGATTGTCGATTGATGATGATCCACTATTTTTTTGATTTCGATATTTGACTTTTTATTGATTATACGCTTTGTTTATACGTTACATTAAAATTTTAATTTGTTTGATTCGGACCTTTGGTATCTATTGACTGATTGGTCATTTTTTATTTAGTTTGCTTTTGTTTTTTTTTTTTACTTCTTAATTTTTTTAACAAAATTTTTTGATTTATTTATTTTTTTGTTTTATTTTTTAATTTAAAAATTTATAACTCTATAATTTAATTCTAATAAATTTTAAACTAATTTTATTTTAAATTATAAAAAAAATTTAAACTTTGTAATTTAATAAATTTTTAATAATTTTCATTTTATAAATTTATTATATTATATATTATCTATAATTCTATATATAATTTAATATATTTTATAATTAAACTAAAATATAAAACTATAAAATAAAATAAAAATTAACCTGGCCCGTACGGTCTGGTTTGGCACGTACGGCCAAGTTTGGCCTGACCAGGCCAGGCCCAGCATGGCACCGCCCACCGTGCCGGGCATGGCTTTTATAAACCATGTCGGGTCAGGCACGGCACGAAAGCACGGCCGTGCTCTAAAAAAACGGGCCGGCCCAGCCCGTTTGACACCTCTAGTATTAAAAAGCTCCATATAGTGTTTATGTTATATTTCAAAGAAAACTTGATGGATCATTGTGGTTGTGCATTGATTATTAGGTCTTACAATAAAAAATAAATATTTGAATTTTTTGGTGGTAGACTTGGTTAACCAACTTGAAGATGCGAGATAATTTTTCAAACTTGAATTGAGGTTTGAATATTATGAAGTACAAATATTTGAAGGTGACAAACTAAAGATGTCATGTGTGACGAAGTATAAGTCTTATGAATTCTTGGTGATGTCATCTTGACTTGCAAATGTACTTGCCAAATTTTGTATACTTATGGAATAAAGTACTGCATTCTTTTTGAGATTATTTTGTGATTGTGTATTTGAAAGATATTATTGTACATAGTAAATCATTAGAAGAATATATTAACTATTTGAGGCAAGTGTTTAAAACTTAGTAAAAAAATAAATTATATGTCAAATAGGCAGAATTTTCTTTTGCTCAATTAAAAGTTTTATTTTTGGATTATATTGTGAGAAATGGAGTGATATCGGTAAACAAAAACATTGTGTGAGCTATTGTCGGATGAAATCTATCAACTAAAATGATGGAACTAAGATCATTTATTAGGTTAACCAATTATTATCGGTATTTTATTTGGAAATATTTTCGTATTGTTATATTATTAACTATTATGATTAACTCATACTTTTGAAGCTAAAATATGTATTCGGTGTTATGACATGAATGTTGAAGTAGCAACTTGAACAGAGTCATAACATGTTCTATGTTGTGATTGGAAGATTATGTATTTGGAGTCATAACCTGAATTGTAAAGTTGCGACCTTAAACAAAGTCATTAAAAGTATATATATCATGACTTGGAATTATGAATTCATGATCTTCAATGAAGACAAGATGACACTTTCCTGAAATATCTTTAGTATCGTGATCTCAAATTGTGAAGTTGCAAATTTTAAATATGTTGTCGTGACATGAATTTTTAAGTAGCAACTTGAATGAAGTCGTAACTTGTTTTGTATTGTTATGACTAAAAAACTTAAAGATTAAAGTCACGAAGCTTTTCTTTAGTGTTGTGGCATTAATGAAGTCGTGATATGAGAATATATTAATAATTTATTTTATCTAAATGAATTTCCTTTCAATAAATTTCTTTTTAAGATAATGTAACTTCCCACTAGGATTAGTCTTTTCTTTGAATACCTACTTGCAATAATAACAAAATACTAGTTTTCATTGATTGAAATACTAGTTTTCATGTATTATTAGGATGAAGAGTATTTATCTTTTTCCACATAATCTAGTATTATCATGGATTAGATAATTCAGAAGGAGACTTTTGTGGTAATAAGTGAAGTAAATGAAAACAAAAAATGAAGAAAAATGTGAATACATGTGAAATATGATAAATTGTATTACATTTTTGTATATTTTGGATAGCAATCAAAATATCAAGATTAGAAGAGTCAACTACATGATCATCTTGTTTCTTGAAAGATTCTCGTCCATTCTGAATGGGCTATGCAATCCCCATTCTGTTAGTATTAACTATAAGTTTTGGGTAATCAATTCTCTTAATCTCTTAATTCATCTTGCGACAAGACTAAAGTAGGCTTGTTAATTATCATATCATTTAGATTTGAGTGTGCTTTTTTTTAATCACTCTTTATAAAATCAACATTATATATACTTGTTAGTATATATGATAATTGCGCATGAGTGTCACCATAGCATGGACCAACAAACTTAAATGTAGTTGAATGACGACTTCCTCTCTTAATTAGAGGCTCAAGAGAGATATTGGAGGGGTAAAGAAAAATAATAAGGTTAGATGTATCTTTTTGACTCTCAGTCTTTCTAGACTATTTGAAAAATGAGTTATGCAAATAAAAAGAAAGTTAATACTTTTTTATATTTTATTAGTTTTAGGTGAGTAATACTTGTATCATCTTTGAATAATTGAATAATAAATAAATATATATTTTATTATATTAAGTATCATCTTATCATGTCTCATGGAGAGATATCAAACAAAGTGTTTCTAAAGATTCGAAGAGGCAAATTAAATAATTTCTCATTAGGATGTAAGATTTGAAAGACACGTACTAAGAAAATAAAAAAGAAATTTTTTGGTTGATGATATAGCTTATTGTTAAAATCGTATTTTCTTAAAAATAATTTAAAATTCGTTTACTAAAGAGAAATATCCATGTCATTTTAATTAAATATTTGTTCTTATTTTCTACAACCTCAAATATCTCAGATTAGTAACACTTATAATCTTTTTGTATATTAGAGTAATCAAAAAATATATATTTTATTTAATTAAAGGGCATGTAGTAACAAAGTACAAAAAAAGATGTAAGTTTTGAAAGACAAGATGAACAATCTTTTTTTATGATGAAAGATCTAAAAGGGCATACAATGAGAAAATATAAAAAAAGACATTTAACTGATGAGGTAATTTCCAATTAAAAACTTATTTTCCAAAAAATGTTATGAATCTCTTCTATCAAATAATAATATTCGAGTCATCTCAATAAAATGTATATATTTTTTCTATAATCTCATTATGTTGGAGTATGCTAGTACAATAAATTTGGTATATAATTTCAAGACATAATTTAATAAAATGAATTGAAACTATTAGATATATACTATAATGCATTGTCACTCTTAATATTTTTTTTTATATATTTTTGTTCATGAAATAATTAAAAAATAGAAAAATATCCGATCTAAAAAAAGAATCCAAATAAAATATATAAAATTATTAATAAATTTGATTAAATATTTTGATTTATCTTAGGTTTTATTTCTATGAGATTTTCATACATCGATTATATCATATCAAATGTGTTTTTACTCATAGAAATTCAGCATGCATGATATAAAGTTATAATATATTTTTTATAATTGACATGTCTAATATTCTAGTCTCAAATTTGCTAATGATGAGTAATAAAGGTGAGAATATACAAGGAGTGAATCAATAGTACTAAAATATCTAATGAGATATTCTAACACTAAAAAAAATATACACTTAATCTTGTTTTATAACAAATGAAATATTTCTAAATTTCTTTATCTTACAAATAAATAGTAATAGAAAAAAAAATGATAAAGTTATATTTGAGTTATCTAAAAATGTAAGTTATAAAAAATGACTAACAAAATAATCAAGAATTAAAAGAATACCTCGAAAAAATAAATAACTAGGCTAAATATTATTATAACTAATGATTTTTGAGGTCTTATAATTGCTAATCATAATATTTAAAAAAATGAAAAAAAAAATAAAAAAAAAATGATAATCTATGATTTAACTGTTGACTCTTGACTCTTGTATTGATAATAAATGAGTTTAAAGTAAAAAGTCTAATTACAAAATCAGTAGAACTTGAAGATTGAGAAGTGTTTGTTCCTGTCATATTGCGATAAAATTTTGAATTTTGACACATCATTAATTATCTGTAGTTATTTTACTTTTTTTTGGAAATAGTTCTCGACAATTTTTTTTAGTGTGTTTTATCTTATTGTAATGTGTGTATTGAATTGTAACTATCTTTTGTATTTACTATGACTATTACTTTCTCTACTGCTAGTACATATTAGAATAAGATGTCTCTCTATTGAATCTCAATGTACTTTGTATATATTGAATCTATGAGTAATGTAAATGTGGTCTTGTGAAAAATTCCTGCTCTCAGTTTTTAGTAGTGAAATTTTGACAAAATATTTGGTGGTGAATACAAAAATATCAAGTCAAAAAGTTACTTCATTTTTCTCTTTTGGACACATCGATCTCTAATGACATAGCCCCTAAGAACCATGCAACATGCTGAGTGAAACATGTATAGTGAGTAGTAATTTGTTCATGCTCTCAAGGCTCATCTAGTTTCAAACCTATAAACTATGAATTTGTGTTGTATATAATTGATGTTTAGGATGACTAGAATGATGCTATTAACTCTAATGTAATCTTGCATGAAGTTCAAAATAAGAAAGTAAATGATAACTCTAATTTGATAGATCTCCGCCCGATATTTATTGTGGTCAGATTAGGTTTTGATCATAATAAGATTTTATTAATTGGAAAAAAAATATTCATCAATACAACATAAACTACAAATGATTTAGGATAGTCTATTTGTAGAGTTCTCCCATATATTGAAAAATAAATATGATAAACAATAAAATAAACCACCTCAACACTCCACAAGTTAGGTTATATGTGTCACAAACACAGAACTTGAAGAAGAAACAAATAACTTAGTCCTCTAAGAGTTCTCATGAATATGTATGCAAATCATTTGTTGGTAAATTTGTAGGAAATAGCTATAAAATTATTATGGATTTTCTCTCAAATAAAGTGATAATCAATATTAATTTATTTTGTTCGCTCATGGAATAGCGGGTTGGTAGCAATATGTTAGGCTTCTTGCCGTCATAATAAACATTATCAATCTTTGAAATGGTAGACCAAGTTCTTTCAAGTGATTGATCTTGATATTTACAAATAGTCTAGATCATAGTTTTGTATTTTGTTTTGTACTAAAAATTCAGATCTCAAAATAATTGTATATCCTATTTTTTTAGAAGATAAGATTACATGTAAGAAAAATATAAAAACCTATGACATTTTTCTTTATTATTATTGGAGTTGAATTGCAATCTAAATGTCTATACCTGACATTGTTTATATTCTTTTCATATTATTATGTCTTATAATTTTATTCACATACCTGATAATCATAAAAATCATATCTATATAAATTTGTCTGTGAGAATTTAAAAAATAATTAATCATACCGATAATATTTATGAAAGATTAGCAACTTTAAAAAAGGATAGTCGACGTATACCTTGTAAATTGATAGATCAGCAATTGTAATTTCATTGATGTCGACTATGATTTGCCAAATTGAACATCATCATTACCCAATTACAAATGTAATTATTTATAAAAAAAAAACATTGACAACAATATAATTTAATGCAAGGAAACTTAAATAAAGTAATTGAGATATTTTTAGAGAGAAAAATAATCATAGTTAGAGAAAGAAAAGAAGATAATTTTAGTTGAGTAGGAGAATGAAAAATATAAACTATCTATTTGTAGAATTTTTAAAAGTTAAAAATTATTTTTTTAATTGTTTTTTTTTTTAATATAAACTAGATAGAATCCTTTTGTTTGTTGGATTATGTCCAGAATCATTAGAGTTGAAATCTAATGGCTAGGACACAATCAATTGGTTGTTTTTTTAAAAACAATTGTGTCATATCATGCATGTGACATGCCACGTGACCCACGTCACATGGTACAAGACAATTCACAATTTCTATTCAGCTGCTGTGCTTGTTTTTAATAAAAATCTTTTTTTTTTAATTTATTAAATTAGGTTGTTTCTGTATTGGTTCGAATTAAATCATTATTAATTCTAATTGAAATAAGGGATGCGAGAGGCACACTCATTCATGATTTGGAAATTTTAAAATTGAGGCATGCGAATTAAACTTGTTGATTTGGACTTGAACTAGATTTGTCTTGCTTAGGCCATCGTATTGGGGTGTGCTGTATTGAATTAAATTAGCCATGCAACCTGAATAGCAATCCAAACCTTTGTAACCTATTTGTCATCTCTACTATCAAATTTTTCTGTTGAAATTTGGTATATGAAAATAATTTCAATTGTTAAATAATAATTGGTTATCTTTTATAATTAGAATATTGATAAAATATAATCTTAGCATCACATAGTGACATTGTGTTCTGTGTTGGAAAAAATATGAATAGTTTGACACACATATATTAAGATTAAATATGAAAAATACAAAAGAAAAATTAATAAACTCTCCCCTAGTAGATTGCTTTAGGCCATAAAGGTTTACACATCTTTGAGATCATCATAAAAAATGCATTTCTCAAATATATGTGATATATATATTAATAGAAAACAATAATATAATAATTATTATTTTGGTCATACGGAAAACGATATATCAAAAGTCAATGCTATAAGTCTGTGTAAATCTTTTTGATATTAATCAATCATTAAATTGATTAACCTTTTATTTGGATTTTATCTTCATTGTGTATATCTATTTATATCTCACAGTTGTTTTACCAATGTTTTAAAATAAAATTCAAAATATGATTAAATATGATTATACTTAATTCATCTATCATAACATGTCATTACCCTGGATTAATAAATACCTAAAAAAAGAATATTCAAATCAAAGTTTTAAAAGGCGAAAGCGTAAGGCGATGCGTTTTTGTATTTGTGAGGCGAGGCGTTGAGGCGTAAGCTTTTTGAACATCACAATATATAATTAATTAATATTTTAAAATATATAAAATAAAATAAAATAAAATAACATAAATAAAAATATGAAAACAATTCATTAGGAATTTAGGATTATTTAAAAACATAACCAAGTCATGAAATAAGAAGTAGAGTAAATTGTTTTAATTTAAATCCTCCTCTCCAATGTCATCATCATCCTCATCCAATGTATCAAAAGTAGGAAAATGTCCACTATCATGTAACCCCATTTCATGTAAATCTTCATCTTCATTAATTAGTGTCAAATTGAACTCATTCTCTTTGCCTTTGCCTCCACTTGTACATAGTATAAATTATTAATGAGGTGTAAATATTATAAGTTTTTTTATTAAATTTAATCAAATTTATGACTTCAATTTTTGAGTACTTACTTGGAGGAACTCATTCTAAAAAACACCAATGATAATATTCACATTTCTATATAATAATATAATTGACTAAAAAATAATAACAAGACATAATTGAAAGGAATTTAAAAATGAAATTCAGAATTTAATTGGTTTAAATTTTAAAAAGCCATTATTTTTTTAGAGGAATTTAAAATGAAATTAAGAATTTAATTCGTTTAAATTTTAAAAAGTCAATATTTTTTTAGAGGAATTTAAAAAAAAAATTGGAAGGCTGTTTAAGGCTGTTTGAATTTTTTTTTTTTTAAAAGATGATTGATAAGCTGAAGCTGAAGCTCCAATTACCTTAAATAAAAAAAATTAAGAATAAAAGAGATTGGATGAATCTCTTTTAAATTATTTAACAAAAAAAATAGACAGAATCGGGATTTCGAAGGGGGGGGGGGGTGGTATCGGGATTTCGAAGGGGGGGGGGGGGGGTGGATCCGGGATTTCGAAGGGGGGGTGGATTCGGGATTTCGAAGGGGGGGGGGGGGTGGATTCGGGATTTCGAAGGGGGGGGGGTGGATTCGGGATTTCGAAGGGGGGGGGGGGTGGATTCGGGATTTCGAAGGGGGGTGGGGATCGGGATTTCGAAGGAGGGGGATCGGGAGGTCGCCGAGGGGGGGAGGAATCGGGAGAGAAGACATACCTGGAAATCGGGATTTCGTGCATAAATGGGTCGCCGCTTGAGGTAGGGTTTCGGATTTGAGCTTTTCTACTTTTCTCCCCAATCAGTTTTCGAGCTTTCGATTTAGTTTGATAAAGCTTTTGATTTAGTTATCCATTTCATGTGTTATGCTTTTCTTCCAACGCCTCAACGCGTTTTTCCGCCGCCTCGCCCTGAGGCGCGCATCAAGGCGCGCCTGGAAACCGCCTTTGAATACAGTGATTCAAATTTTGATAGTTATCTAAAGAAGATAATGAGTATTGAGTATAACATATTATTGATTTCATTCATAGTGTAATTAGATCTATCTCACTATTTTAAACCAAATCAGTTAATGTAATAGAAGACTCATCTAGGAAACACCGTGAATGTATATGTCTCATACATTTCTTTAGGTTGAAATCATCATGTTTTTCAATCATTATCTTCATCTTTTGGGGAGATTCATATTTCATATTAAATGAGACTCTCATATTAAACTCATTACATTGGTGTGATCGTGTTTTTCTCAAAGTTTATGCTAGTAGTATTAGATATCAGTGTTAGGGGAGGGTTAGAGGTTATCCCAATTTTATGAGTAACAATTGGACATGAGAATGAGCCTACTAATATAGTGCATGAAGTTGTATTCTTTTGAATTGAGTCTTTATAGAAATTCTTGTCCTAGAGGGCTATCACATCAGAATTTGTAATGATCATCTTGCTCTCTGATGAATAATTTTTATATTTCTTCTTAATATTAGAGTACCTAAAGACACACATCTATCTTCTCCCTGCTTGGGGAATGATTATAATAAAATTATTACACATAAATCATGGGTTGAAGGTGTAAGTCTCTTTATTAAGTATATGCGATGATATAAGATAGATATGAATGAATATAATCTGATGTCTGATTAATTGGAGGTTCTAGGCTTGTACACCTAAAATATGTGTCAAAAGAAAATGGTTAACATTAATATTATTATGTTATTTGGCTTATACAACAGTAAAATTGCCCATAACAACATTATAAGTTCTAGGCTCAACAAAAAAAAAGTGTGATTAATTATCACATGAGTATTCACTCTCATGTACCTCTGCTTAAGTTGGTAGTATCTAAAGAAAGAAGTTTGGTTGGCATACTCCTCTAGAGGATTCATGAGTGTAAAAAAATTAGTAGATGTGGTTGTAGAAGAATCAACCTATGTAAAATAAAAGTTTGTTATAGTTTATGAGTCTGGAAAAATTCGTTATAAATTATCATGCAACTTCAAAAAAAATAGTTCACGGCCATCGTTCTTACTCTTGGAACACCATCGCCACCGTTCTCACTACTACTATTTAACAAACATGTCGTATTGTTATAATTGATCATATCAACTCCACTTAATATAGGTGTAATGATAAATGCATGAGTTACCTTTTGATAAATTTTCAAATAAATTGAAAGTATCTTATCATCTAGAATCTGCATTCACAAAATAACATGTAAAGAAAATTATAGATTTGTTCACCAAATCTTCAAAAAATAGCCTAATTTTGATCTTTTAACACGTATATCATACTAACTCTTTTTCATAATCATTCCAAAATTCAAATTGTATAATAAGTCGGCACATCCTAATTAATTAATCTAAATAAAAATAATTGAATAATACTATCATATAAATGATGGTCTACCGATCCTGCATATAAATATTAGAAGAGGCATAATATCATAGCATTGTTACTTTATAAAATAATTGACTATAAATAAATTATGATAAAATTATTTTATATATATATATCTCAAGAAAATGAACATTAGCATTGTCGTGCCATTTGGCTCATACAAGATTGTTATTGGTTATGATAATATTTGAACTTCTAGACTCTACAAAAGAAATAAAAATACTTTGATTATTTATGACTAGCAGTATGGTACTCCATTGATAAATGGGTAAGATTGCTCAATCCTTGGGACTTGCCATATGGTTGGGAGGGGGAGAGAAGATTAAAAAAAAAAGAGTTTTATTATATGGCATGAGTATTCGCTATCGAATCTATGACTCACTATTTTAGAGTAATGCAGTGAGCATAAGCGTGGTGGATGTGCACGTGCCTTGGCCTAAGTCAATAGCACCCAAAGAATGAAGTTTGACATACTCCTCATGAAGAAGCTTGAGAGTAAAGTATTAGTCTATTGTTTTGTTTCTAAATGTCAGAAAGTTTCTCAGAACTCAAGAGTGCCAATGTCCATCACATCTCTTGAGTGTTTTAACATTTCACAAAAAAAAAAATTATTAATATTTCTCTTTCGCTCAGAATATTTTTATCAGCTTTCCCACCTCTCTCTCACTTCCAATATGTGACAAATAATTAATCATAAAAACTCAGTTCAATCTAGTTGTAGTTGTAGATATCTGAGTTGCCTCTAAAAAATCTTCTCATCAAGAATTTATATTCACAAAATAACATATTACTCTTCCAATGAATACTTGTTAAAGAATATTATAGATATGATCAGCAAGTCTATTTAATGTTGTCTAATCTTTCAACATACATAACATATATCACACTAATAATTATTTTTCATTGTCATTTCCAAGTTATATACTGAGTCATCTTGTGCTGGTCAGTTAATATGATGTCAATAAGTAAAATATCTTCGAAGAATATATTTATGTGATTAAGTCTCAAACCAATTGTACTAGTAGCAATGCTTCAATCATCATTCACTTATCAATCTCAACTGATTGATTTCGGTCATTTTCTCAATTGTACCAATTGAGAAAATAGTCTATATCAATCTAGAAAAATAGTCCTTTAATCTCCATTGAGTTATCTCAAATGATCACTCATTGATTTCGGTCATTTTCTTTCTTTTTATCTAAAAAAAACTTATCAATATCAATCTAGAAAAATAGTCTGACATACTTTTCATGAGGAAGCATGAGTATAAGAAAACCAGTAGATACGATCATAGAGTAATCAATCCAAGTAAAGCAGTAGTTTGTTAGTAAGTTTTTGATTCTCAAAAAGTTTCTTATAACTCATGGTGTTCATCATCTCTCTTGAGTATGTCCTGACCTTCTACAAAAAGAAATAATCACCACTTTTTTTTGGAGTATCTTTATCAACTCTTCCAGCTTTCTAACTGCCATTATGTGACAAAGATGTGTTATGACTTATGATTGATTATATCAATTCTGTTCAATCTAGGTGTAATTATAGATGCATAAATTATCATCTAATAAATATCTAAAAGAAGTGGAATTGTTTTCTCATCAAAAATTTGTATTCGTAAAACATTATATCACATTTCCAATGAACATTTGTAAAGAATATTATATATTTGATCACCAAATTTACCCAATGTTGTCTAATTTTTTAACTCATTATAGTAATAATTATTGTTCATAGTAATGATAATTGTCACCTTGTGCTGGTCAATTAATATAAATGTCATTAAATAAAATATTTTTGAAGAATACATCGATGCTATCAAGTCTCAAATCATTTAACAACTATCGTAAGAATTAAACTTACTGTACTAGTAGTAATGCTTTAGTCATCATTCATTTATCGATCATAGTTTGGGATGAGTTTTTCATTAAGTGGCACATGGATTCTTGGGCCACACACCAGATCGTGACTGAATTAGTCAATAGTGAGTATATATTTGTCTTCAATTTTCATTGAATTATCTCTAGTAATCACTCATCGATTCTAGTTATTTTTTACCTGAAAAAATTCATAATACGGCATACTTCCATATCAACATTAAACAAAGATAAAATTGGCACACTTTTATGGTTTTATTTGAAAACATAAGAAAATAGAGGTTTGAAATGCTTTAAAATGCACATGCACACTTATTGAAGCAATTGAAGCAATTTGAAAACCCATAGGAAGCTTGACAACTATGAAACACCAAAAAACCATTGAAAAGATCAATTGAACATGTTTTTGCCCCAACAGTAGGGTTGTGCTACCTGTGCCACCGCCAAACATCAGCCTTTACTATTTTCGGCAAGGCCATATGATGTTTCATCACCTGTGCAACCCAATGCTGCTGCTACTTCACCAATTCTCGCATCTGATACTGTGGTGGCTTGAATTAGGATTTCGATCACTGTTAGATCGAGAAATTTGAGCATGGCCAGAAACTAGAGAGGAGAAAACTAAAAAAATAGTCAAGTTTTTATTAATTGAAAAAGATATTTAACAATGCAATATAAACTATGTGTGTGTTTGTGTGTGTGTGTGTGCTTTGAGGTAGCCCACATGTTAGATTTTTTCAAATAATAAAAAATGAATAAATCAACAATAAAAATAAAAATAATCTAAACCTCAATAGTAATTAAAAGATGAGTCGATTTGTATTTACTTTTTTTTTGTCTAATCTCTAGGTGATTTACTTGATAGTCTATCATCTTCTGACTCAAGAATCACGACAAACTCACGTAGTTTACTATGAATTATTTATATATTTGAGTCTCCATATGGTAATCACTGAAATTTTTATTCCTCCATGTATGAATAAACATGTGATATGATATGAAACAACCAATTTGTCCCACTAATTATATCTTGGTTCACCACTCTTCATTCATTGTGCACAAACAATGCATTGTACATGCATCTGCACATTGTGTCGCACAACACACACAGCATCAGCATCCATCTTACATGTCTATGCAATGGGCATCTATGTCATCCACCATACACAGTGCTCACCGTGCAATATAGATGCATGTTCATGCATCTCCATTTCATGAGTCAATAGTGTACATGTATATTGTTATTTGTGTGTGTGCGTGTCTGTGCATGCATTGTTTTATTACGTGCACACTCCTCTCTAAAAACCCTAGGTTTTTAAATTTCCGTACCTAAGGTTTGATTAGGATATCATGTAAATAATTTCAAGCAATAAACTCAATAGAAAAATTATGAGTAGAAATGGTATAAGTGAAACTCTTATATAATGAACTAATTAGATTGAGACTGCCCACATGGTAGTTGGTCTTATCCATATAAGTTGTAAATTACAGCAAATAAACATGATATCCTAATCAAATCTAGGTTTTTATCCTTTTTTTGTTTATTACAACAAATAAACAAAAAAAAAGGATAAAAATAAGTTGTTTTTGAAATGCTTCAAAATGCACACACATAGACACCAGATATATGGGTTTTCAAAGTGTATGAAAATCATATATTCTATATATATGAATGTTTTTTATTTGTTTTTGTTTTTTGTGTATGATGTGCCATATTGTCATGATAGTGGTGAGGTATTTTTGAGGGGAAAAATCAAAGCTCAAGTATCTGAGTTTGGTTAACCATGTGCCAAATGAAAATTATAGGCTTCTTAAAATGCTCTTATTTTTAAATCGATGTATTTATCAAAATATTTTCTTTTTTATTTTTTATGTATTTTTATAAAATAATTGAAATTTAATTTGAACATGATACTAAAATAATTAGATTTGATGTGTTTTAGTTCAATTTTAGCTTCCCAGTACTTTTATAGTGGGCTATAGGATGATTTGTCAATTATTGCATACTAGCTAAGAAGCACGGAGACGGACACGAGTATACGATACGATAGGATACGAGGACACGGCAAATTCTAAAAAACTAGGATATAGATACGGCTAGGATACGACATGATAAAAAAAATAAAATTAAAAATAAAAATTATTTTCTTTATAAATATTAGTTATTTTATAAAATAAATTAAATTAAATTAAAATAGTTTCGTTTATAAAATAAATAAATATATTTTTATTTTATAAAATAAAAATGTTGTATTTTATTTTATTTTATAAAATAATATTTATAATTATTTTATTTTATAAAATAATATTATAAAATTATCTTATATTATATAAAACTATATTTTTTTTATTTTATAAAATAAAAATATTTTATTTTATTTTATTAAAATAGTTTATTTTATTTTAGCGCCAACCTGCCTCTCCCCTCCCCCTCAATTCCCGCCCGCCTGCCTCCCCCCCTCCTCAATTCCTGCCCGCCTGCCTTTTTTCCCCTCAATTCCCGCCCGCTCGGCCGCCTGCCTCCCCCCTCAATTCCCGCCCGCCCCTGCCTTTCCGCCCTCAATTCGCCCCCGCCGCCTGCGTTGAGTGGCCAACGTCCCCCATACGGCGACGTTGGCCACTGGACGTCCGATACGCCACGTGGAGTATCGGACACGTATCTGTGCTGTGTCCGTATCGTGTCCACTTGTCCGAGTGTTGGACACGTGGACACGGCTGTAGGGAGTCATGTCCGTGCTTCCTTGCATACTAGTATTTCTTAAAATATAATTGTCATGATGAAAATAAATATTTGATAATAGAAATGACTAATAATATTTTATTTTATATAAATGTATTTAGTTTATTTTAGAGTAATATAATTTTAACTATAAATTAATTAATCATTTTAATATATTCATTTATTCTTTTGAGTTAAATATGTTTTGTATAAGAAAAATAATTATTAGTTTTAATGTGATATTTTTTGAAATAAAATATATTTTTAAAGGTTTATTAGTATTGCTAATTATCACTAGAACTAATTATTTGAGGAGTCATTCCTTCCTGTAAAAGATTAATTTAATTTTGATCATTTAGTTATTTTTTTAAATAAATAGGTGAGTTATATTATTCATTATTTATCACATGCATTTTCTTATTTCTATTTACTCATATTTTCTTTTTTTTGTGTTTGTCTACTCCTAATAGTTTTACAATGCTCAAGTTCTTGTCTAAGGTGCTATCTCTTCTAGATAATATCATATCTTATAATATGAAAATGATCCCTTTTGGTTTAGTGGGACTAGAGATCTAGTATCTCATCCTTCAGGAAAAAAAAATATTATTTGTTGTCGGTGAATATTTACTATGAAGATGAATTTTATTGGTAAGATAGACAACTTGAATGCCTGACTTTTGTTTGAAAGCCCTACATAGAATTTTGAAGTAAAATATTTTAGTATTTATTTTCTATATCCTAGATGATCTTGATCTAAATTTATCTCTTATAGTTATACATTATTGGTGAGTATTTAGTTAGGTGTAAAGAAAATATTTGTTCATTATGACATTGTAGAGGTGTCAAACGGGCAGGGCTGGCCCGGCCCGAGGCACGGCACGGTTTGGCCGTGCCTGGGCCGGCCCGGCACGGGAAAATCCCGTGCCCGGCTTAGGCACGAGCCGTGCCTTGCCCGTGCCGTGCCGTGCTTGACCCGGTACGGTTTGGCCCATGGCATGGCACACCGACACTGGTTCGTCCCGTGTCGGGTGTCCCCCTAGCCCAACCCCGCGATCGCCCCTCCCACAAAAAAGACCGCGGGTCGGGTCTGATTGGACCCGACCCGCGGTCCCACGAGGCCTGAACCGTGCGGCCAGGCCCGGCTTTTTTAAACCGTGCCAGGCCAGGCATGACACGAAGGCATGCTCGTGCTCAAAAAAAAAGGGCCGGCCCATTTGACACCTTATGACATTGCAAAGTTTTTTATGGATCAACTATATGGTTTTTATGCTCAAATAGATTAGAGATCAAACTTGGTTAGTATATTAAAGAAATTCATTTGTTAAAATAAATTATCAAGAATTTAGTTTAAGAGATTTTTTTGTTATTATGATATCTTGTGGTTTGCACAAATTTGTTTTAAAGTATTATTAATTTTAGCAATTGTATTTTGACAATATACTAGTTCTTTTTTTTTTTATTATGATATTTATTAAGATATATATATGTATTATTTTAGGATCAAGATTTGATTATTTTTATTGAATGATGATTTTGTGACTGAAATAATTTAACTTTTTGTATTGTGTTTTAAGTTAATTTATTAATCAAGATGTATTTGAATTTTATGGTTTATACTGATTCTTTAGTTACTTATATACAAAATATTATATATGAAAATTATAGGAATTTTTTACTTATATACAAAATATTATACTGATTCTTTAGTTACTTAGGTGTCTCATATGCTATAAGCATAATTATTAATTTCATAGATTTTTAATTTCAAATACAAGTGAAATATGAATATTATCCTTTGCATATTCATATTTATAAAGAAGTTTTTCTTGATTTGGTATTTCCATTAATAATTATGGTGATTATCAGTTTATTAAATATTTGATTCTAGTTGAACATTAGCTGTGATATAGATATCTACTATAAGATTTCGTATATATCTTGGTGATAATTGAATATTTTGAAAAAATAAGATACAAATAATTATTTTTTAAATTCAATATAGAATTCAGTTATATAATTACTAGTATTGTCACTTATGAATTAATATGAATTAGAAATTTGAGCAACTCATGTTTCTTATCACTCTCAAATCAGATACTAATTCATATAAATTTTAGTATATTTTTTTTCACGAGCTGATGAAATCTATTTAAATTGATTATACTTTTATTAGGATGAAAGCACATGATGAATTTATTTTTACTATTTAACTGCCTATTGGAGATTAGTTTGTTTATATGTTTACAAAAATATTTAGAATACCTTATTATGCATCAGTTTGACTTTGATGTTTTAAGAGTCATTATTTTTATTAGCCTAGTTGAATATTGCAAGTGATATGATATATATATATATATATATATCATTGTATCCATGCACACACATTCACACACATTTGTGTTTGTCTGTGTGTTTGTGTCTGTGTGTCATTGTATACTTTGTTTAAGTGAGAAAAGATATGTATTTCTATATAATAACATTTTTCTTTAAAATGATATGAAAATATCTTATGTTGATAACTTTATGGAAAATAATTAATACTAAGTAAATATAAAATATGAGAATTTAATGTGTATTCTTTTACCTAAACTAAATTGTGGCTCGGAAAATAAGATCATGTTATAAAACACAGATCACCAACATTGTGTGTATTATTCATACATTTGATGCCTTCCCACTTTGTCTGCTAGATTTCACCAACTATCAGAGTTCGATCAAGGGAAACGGAGTTGCCGCCGGCGTTTGGCAGGTCATAATGAGAGGCGGAGGAAACTACCATCTGGATCTGTTTTACCATCTCCTCACAGTCGACTTCCTTCAAATATTTTTGGTATGCAATCACAATAAAATCACTTTTTTTATTGTTATAAAATCACCCGTTCTAAGTTATGTATATCTCTTATGGAGTACTGCTTCTTTGTGCAATAAAAGAGGCGAACAAAGTTGGAGGCTTTCTAGTGGATTTCAACTTGTGTCCAAAGCTTCCTGAGAATGATGCATGGCCGCCCATCTCAAGATCTTCCAAGCATGCCACCATGGTGGGGCGGTCGTTTCCACATCAGTGGCATCAAACTTCCTCTTGGAATTCCCCGCTCAGCGTTGAACTCCAAGTGTCAACTTCGACAAATGGAATTTCTTTCTCCGGTTCTCCTTTTCATGGAATCGACCTTGTCGATTCCAGTGCTCCCTCTCTTCTGTCAAATCAACAATGGAACTCCCAAGCCTGTGATTTAGCCCTTGGGGCAAACACTTTCTTGAATGATGAACCAACCGCCATGGCTCAACCATCACCCCCTCATGGCGCAGGCATTCACCAATATCTAAATCCTTATTGTGACTGTATGCATGAGATGCCACGTGATCTTGGCCTCGCTCATATTTCCCATCCTGCTATCTGTCAGCTATCCGGTGAGCCAGAGCACCACCACCATGGGGAAATTGGTGCTTCTATCCAGCAGATTCACTGGCCGCTCTGAGTGCCTCAGGTGATCTCGGCTTCACTCATCTTACATGAGCTACGTTTTGTTCATTTATGATAATTGGAGACTGCTTTTAAACCTACCAACTTTTTTTGTGTGAACGTGGTTTTTGTGTGTTTTGTTTTGATATGCCACATAACATAATGTATGAATTCAGGCGTGAAACTGAGCCTTCAAGTCTGATGCTGTTGCTGTCTGATTTGTGTAAGAAATTGTTTGAACGAAACTTGTATTATTCTGAAATAAAATGGATTTGGTGATGATGTAATTGGCCTATTTTTGAGGTTTTTGATATAACCCTGAAGAAATTGGGCCTAGAGGTAGCAATTTGGTAAAACTTTGCAAATGTGCTGCATCATCATCAGCGCAGCTATGGTATCTGAAATAAAATGTGCTGCATAATGATTCAGCCTACCATTGCAGCTATGGTATCTGTGTTTCAAGTTCTAAAAGCAAATGTGCTGCATCATCAGTGCAGCGGACTGGGGCAATGACTAGCAGTTATAGCTACTGTAGGTGCAGCACCAGGTTACTCATGCTAGACTGGCTTGGCTAGACTTGTTTTATATGTTTAAGGGGTAGCCATGCGTGAGGCATGTCCCACATGGTGGCTTGTCTAGCATGAGTAACCTGGTGTCTGTGACCCTTAGATAATGCTGCATGTTGATATGAACCCTGCTAAGAATTAATGAGGACTCGTAAGCATATTTAGTGACTAAGGTCATTTTACTATTTGATTTGAAAGAGAATATCCCAACTCGTTGTCTATACGAGAGTTTCCTCTCACCAAAAAATTATTTGTCTATTTTATTTCATAAAATAATACATAATGTTTGAAATATCTTCACAAACAAGATAATTGTAATCATCAATAATTATAATTATATAAGAAAATAAGTAAAATAAAAAAAACCAAAAATGTAATTATTATGTTTTATTTTTCATTAAGACTACTTCTAAATCTCTCACATGAAATTGAGTTGGATTTTTAACTCATGTTTATTAGAAAAGTCTAATAAGGATGTTATTTGACTATGTTGCCTTTGATCTGGTGATTGGTTCTAAAAGGAGTTGTCTGATGTCTCTACTATTGGTTTTGATTTTACACTTCTAAATCTACATCATCTTTCTATTTTTGAAAAAAAAATTATCTACATCAAAAAGTGATAAATTTGAAATATTAAAACTAGAATTAATAGTATACTCATGTGAGAGGTTTAGCTTGTAAGTATTTTGATCTATTCAAGAACTTGGAATGACTCATCTCTATTTGGAAGCAACTTAAAGTGTCTCTTAACATGAAATCTTTCTTTCTAAATGTGTAATCAAACTCAATCTCATGGTTTAAATACAAGTCTTTTATGATATTTATTAACTTGTTTAACATACAAATTAGTTTTCCTCTCTAGTTGGTCTTAGTATTTTTCTTACCATCAAGATTAATATGTTAACTCATAGATAAATGAGTCAAATCAGGATGTGTCAAATAATTAAATCATTAACAACCTTAAATGGTAAAAATTTAGTTACATAATAGATACTTAGATTATATGCAAATACAAGTAGTAGAGAGTAGAAGTATAATTCTCAACATTTCTCATAAAGTTTTCCAAAAATAGGATAGAAATATAGTGTCTCTATCTCAACAATATTTTTAGACATATCATGATATTGTACAATTTCTTTGAAAAATAAATTAGATATGCGTGATGCATTATTAGTTTTATAAAACAATATGAAATGTGTCATGTTGGAAAATCTATCTACCACCATAAAAATTAAATCATTTCCCTTCTTAGACAGCCAAATCAAACATAAAATTCATAGATAATTCAACTCATGATTCATATAGACCATGTGGATATATCATAGATCTTACTTGCTTACAATTTAGCCATTTCTCACAAATTCTCTTCGGATCACATTTTCACACGGGGCCAAAAAAAGTGGTCTTGCAAAATACTTAAAATTTTAGTTATTATAGAATCACTAATTAATCTACCTGCATGTACTTACCTCACAAGCAACTCACATAATGAACATGTCAGTATGTATAATTTGTTTTTTTTTAAATAAAAATCCATTAAAATTAAATACTTTACCCATTGCAACTTTCTCACAATTATTGAATATTATGACAAAATTAGCTTCACTAACACAATTCTTTATTATCTTCAATTCCTCAAAGGTTTGATTATAAGGTACAAAATAAAACATATATATGAGATAATACATCATCAATAATGTTCTTTCTTCCTTGCTTATACTTAGTGATGTAAAGAAATGTCTCAGTAAACTCCATCCATTTAGTATAATGTTGATATAGTTTATGTTGCTTCTTCAACTTTTTTCAACATTCATGATCCAATTGGATCATGAATTCTTTGACTGAAAGGTACTATTGTTTTGTCTCTAGGACTCTCACTGGTATATAAATTTCCTTATCATAAGTAGGATAATATGATATGATATACATGTGCTATCTTGGTAAATCTATCTACCACCATAAAAATCGAATCATTTTCATTCTTAGACACAGGCAACTACAATACAAAATTCATGAATATGTCAACTCATGATTAATTTGGTATGGCTCGAGGGGTATATAGACGATACAGATATGTCTTACACTTTGCTTGCTTATAGTTTAGTTATTTCTCATAAATTCTCTCCTGATCACGTTTCACATAGGGCCAAAAGAAGCAGTCTTACAAAATACATAAAATCCTAGTTATTCCAAAATGATTTATTAATTCGTCTTCATGTGCTTCCCTCACAAGCAACTCACATTGTAAACATGTAAGAATGCACAACCCATTTTCTTAAAAAAAAAATCATTAAACTTAAAGAACTTGCTCATTACAACTTTCTTATAATCATTGAATATTATGGAAAAAGAAGGATCAATAGTATTTAACTCTTCAATGTATACAATTCTTAGAAGTTTTGACTATAAAGTAGAAAGTAAAACACACATATGGGATAGTGTATCATCAACTACATCCTTATTTTCTTGATCCTACTCAGTGATGTAAGGAAATATCTCAATAAACTTCATCTATTTGGGATGATGCTTATTTAGTTTATGTTGTTTCTTCACGTATTTTAAACATTCATGATCTATATATATAGATCATAAATTCTTTGGGCCAAAAGGTAGTATTGTCATGTCTCCAAGACTCCAATCAATCCATATATTTCCTTATCATAAGTGAGATAATTTAATACTACTTCACTTACTTTTTTGCTGAAATATAAAATTAGATAAAACAAGTAGAAGTTAGCAAATAATTTTTTTTCTTAAAGTATATATGACAAGTTTTATGCACTCTAAATGTCTATCTTGATTATCACTATAAATGAAAATATCATCAAACTATACCATCACAAACTTGTCAATGAAGACTCGCAAAACATGGTTCATAAATCTAATGAATGTACAAGGTGTATTGATTACTCTAAATGACATAACTAATTACTCATACAAATCATGTTTTGTTTTAAATGTTGTTTTCCATTCATCAACTTCTACTTTTTGAATTTGATGGTACCCGTTTTTTAAATCAATTTTAGAAAATATACAACTATCATGTAGCTCATATGACATATTATCTAGTCATGAAAAGAGACAAATGATACTTTATAATTATGTTGTTAACTGCTCGACAATCAATGTATATTCTTCACAACTTATCCCTTTTAGGAACTAGAAATATAGGAATAACACATGTACTAGTGTTTTTCCCAATATGCTCATTTTCCAATAATTCATTACTATGTCTTAGTAGTTCATTTGTTTTAATTTTCAAATGGATTACTCCAATATGTAGGCTGATTATAGATATAAGCTCCTGAAATAAAGTAAATATGATGATTGATGCCTCATATTGGAGGTAACCCCGATGGTATTTTATAAGAAAGACATATTTGTATTCCTATAAAAGAGAAATGATATAACTTGACAATATAGTGTTCTAATCAATAATACTTAATAAAGTTTTTTTATAAAGAAATAATATCTTTGGCTTATTTGAACATAATGCTCATTCTTTCTCATTCTTTTTTGGATAAAAATTATTTTATAGTCTATTTGATTTTCTTTCATGAGATGAATTTCTTCTCATTTTTTTCAGTCACTCTCGTATCTTACCTCTTTTTTTATGACCATACTTTTTTTCTCTAATTTTTATTTTACCTTCATCATATTTTTAAGTACAATCTCTTAGCATCAGTTGATGTCCTATTTGCATCTGCAAACAAGTGTTTCCCATATCTAAAAATATGATGTCACACTATTACCTATCTGTATTGTGTCATGATCACCAAGTGTGTAAGAAGTAAGAAATCGATGTGCAGGGTGATATGAAATGATACTCATGAGTTAATAAACCAATCACCCACCTAGGATGTAATATTAGCAGAATTATCATTACTAACCAGCATCAAATCATATTCAGATGTGACATTAGCCTCTCCCTCAATTCTCTATCCTCTCAAGCATTGTTGTTGTTGTCATTCCCAATAATAATAGTTTTTTTTAATGTGTCCAAACTTGTTATAATAGTAATGCTTGACTACTTTTTTACTTTGCGACCTACCTTTAGAAGGATAAGTTCTTCTGTCATGTTTTGATTACCTTATAGTGCTATTACCATGTGTCCAAGAAATGCGAATACCATGAGAAGCTCCCCTTCTCATTTCTCCTTTTTCTTTGGATTATAAATTTTCTAAAACAATGTGCACTAGCATAACACATCCAGGTAGTGACATGCTTAGAAAACCCACAAAGTTATCTCAGTTGTCTAGAAGTTAGCCAAGTATTAGACAAACTAATAGCTCATCTTCCCAGATCATTTTCATGGATGAAAGCTAATTCATCAATCATTGAAAGTTATTGAAAGGTATTAACTGCTTTCTTACATAGCTTATCTGCCCTCATTTTTTCATTAATATGTTGATAAGTATCACTACATATCCATTGTAGAATTGTTGAGAAAACCTTAAAATGTAAGTCTTCTCATTCTTCTTCACTCAACTTTTAAAGTTTTTCTTTTTCATTGGGTCATACAATTGTTTGACTATAAGGTGGTCATGTATTCTATTTTTCTAAATAAAATATTGGTCCCAGTTAACTTTATTATTACAGAGTAATTTTTCATAAAAAATAAAAAATAATATTGACTACACGTAATCAACCCAAACAAAAATATTCCAAAATGTATGAAATTACTGTATTGATATCAGAATAATCAAATATCAATATAATGATAACAAATAGATTAAATATCACCACAATATCAATAATAAATGCACTCTTCAAATGAATTTTGAATACTACTTTTTGTGTAGAATCAAAACCACACTATGATATCAATTGTTTGGATAAGACACTTAGGCCATGGTTTATTTGAAACCACAAAATACTGGGAATATTGGTAGATTAATCAAACAACGGAAGCAAATAATCAACAACTCAAAATTAAGAAAAATCTCAATATACAAAGTCTTAAAATATATCTAGTGAAAATAAAGTTCAAGTAATAACAATGCCAAATCGAACAATATATATAATAGACTTCTTCACACGTACTAGAAATCCATAAAGTACTATATGCCCAAAAAATATATTTTGGATCAAAATATATTTTCTAGTATATAAAATACTAGAGATCAAAGATCTTATATAAATATGTAAACCTAAGATTTTTGGGTGAACACTTTGGATCTATTTACATGTTATTCTTCATGTGATAGGACCTGTTCGTTGAATTTATGGCTCAGAATCAACAATGTAATGAAATGACTATTTCTAGACTGAAGAGGAGATTTTGTTCATAACTTTTAATTCTTCAAAATTATCGTGGCTCAAATTACTTACAATATACACTCATGCATACAAATAAAAATAGAAACAAACATTATTTACACTATACACAGTGAAATTATAAATACATTATAATTATATATATAATCTACACACACAATGCACAAACAATAAATCACATTTCAATGCACACATTGAACACACATTATAATTTAAATAAAATACATAAATATATAATTTGCAATATTAAAATCAATTGGAGGAGAGGGAGAGGAGAGAGGGGGGGGGGGGGGGGGGGGGGGGGGGGGGGGGGGGGGGGGGGGGGAGGGGGAGAAATGCATCGATTGTTCTCTCTTGCACACATGACACACCTGCCCATTTCTGTAAAAAAAAATGCACTCCTATTGCCGGAAAAAAAAATTCTTTGATGATAAAAAAAATGCACTCACATTTTTGAAAATGCACGATAATTAAAATTAATAATGATAATATCTTAAAATATAATTATTTTTAATGTCTAATTATAATTCATTGTAATTGTGAAATTAAAAAAATGACCCATAAAATCAAAGTCGGATAAAATAGAGGTTGATGTCAAAAATTTTATATGAGATAATATTTTCTATCAGGATAATTAATAATAGAACAATAATAGAACAATATTATTTTAACAATAATAGAACAATATGATTAATAGACCAACTATGCCTTATGATTCAAGATGTCATGTCACACTTGATTTGATAAGGCAGTTTGAATAAATTTTAAAATTACTCATTTTAAACATTATTTGAAATTATGAATATACTTTAAATTTCAAAATTAAAATTTTAAATCTTATAAAGTAATAAGGATTGTATTAAATAATTTAATATACATACATATGTACATATACATATATATATATATATATATATGTTTTGGGGTAAATTTTTACAAACTTATTTAAAAAAACAAATCAAAACATAAATATTTTTATTTCAAGTTCTCTAAACATAAACATAAATATTTTAATTTTTACTTAATATAATCCTAACATATTAATTAAATGTTAATCAAAATATGAAAATTAAAAAAAGAAACATAAGAAATTAAAAACTATAAAAAGGAAATTGGGTAAAATGTGTTTTGAGGACTGCCCAAAAAATATTTGAAAATGGGAACCCAAGGTTTTATATTTATAAAAAATTACACCAAACTCTGGACAAATTAAAATATTATGCATTCAATTACATTAATCTTAATTTACCCTTAACAATTAAAATTAGAGGGAGAGGGGTGAGGGGAGAGGAGCAAGGGGCAAGGGGAGGGTGAGTTTTAATTGTTAAGGATAATTTAAGATTAATAGCATTGAATGCACCAAATTTTAATTTATTAATTATTTCGTAAAATTTTTTAAAAATATGAAAACTAGCATTCCCTTTTTTTCAAATATTTTTTGGAGAGTGCACCAAAACGCAATTCCCCCGAGGAAATTACTAATTAGTCTTTAAACAAGAAATAATACCCAAAAGAGACAATGAACGATTAAATGTAAAAAGTAAGAAGGATTTTTTAACTAGCCATTTTTCTGATTTAACAATCAGGCGCAGCACACGTAAATTAAGAGATACGCTTGCGTTTGAAAAAGAAAAGGCTTTGTGCCTTGGCGAGGGGTGTTTACTCTAGTGATCGTCTTCACCAACTCCCGGACAAGAGGATGAAAGGGATTCTTCTGTTTCATACTGAAACAACCAAGTTCATTTAGAGAAGATGATTAGAGCCAAACAGAACTAATATTAAATAAAATGTGAGCAAAGTGGATGCGTTCATGTGGGTGCACATCTACCATATATGTGCATGAATGACTCAGGATGCATGTACGTATCTGTATCTCACCGCAAATCCACAGAACAAGCAGTACAGGTGTTCTTCCCGCAGTTTCATCAGTAGTTTGTGCAAGTCCTGCTCTCGGGAAAAGGTAAATATGTAAATGAGCTGGCTGATCATTATGTAAAATTGATGTCATGGTCATACAAGTGATTGTTTGGTTGCTACTTTGAAAACATAAAATTTATATAAATATTTCTCTTATTTTACCCTTGATGAAAAAGCTTGTGAGGCATATTTCTAAGTTGTTCAATTATATACACACAATATTTTAGGTGCAAAACAAATTTATCACACAAATCATCATCATAAAAATCATAATTTCTAACAGCCATAAGGAACCACCAAGGTGCAAAAAATCTTGTAAAGCTTAGGCGAAGCACAAGGCATGCACACATGGGCGAAGTGAGATACCACCTAAGATGCATATCAAATTTTATAAAATATTGTTCGTAGTCCATTTCAATCGATAACAAATTTAAGATTCCAGACATTTAAAATAAATATTTAATAAAAAATAAATGAAATCACATAAATTTTAATATATAATTTAAAAATTTCAAGAATAAAAAAGGTCTGATAAGAAAGAATAAAATCAGTGAGTAATGGCACTTCTCATCAATAAGATGCATGCATTGACTAGCGAGACACTATACTAGGGAGAGGTTGTGCTCATAACTCAAGCATGCTCTCTCTCAGGTGTGCATGGCTTGCTTGACTAGTGAGACACTATACTAGCAAGATGCATGTATCGACTAGATAGACATCATTTATATAAGAAGAGCTTTATTAGACTCAATTAGCACCTAGAATGACTCATGAAAAAAAATTACATTTTGGCATGCCACGGTGAAAATACTTATGTTTTTGGACTTTTTATTTTTTTTGTAATGCTCGAAGCACCGAAACCAAAAATGCTTATGTTCTGGTGTGCAGAAATATAGTTAAGCCCGAAAATATTCTTACTTTATTTAAGTCTGCACTAAAAAAAAAAAAAAAAAAAAAAAGAAAGAAAGAAACCTAAGCATCGACATGCTAGTTTCATATATATAATATAAATCTCAATGAAATAAAATCTTATATATTATTATTACTTTGAACATGTGTCAATACATCAAGAATGATTTCGAAGTTATAAATAATTATTATATAAAATAATAAAATAATAAAATACAAGTAATGAGCACAAAGAATAACAAAATATATATATATATATATATATATATATCAATAAAGAATGTCAACTTGAAATTATACAAATTTTTTTCTATCATTGGTAGCACTCTCCTAGATTACTATATGAATCTCTCTTCTAATGAAGCATCCACATCAATAACTTAAGTCAACCAGAGAAATAGAAGACAAGGAGGAGTTATCATTCCAGCGTAGGCCTCGCTGCTCGATGTTCTGCAGGCTCTCTAGTATGGATGGAGGGAGCATAGTGTATTCCACCATGGTAACCCTAAAGAAAACTATCGTAAGAAATCTTAAAATGCTAAAATAATAATTGTCCATGGAGCTCGCTCGATATATCTGTGAAGTTTTCTTGAAATATGTTCGCTTGTAGGTGCGAAAACAGTAATAATTATCAAATTCTCATGGATCTACTCCCGCATGAAATAATAATAAATTCCAATATATTCCGTCTACTCATAAAATATCAAATTGACCCCAATCTGCCTGCCTGCCTGCCTGCCTAGCTATCACAATGGGCAATCACCAGCCCCCCAGGCTAGGAAATAGAACTCCATCACGCAGTGACTGATCCACTGAAAATCACAAGTAACTAATGCCGCCACTATATGTATTCTGCATATACATTTAATCTAAAAATAACAATATGCCTCCCACTTTTTCAATATTCAATATCACCTCAACATGATAGAAGACTTTATGGCTAATATCCTCTTTGCCATCCATGGAGTCCGCCTGAAATTTGAGTAAGTCCCTATCCAGCTAAGCCCGTGATTATTGAAAGAAACCACGCATCTTGGCCCCTCTTCACATACATCATCATGAGAGTATAGAAAACTATATTCATATGAATTTGCCTGTGAGCATTTATAAAATGATTAATTATATCAACAACATAGATGACATCTAATCTGATCACAATCAAATAGTTCAACTTTATATAATTCTCCAATATCTTTTAAACCCAACTATGAAATCAATACATATTGATATGCATACACTCGGATCGTATGGTGAATCAATTGATACATACCTCATCATACAAAAGGTTACATAAAATATTTCAAATATATCTCACCCGAAGAAAAAAAAACTGCCCCTTGAGCATCTGACCTCAACATCCAAGAAATATCTAAGATGTCCAAAGTCATCCATGTGTGAAACTTGATCTGTAGAAATATGTATGATTATGATATAACCAATTAATTATCTCCTAAAATAAAAATATCATCAATGCACACCACTAGTATTATATATTATCCACGGATCCGACATGTATCTCATAAGACCAAAGGTGATCGAGTACTAAAAAACAAAAACTTATTAAGCCGCATCCTCAAACATTATTTCAAACCATAAAGAGTTCTTCACAATAAACACATCATGTTTGTGCTCTAATGAATAGTATATCCTATATTAAACAAACACCTCATTCGCAAAATCATCATGAAGAAATATATTTATCACATCCAATTAATATACAATTCACATATATGATACAAGAATATATAACAGTAACCTAATAATAATTAACTTAGTCACATGAGAAAATACACCTCGATAACCAACATCATAAATCTATTCAAATTTCCTTAATTATCAACCTAACTTTAAGCTGATCAATATTCCCTTCATGTCCATCTCACTTTCATTGTGTGTAAAGTCGCTATGATTGTCTGATTGATCATCCCAACTCCACTCAATTTAGGAGTAGTTGTAGACATACGAGCCATGTTATGATACATCTCTAAGAGGATTGTGACATCTCAAATCTCAGCAATGATTTGGGTATGCAAAAAAATGTATTATTCTGATAAATCTATAAGACGTCTGGAAGCATCTTCTCATCAAGGACCTGAACATTATTTGAGGATTTAGAGTATCTTCTCATCAAGGATGTGACTTTGATATCATGGTGCACCGTGTTGCAATGGAACTCATTAGGGTTCTAGTGATGTTTGGAAAGAAAAAGAAGAGAAAAATAAAATAAAACTATTTTATTAATTTCTAAAAAAAAAAAAAAAAAAAAAAAAAAAACCAAGATTTATATATGATTTAAAGCATATCTTACTTGCTGAGTGCTCCAACATAATATAACAAAAAGGGAATAAAAAATAAACAAAAAAAAAATAAATTTACAAACTATATTTAACCACAACGAGTTAAATATTTGTGTACTTGCTAATTCATTATTTTTCCTTTGGTTGGAATGTGAATAAATCATATTATTCAATTATGCTTGAATTTATAGGTCTTTGGATGACACAATGCTAATAGCAATTATATTAAAAAAATCATTATCTTCATGTCAACAAAGATCAAGTTAAAGCAGAAAATCTTCATACTAGCAATTCACTCATCATATGAACTAATCTCATTTATCAAAATTGGATTAATGATATGTTTTCTTTATATACTTTATTCTCTCAATCTTAATACAATAGAGCAACTTAATTTTATGTTCGAGCCTATTTCTTTTTATATATATCTACAAATAATAAAAAAGCAAAATTGCATGAAAACTAAATAAAAGTTTCCTAAAAATAAAATAAACATATGCAAAAAAAAATTCAAAAATAAAAGTATTACTGATATAAATGTATTCCAAGTAGAGTTACAAACTCGAATAATAAACTCTTGCAACTCCAATTTTAAAACCCCAAAATATTTCTACCAACTTGTATCACTTCTTATTTTTTAAATTCAATTAAAATATGACTCATAAATTTACTCTTACATATTCATATCGAGTTCAATTAAATGTTAGCTTCTCAACGTTCTTAATGATACAATATCATATCGAAGAATTCAAATAATCTCTTCCTCGCTTTGTCAACAATTTAGAACTCTCATACCATAATTAATGAATAAAATAATATGTTATAAGTAAAAGACAATGAAATTGCAAAATTCATCATGCTTCTTGCATCAATTTTTCTCTAAGTTGTCATATTTCCACTTCATGCCACCACAATTTAAAAATATTTTCACATTTGTTTAAATTCATCAATTGATAAATATAACTCATTATTAATATTTCTTTTGAATGAACTCGGAAGATACTAAGTAATGGAATGGTTGAAGAGAAAAGGTGGATGAAGCCAAAGACCAAATGAAGAAAAAAGGTACTTTGGTCATGTATCCTTGCTTTTTTTTTGTTGTTGATACCCACATAAGCTAATAGATTGTTTCTATTTTTCAATCATTTTGGAAAAAAAAAATTTAATAAAAATACAAAAATCATTATGAAAGTACATGTTTAATAATTTCATCACATATAATATTAACAAAAGAATAATATACCCAACTCCTTATTCTCTACAACCCTATAAAATATAGTTATAGAAAAGAATAATAAATATTTAGTAGAAATGACTTAAATACTCCACCTATTAGGTACTTCAAATTAACTCAACAACTGAATATTTTATTAAGTACTTTCTCATCATGTACTCATTCAGATATTATATTCTAGAGAGAGATCATTCAATTTATATCCCAATATTTTTATACATACTTATTTTATTCGGGATTTCTTCCTAAGACATGATAAGATAATAACCAAGATGATTAAGTATGACTTTCTTAGTTGCTTTAGTATCTAAAAATAAATAAATATTATTTACACATGACTGATGATATATTGATAAATACTGATATTATATTTTTTTAGCATCTGATATTTATAAAAAAAAAAAAAGATTATGTAGAGATTAGATTTTTCTTAAATGAGCATATCCCTCAAGTCTAAACAACTTATTAGTTATGGTCTTATGGAGTCTTCGAAGCTCTTGACTCAGCATGAGCTAGGAGACTTAAACAACCATGAATTAGAATTAATACTAGAAGAAATAAATACATCCAGCCTATTTAGAGTGGAGGAGAATCTCCTAAGAAATCAAATAATCTCATAATCGACACTTATATTTTTTTATCTTCTACCTATTCTCCAAAATAAATACAAGAATTATATTAAATATCTTAATTAACAAGTATTATCATGCACAAGCATTCTCCATTCTTTAGTATGTATTATTATTTTTAGTAACTATATTAAGATACTCAATTTTTCTTCTAAGATATTATTTCACCAAAGATAACGTTGGAACATGTATAAAGAGATACATATTTTCTATTACAATGAGTCATGAAAACTAATATCTTGACATACATGAAAATTTGTAATTGATTGTAAATAGGTATTCAAGATAAAGATCAACCTAGATGAGACGTAATTCATCTTTAAACAAAGCTTATTAAGTGATGATTACCAAGATATTTAATCTCTATTAATCAAAATGGCATCAATATAAATTTGTATATCTTTGATAGCTAACAGCATCTCACAGATATAGGATACACTATTGTTGAGAGTTAAGACATTTGGATCATAATTTATTCAAAATCATAGAATATCAGAAATAATATTTGATTATACAAATCATGAAATCAAAAAAAAAAACCCAAAAGTGATAAAAGATAATCCAATAATTTTGAAAAAAATCCAATATAGCAAAAAATAAAATCTAAGATACAACAATGTCAAATCAAACAATATGTACTAAAGAATTCTTCACACATACAAGAAATTAATAAAACATACAAGGCCCAAAATTATATTTTGGACTAAAATTTATTTTATTAGATAAAAAATTCTAGAAATTTATAATTCAGTACAAACATGTAAACATGTAATTTTGGAATAAATATTTTGGATCTCTTTCCATGATATTCTTTAGTAATAGCATTAGTTCATCAAATTTATGGCTCGGAGTCAGCAATGTGATTGTATCTCAATTGCTAGACCAAAGAAGAAATTACATCTGTAGCTTTTTGAATCTTTAAATATTGACCAAGTTATAATTTCTCACAGCATTCAATCTTACACACAAACAAAAATAATACTTACATTATAATAACACATTATACAATCTAGAAAATTAAAATAATAATTTTATAATATACACACAAAATGCATAAATTATAAACCAAGAAAATATACTATATAATTTAAATAAACAAATCATAATAATACAATATATATTTTTATAAATTAATAATTAAATAGCAAGTAATATAAATATAAATAATTGACTCCAAAATAAAACTCTCTCAAATTGACACATAACCGAGAGAGAATAAAATAAGTGAGTCACAAAAGATCTAACAAAATATTTACCCAACAACTGCTCAAACATGAAGGAGGGTAAAAAAACTTTCCTAGGAAAAGTAGAGAAACCACACGCCTAAACTTCTATAACTCCTAAAGATAATATGTAAAAACTCATCTATAATACCCAAATAACAAAATGTAGCACCATCAAACAGTTTTTTTTTTCCATGTTAACTGGGTTTGGATGCAATTTTTAATTTATTTATTTTTAAATTCAGAATGTAAAATTTTATCACATGTTCAGGGTCATTTGTATTCCATGCTTTCAAAACAAAAAAAAAAAAAAAACTAATTTATCCAATTCTGGCAAACCCAACAACTATTGATACGTAAAAATTATCTTTATTTATAATTTGATGTGACAATCAGGCTGTGTCAGGCTAGCACAAAATGGTTTTGGGTGGCCCATCCATGTCATTGTGACATATCGAGCTAGCACAATTTAATAATTGTGGCATGTCGTGGCAACATGGCTGAATTTTAGTGAAGTACAACATCCAAGCCTAGTTACAAACTAGGTTTGGTTATTCCCCAATAGCTAGAGATGTCAACTGGGTCGGATGACCCAGACACAACCTACGGCATGACTCATGCAAAGATATGCCCGTGCAAGTCATGCCTCATGTAGAGCTAGGCATAACCCATATGATTGGTCCGATGACATGGTACACTAGCCACGACCAAGGGACTTGGGACCAGCTATGGTCAAGTCATGAGTCACTAGATGTGTCAAATGGGCTGGTTTGGGCCAGCCCGACACGAGGCATGGCACGGTTCAGCCATGCTTGGCTCGACACAACATGGGAATGATCTGTGTCCCTGCCCGTGCTGGGCCTGCTCACGGTAAGGCACGACTCGGGCCGTGCCGAGTCAAACTGAGCCTCGGCACGAGCCAAGAAACTGCCTGAGCACCCGATAGATCCAAAAATTCCATCGGGGCGTCGGGCCCCAATTCGGACATGCAGTTTTTTTTTGACCCGAGTCCGAGTCCACCCCCCAAACAATAAAAATAAAAAAATAAAGAAAATAAAAAAATTTATAAATTTAAATGTGAGTCGTTGGATTTTGCCTCAAACGGCTATGAGACATAATCTGACGGCTATGGGCATAATCTAACGGCCCAGATGATTCTGTCCTAAATAAATCAATAAAAATATTAAAAAATCAAAAAAAAATACTTTTAAAAAAATACTTTTTATTAATTGATAAACTCTCACCCCCTCTCTCTAATATTTATGTTTTTCCAAAACATAAATTTCTCCAATCTTAATTTTCATTCTCTCTTTATCCCTTTCCTAAATTTCTTTCTCTCGAGATTTCAGCTCGACTTTTTGAGACTCACAACTCAGACTTGGCTTTGGTTGGTGTTTGAATTGGACTTTAGATTTGTGGTGCATATGTTTTATGCTGTTTTACGGGTATTTCATTTTTTTATATAGTTAACTGTTAACTTAATTTTAAAAAATATTAGTATTTACTATTTAGTAGTCTTTCACTTTCTCTCTTGCCACTCAATCCTCTTGTCTAAAAAAAATGATAAATACTAATTTAAATAATAAAGATAAAATTAATTTAAATATAAAAAATAAAAATTCTAAGCAAAGGTTCAAGTCTGCCGAAACTTTGAGTTCTCCGATCCATGACCCAAATATCTAAAAAAAACTAGAAAGACTGCATGTATTTGGACTCACTTTAATAAAATAAAATAAAAAAATATTAAGAATATCGATGAAAAATCAGCACAGTTTAAATATTATAAAAAAATTTTAAGTTGTAAGAGTTCGTGTGAGACTTCTGCACCTTAAAAGATATGCCGAACTATACACCAAAAAATATAGTACATTATATCATAGGCAAACTCTACTTAACGATAAATTTTTTGAGGATAAATCTATTTCAGTCTCAAAATTTATCCCATTCATTTACCATAGCAAGTTGGGAAGGAGAGACATGGGCAACCTGATTACCACGTTGGGTCTTCCAATTAGAATTTTAGAGAATCCAAGGATAGTGAATATCATGCAGATATATTTTCAGTCTGCATATCATAGAATTTCTAAATCTATATCTAGGAATGATATACTAAAATATTATAAGTTAGAAAAATAAATAATAATTATGAATTTATGGTATATAACGGAATAGTATCTGTGACGTCCGATATCTAGACTAATCACGACGATGCATCTTATACATGCATCACCTCTCACTAAAATAAAATTTTAGGATTCTCTGAGATTCTTTATCCTCATGATGGCCTTAAAAATTTTGAATACATGATAAAAATCTTTAAAAAATATAAAATTTAAAATTAAATTTTTGATATCATATTTGAAAACGCAGCTAATAATAAAGTAGTAATTAACATATTTGTTAGAAATATTAAAGAATGACCATTAGGAGAAATTTTTCACGTTAGATAAATGTGTCACATGATTAACCTAATTATATAAGCGAGAATAAAAAAGTGTTCTCCGTTATAGAAAACATAGATAACTCACTAAAATATATTCGCACATCTCACAAACAACAAGAATTCGATTATCTCTATTTGTCTGCAAATCTTAAGAAAAATTTCAATTGGATGTAAGACACAATTGGAATTACACTTACATAATATTAAAGTCACGTGTTAGATACGAACATGTGATATCCGATTACATCAATAATAAAAATAACAAACTTATTATTAATAATATTGACTAGGCTACTAGAATTTCATTTATGAAATTCTTGGAAATTTTTTATGACACAACAAACATGTATTCGTCGATTTATACTCTCATAACTTGTATTACACTCAGATACTTATGCAATATTAGTAACATGTTTATGAAGTATCAAGCTGACCCGATACTTATTCATATGATTGCAGAGATGAAAACCAAGTATTTAAAGTACTGGTCCACCATTTCATTTCTTTATTGTCTGATTATCTGCATGGACCTTAGGATTAAGGTGAAAGGGATAATATTTTAACTTATATTTTCTCATGCATGAACCTGGAAGACCCACCTGAAGAGTTCATTCATAAAAATTTGACTAATCTTTTAAAATACTATGATATTAGGTATAATAGTAGTAGTAGTAGTGAGGCTCCGAATACAAACAATAATACCATATTCGGAGATGATGACTTTTTTATTCAGTTAGCGAGTAAAAAATAACGAGTTAGATTATCGAATAGGAGCAAGCTTTCTCGGTACTTAGATACCAATTACTGCTCAATTCTTACATAAATCTAAGAAATAATTAATTATACTAACTATGTATAATATATCTAATCTTGTCATAATCAGATAATTAATCTTTTATATAATTTTCCTATAAATATTTAAATTAGTTATATTATAACCTAAGAAGCATGAACGAGGATACGGACACGGGGATACGACATGACAGAATACGAAGACACGGCAAATTTCAAAAAACTAGGATATGGCATAATAAAAAAAATAAATACAAATATTATCCTTAAACTGTAATTTAGATAAACAAAAAAATACTTAAACATTATTTTTACAAACATTCAAACATAAATATAAGAAATATTAAAATAAAAGATTAATATTTTCTTATGAATCAAATTAAAATAGCTTCTAGTTCAGGTTCATTATACGAAAGATCTGCAATCTCAAGAATTTCAGCATTTTCAACATCCATTGAGTCAAAACGATCATCTCCAATGTCCCACATTTTAGATTTGCTTTCATTATAGTTTGGAGATCTCATTGACAGAAGTCAGAGATTATTATGGACATAAATCAAGTCTTCAGCTCTTTGTGGTGTCAACTTTTTTCTCTTATGGAGTGAATAAAATTATAAATACTCTAATTTCTTTCACAACATGAGGATGAACAAGATTATCCTAATAATTTTAATACAATAGATTGAAGCATCGGTGCAGCAGTTCCATGAACAACCCATCATTTAATAGGACTCATGTACCACCTGTCATTGATGGAATCACTACTAAAAAAATCTTTCAAAAATACCGAGAACATAGCATACTCGTCATTTGCTCTTCTCCTTTCACCTTCATTAGAAAAGTATCTCTCAAAACTTTTTTTCTTTCTCTTACTATTCCTAAATCTCGATGTAATGGAACACGATCACGAGACTCATCAATTCATTATTGACTATAATACCTGCAAGTTAAGTTATAATATTAATTATAAAATGTTAAACATCATAAAATATCATTTATATTTAAATTATCATAGTCTACAATTCATACTCTTAAATTTACCTTGGATTTAAGGAATGAGCTAGGGAATGTAAAGGTGTTTGACTTTTATTCCATTTTTTCACCAAGATTTCATTCACAATATAAAAAAATCTCGAGGTAAAAATACAAAGCAATTTATATAAGTTCAATTATAATTAAAACTTAAAAACTTTCAATCAAAACTTTAAAAATTAAAAATAAAATTAAAAGTATACATTGAGTTATCTGCGGGGCTTTTATGTTCTTTCTTATAAATAGCTTCCTTCACTTTTTCGATCATAGAATCCTACCACTCATAAATATTGTAAAGACATGGTTTGTCAGTGTCAGCTAATCAAAGCATCTCATAAAAGAGAGTTGTAAAGCTGAAGATATAATCCACATTCATCCAAAAATTTTCATTTAGGATTTTATCCTTTACTTCTTTAGATTTCACTAAATCTTCTTCTTTATACATTTCTCATTCTTCACTTATCACTAATTGCTCTAAATCTCATTTTTATTATTTTAAATTGTTTAAGCATAATAATAATTAAAGCAAAACATGTATCGGATACTGAAAATAACTTCAACTTTGAATGATTATTAAATATCGACAATCTCATTGAATGATTCATAATAAAATTCTTAATAAAAAAAATATTACTTAAAACTTGAGCGATCCAACCATATTGTTCCATCATATCATCATATCTTGAGTGTGTTGGTGCACAAATATTCTTCAAAGCAAGATTGAGAGTATGAACCACACACAGGGTCCAAAAGATATGCCAAAATTTTACTTCTATAATGTGTCCTGCTACTTTGCAAGCTGCAGCATTATCAGTTATAACTTAAACTATCTTTTATTAACCAATCTCTTGTATAATGTTATTCAACAAATCAACTATAAAATATTGTTCTTAGTCTCTCCTTTACAGTTTATTGCTTTCAAAAATATTGGTCCATTTTGAAGACTGTCATAATGTTAATAAGTGATCTTCTTTGAGTATCTGACCATCCATCACTGCAGATGTTCACTCCTTTCTCATTCCAAGTTTTCTTGATTGGTTCCAATAGATTATCAATATTATTCTTCTCCTTCTGCAATAATATCATTCTTAATGCATTATAATTTTGTGGAACATAATATGAAAGTTGACTTGCACTTTTAAAGACACGAGCATAATAAGGATTTCTAGCAAAGTGAAAAGATAACCCCCATTATAAAACATCCTAGCTATCTCACTGTCAACTATTTCACGTGCACCAATTTTGAATGCATTTTCAATTGATCTCATAGTCACCTTTCTCCTTTTTAGATCAATTGGACTAGTACTAGAAAAGTAATTCTCAAAAAAAAAAAAAATCTACAAAGCTTAATGTGAGTAAAAAAACTTGCTTAAGATTAAATTGTTTCATCCTTTGTTCAGATTCCTCCATCATCCTTCGCATCTCAATCAAATTTTAATTCATTACTTTAGTACATGATGCAATCCCAGCCCCTTTAATTTTCAACAAGTGAGCCTTGAATCTATAATACGATCCTCTATATATCTATCTACAAAAATTGCATTGAAAAGTAATATTTCCTCCCCCTTTTCCTTAATCCAATTTCACATCTTTCGTGAAATATCTCCATAATAGGGCATTATCATCAACATCTTGAATACTTTGTTGATTACTTGAAGGCTCGGAATTATAACTTATTTTATTGTATAATTCTGCATGATAAAAAATTATTTATTTTAAATAATCTATATTATTTCAAAACCTATTTAATCTAATTTTTTTTCTCCATCGATACAATAAAACAAAATTTTCATTATATTTTGTATATTTACATATTACATTAATTCATTTAAAATAAATTATATAACCAAAACTATTATAATTACATATTTTTCATAATTAAATATTACAAATAGTATATATTGAATACTACAAAAATTATTCATATTTATATATTCCATATTTTAATATTACATATTTATCATTATACTTAAAATCATGCATTTAAAATTAAACTAAATTATATTAGATACATCAAAATTATTGTTTATTATATTTTGCATATTTATTAAACAAATAATAATAATTAAAATATTAAAAAAATAGATTCAAAACCTCTAACTCCCCCCCCCTCCCCTGCACTCTCCCATTACTGCTTCTCACCCCCCCCCTCCCGTTAATAATTAAAATATAATTAAAATAATGCTTTGAAACCCCCCCCCTCCCCGGTTACTGCTTCTAAACCCTCCCCCTACTTCTAAAATCAAGTTACATTTTTCAAAACCTTACTGCTTCAAAAATCCCAATGCAATGACAAATTATCCCCCACAGCCGACTTCGTCGGCCACTCAATGATGTCGACGATCGGCTGCTCCTCGATTTGTTGGAGTAATGCCTTATTTTATAAGGTGTTTTTGATGCATCGGATTCATAACAATGCGTCGGATTCGTAACTGACGCATCGGATTTGTAACCGACACGTCGAATTCGTAACCGAGGCGTCGGATTCATAACAACGCGTCTGATACGTCTCTTACGCATCTGTCCGATACGCCACGTGGCGTATCGAACACAACGATATGCCCCATGGCCTATCGAACACGTATCCAACGCGTGTCCGTACCATGTCCACGTGTCCGAGTATCCAACACATGGCCACGATTGTACAGTGACGTATTCGTGCTTCCTTGTTTATAACATCAAAATTAAAATCAGTATCTCGATCAATATAAATATATACTAGAACATAACTCAAAAAATTAATTTCTATAAAAATATCAAGTATATATCTCTTCTATGATAATATAATATTACTTGAAGATACTCATTGAGTTGGGTGATCATCACATAACCTCTCATAATTAAAATATTATTCATGTAGGCAATCAACTAAATCATTCTATTATTAGAGTTACTTCAAAAAAATAAAAAAAAAATCTTTAACACACACAAATATATAATTCAAACAAAAAAACCATCATAATAAAAAAACCTTTCAAATTAGGCTTTCGATGACTCCTTCAGGTCATACAAAACTTTTTATAATCTACAAATTACATATGACTAATTTGCTCAAAAGTCAAGTGATTACTACATATATATCTCTTTCTCAATATTATCATGAAAAATATTATTTTTATGTATAGCTACTATAGCCTCCAATTAATAGTATGAGATATTACAAGAAAAATAATAATTCATACTAAGATAATCTAGAGGTGTCAAATGGGACGTGCTGGGCTGGCCCGACCCATTTCTAGCTGGCCCGACCGTGCTTCCGTGTCGGGCCAGGCACGGCACAATATAGTAACCGTGTCGTACCTGGCCATGCAAGGTTCTGTTGAGGTCAGCCCGACATGGGCCCATGACACGAATCCGGCAGGTTCGGAAGAGTTTGGCTGAAACCCTAATTTAAAAAAAATTAGGGTTTTGCCATTTCGGCGGCGCACCTTCGTGCCACGCAATTCTTCTTCACTTTCGGGGCTGGTTGAGCCTCGCCCTTCGGGCTCAACTTCTGCCGCTGAGGTAGCTTCTCAACTCGTGCCGAGGTACCGTATCCATGGGCAACGGTACAATGCTGGGTCAGGCATGCCAAGAGGCCTAGTTGGCCTCAGCACAGCACGACATGATTGGTGGTGTGGACAGGCACGAAACGAGCACGGACACGGAAAATTTCCATGCTGGGCCAGCCCTCGTGCCTCGTGCCGGACCGGACCAGCCCAGCCTAGAGGTGTCAAACGGGCCGGCCCAGCACGGCACGACACGGTGAGTTATAGGCGGGCACGGCACGGCCCGTAGGCACGGCAAGGTCGTGCCGTGCCGTGCCGGCCCGCTCGGGCACGCCTTGCCAATACAGGCCAGGCCAGGCGGCACGGCACCGGCAGGGCAGGCGGGGCGGGAGCCGCACCGCAATGCGGGACCGGGTCAAGTGGTCAACCGGGGTCCTGGTCCGTGGTCCCGGGAGGCCATCCGCCAGCACGAGCACGGGGCACGGGCTGAAAATGCCAAAATGGCAGATTAGAAATTTTTTTTTTTTAACTGTACATTTTTTTATTAAGTTACTGTATAGACTTTAGAGTATTAGTATAAGTAAAAAATATAATTTTTTGTAAAAATTATAACATTTAAAATTAAATAAAACAAACAAAAATTAGAAAAAAAAAATTTTTTTTTTCAATTAAGTTTAGCTTTTTTTATTATTTTAATTTATTAATTATATATTAAAATTTAAAGTTATTAAATTTTAAAATAAAATTTAAATCGTAAAATAATAAATAAATACATTAAGTTAGTAAAAATTATAATTAAAAAAAAATTAAACTACACAAATGAAAAATTACCATTTATGCTTTTGAAACCAATAGTCCGAACAAAACAAGTATAAGTTTCAACACAACGTATGGTACAAAGTACAAACAAAGCTATATATAAAATAAATAAAAAAACATCGAAAAAAAAGAGCAGATGAGCATCAATCGTCAAGCGGCATATCATGAGAATCATCAGCCGCAACATCAAGATCAGTATCATATGGATCATCATCATCGGCAATCAGCTCCTCCGCCATCGTAATGGATGTGGATGCGACTGCAGTGTCTGTCACAGTCCCAGCTTCAGCAGGATCACTGATGCTAAATCTCGATTCCTCCCAATCCTTCAAACATGCCAAGGCCTCAACCATATCTGGACGTAATCTCGATCTCCTATCCGAAATCACGTTCACTATAACAGAAAAAGCAGACTCCGATGCTATGCTCGACACCGGAGGAGTCAGTAGATCTCGTGTCATCCTAGATAGCACGGGATAGGTGGACTCATATGATTTCCACCACTGTAATAAATCAAGATTCTTATTATCAGAAGGTGATAGGATTGAGCAGTAATCGGTATCTAAGTACCGAGACAGCTTGCTCCTATGTGAAGGTCCACCCCTACGTTTCCCCCTCGCTAGGTTAATGGAATAATCGTCATCTCCGAACAAGGTATCAGTGTCCGAACTCACAGTCTCACCACCACCACCACCATACCTAGTATCGTAGTATGTGAACAGGTCTGTCAACTTCTCGTAAATGAACCCTTCAGGTGGCTCTTCCAGGTTCATGCACGAGGAAATGAAAGTCAGAGTGTTTTCAACCCCTTCCCCCTTAGCCCTAGGGTCCATGCATGCTGCGAAGCAATAAAGAGATGGAATGGTGGACCAGTACTTCAGGTACTTGGTCTCCATCTCTGCAACCATATGGCTAAGCATCGGGTCCGCTCGATACTTCCTAAACATGCTACTAATGTTGCATATGCAACGGAGTGCAATGCAAGTGGTGGGCGTATAAACCGACGAACACATGTTCGTCGTGTCATAAAATATCTTCAGGAATTTCATAAATGAAATTCCTGAAGCCCGGTCAGTGTCGTCAATAATAAGTTCGCCACTCTTACTATTGACGTAGTTGGATATCACGTGTTCGTATCCAACACATGATTCCAACATCAGGTACGTGTAATTCCAACGATGTCTCACATCTGATTGGAATTTCTTCTTCTTAAGATTCGCAGACAAACAGAGATTACCAAACTCTTATAGTCTGCGAGGAGTGCGAATATACTTGAGTGCATTGCGTATATTTTCCAACGCGGGGGAACAGACCTTCATACCCGCTTGAACTATCAGGTTAATAACATGACACATGTATCTGACATGAAAGATCTCTCCTGATTGTGCGTCTCTAATATTCCTAACAAACATATTGATCGCTACTCCATTATTCGCAGCATTATCGAAAGTGATACTAAAAATTTTATTTTGAATTTTATATTCCCTAAATATTTTCATCATACACTCAAAAATGACCGGGTCATCATGAGGATGAAGAATCTCAGTGAATCCTAATATTTTTTTATTGATTGTCCATTTAGAATCTACATAATGACTCGTGAGACATGCATAAGAAGAATCATCGTGACATGTCCATATATCGGACGTCACGGACACCACTCCACTAAATGCCAAAAATTCCTTAATTATTTTGTGTTTTTCTAACTTATATATCTTTAGTATGTCACTCCTAGATGTGGACCTAGGAATCCTACGATAGGATGGCTGAAAATAAGTCTACATGATACGCACTACCCTCAGATCTTCCGAAAATCTGATCGGAAGACCCATCAATGTGATGAGCCTGGTCATGCCGTCCCTACCCAACTCGCTAGAGTATACGAAGAGAGAACTTTGAGACTGAACTCGATCCAGTCTCAAAAAATGTAGTGCCAAGTTGGGTTTGCCCAGGATCTAAGGGTCCATGTTTTTTGGAGCATATTTCAGCATGCCTCTTGAGATGCCCAGTCCCACATGTACTTTTGCATGTTAAAAGTCTCATACAATATTTGTACTGTGTCATTTCATGTTCCTCACCCCTAACATCTACTTGTGTTATGATTTTAAAATGTGTCCAAACTACAGAAGTCCTCCTAGTTTTTTATTTTTTAGAACTTTGGGCTGAGACGACATGAGAAACCAAAGTTTCAGGAGCCACAGACGTCTGTGTAACACTAACATTTTCATTTTCCAAATTTAAATACGTGTTAGGTGTATTTGTCATTTTTTATTTTTCATAAGTTTTTCTAGAGAGAGAAGCTTTAGAGAGAGAAAGTACAAAAAAACATAAAATATATTACCCGGTAAAAGCAATGAGGTCAGTCACGTGCAAGGTGCACTGCAGGAAGCTCTGATGTTCAAAACTCAAGTTGAGTTTCACGAAAATCGAAGCCAAAATCAAAATCACGAGGCCCGAGAGAGATATGCACGGTTTATGTAAGAGAGAGAAAGTATTGAGAGGTTTTATGTTTTTGAAAAACATAAATGTTATAGGGAGGGGGGTAGAATTTATAGGCTAAAGATTGTTTTTTTAATAAAAAAAAATATTTTTTTATTAATTTTTTGAATTTTTTTACGATTTTTAAGGGGCAGAATCACGTGGACCGTTGGATTCTGCCCCCTAGCCGTTGGAGGTGAATCCAAGGGCTGAAAATCGCTCAAGTTTGAAATTTTTTTTTTTTTGCCATTGGAATTGCTCGGATCGGGTCTATGGGCGTCGGGAATCGGGTTTCGGCAGAAAAGACCGCGGGTCGGGTCCAAACAGACCCGACCCGCGGTCTTTTTTACCTGGGGGGGGGGCAGCCTGGCCGGATGGGTCACAAGGCGTGAGTCGTGACTCACGACTCACGCCACGGCACGCGTGGCACTGGCGGCGTGCCACGCGTGCCTGCGTGAACCGGCACGGGATGGACCCGTGCCGGCGTGCCGTGCCGGGCCAGGCACGGCACGCGAAGATCTTAACCCGGGCACGGCACGGGCCCGGGTTAAGAACGTGCCGGGCCGGCCCAGGCACGGCCGAACCGTGCCGTGCCTCGTGCTGGGCCAGGCCGGCCCTGCACGTTTGACACCTCTAGCCCAGCCCGATTGACACCTCTAAGATAATCATGACCACTAAAGAAAAAGTATCCTAGTAATTCATAATAAATATCTGAATCAAATCTTCTCACAACAAATATTACCTTAAAAAGGTAAATTTTTTCATTTAAACATTAATTCATAGTCAACACTCACTTATAATCAATAACAAATCTTTCCGAATATCATGATACTAATTTTCAAATTTCATTAGAATGTGGGACATACACATCTTTCATTATGATCTAACATCATTCTTAATGAAATAATATCTCAAAAAAATTTTAAATAGTTTAGTATATTCATAAAAAATAATAAAATAATAAAATAATAAAAATAATTAAATAATAAAAATAATAAAATAATAACAATAAAAAATAATAAAACAAATAAACAAGATGAGAATACTAGAAAACTTGTGAATAAGTATTGAATATAACTTCTCTATCTTTTCCGTAAAATGATCAAAATGTTAAAATCAAAGGATTGGCTACAAAATCAATTGGTTGCTCGATAAGCACATCTCTGATCTGAAAAGGCTAAGTATGTTCCTCTCTCCTAGTATAGACTCTTAAGTTGTGAATAGTAAAGTCTCCTAGTTACTACCTTAATATGAACTTAAATTAAAAAAAACATAGACTATTATGTCATCTAAGCTTTGAGGAGATATGTCTTCTTTTATGAGAATTATAATAATCTAAATATATTGGTACTTTTATGAAAATTATATCATATTAAGTATCATAATATTTTGATATAACTAACAAATAACTCTCTCTACTAACTAGTAGTCCAGACAAGACTAAGTAAAGAACAAAAAATAATTGATCCAAGTCCAAAGAGCATTGTCTAAATTCAAATTCTTCCTAAGCATGTTAAAAAATAAATCCTAGTTTAAAAAAAAATGTACACTTACTAAAAACTTTGCTTGAATAAAAAATATTAATACTTTCTTCAAGTATTAAATAAAAACATCTTAAGACCCTAGATATCAACTTTCAGTATCCTTAAAAATGATCAATAACAAAATAAATATACTCAAAAATATAAGAAACTAGCTAAATAATATTTTTTATGATATATTATCTGAATAAATATGCTAGAAAAAAATTAAATTAGACATCCAATTGATGAGGTGGATTAAAATTAAAATCACATATCCCCAAAGGTATTCTGAAATACTTTTTTCTAGTAATAGTATCTGAGCTATCTTAATTAGATATATTATTCCTTTCATTAATATCATTCTATTGAGATGTGTCATCACAAAAAAATTAATATAAATCTTATGATTTATATAATAAATATTAAATTTGTTTGACATATATTTTAAAGAATTATTATTTTTTATTTTTCTTATATTTTTATCAAATTAATTTTTTATTATTTTATGAAAGATATGAAAAATAAAAAAACTTATAATTTATCATGATAAAAATTTATCTATGTATAGCTCAAATAATTATCATTAAAAGCAATCAAATACCTCAAGTCCTCTTTGATCATATTTCTACTATATCATCATATGTCTAAGTATATTAAATCAAATAAATCCTTACTAAAACCCAACTGACATATAAGATATGAAATTCTATTAATTTTAACTTAGTCAATAATAGATGATCAAGCTAAGAATACATGAATAAATAATTAGACACACACAATCATCTAGAATTTAAAGAGAAAACATATAATTTATTTTGTTCAATCTCAAATAGAATCTTCATCAATCACTTAATCATGGAAATGAATATTAATGATAGTAAAAATAAAATCATGATAAATTATTTAAAAAACAAATGACACATAATACTATCATATTTAATGAATTTCATATATTTATCAATAACTATAATAATTTTTTCATAACAAAAAAAAATAGTGAATGAAATATTATTACCAATAATATGAATACTAGTTCCTATGTTCATAATACAATAGTATAAAATAAAAATAAGAATAAAATAATCAATAGTACCTTAAAAAATGAAAGAATTTACAATAATTTAAAAAAAATTATATTTTCCTCTTTAGTAAGTATGAATGTCATAGTGAATTAATTATATATGAACCACCAGATGGCTATTATAGTCTATTTGTCCCTCTCATTATCATATAAGCTATTAGTCTCATCTCTAAAAATAATATTCAATGATTATATCTATCATAGTTATTAAATGCTTGCCTTAGGAGCCTAAAGCTCAAGCACCACCAAGCAAAGGCAAAAACATCTCACCTCACCTCAAGCACCTCTCTCCATAAAATATATTATTTCCAAAATCTCACTCTCTCACTCCAAAAAACTATAGACAATATATTTTGTCTTAGAATTTTACATATTAGATTGTTCAAAATATATTAATTATGCTTGATTTTTATAATAATTAATTATATTAATTATTGTTATAGAATTTTAAATATTTGTATTAATAAAAAATATTAATTATATTTAATTTTTATATTTTATATTTTTTACTTGATTATATTTTATTAATAGATAAAAATTATAAATGATATTTAAGAAAAATATATAATTTATTATATATATTTAGTAGAGTACATCTCATAAAAAAGACGTCTTAATGACATCTTGTACCTTAAGGCCACATAAAACTTTTGTATATTTATTCACCTTTCACCTCAAATAATTATGACCTTTGATGTGACTCTTATTCTTATAATACATGCACTGTAAAAGAAATTTCATTTCTCTATTCAACACAACCATATTACAACTCCCAAAGTAAACTAAAAAATCAACCAAATATTAGGCTTTTCTAAAACTTTTATTTGAATAAATTAATTATTTCCCAAATGAATAGTAAACCTCATGTCTAACATTTTGCCAAATTTGTAAGTTGAATATAATTTCAAATTAAATAAAATTTCAAAAAATTTCCCTAGAACCTTAATTTTTTGGAGCACCACCAATTCTACTATGTATAGAGTTAGAACCACACAACAATGTTGCACCACCACGTACCCCACCACACTTTTTTGTGAGCACATCCATGCTTTTCCATGCACACAAACATGCAATGTTTCATGATCACTTCAAAATGTTGATGCATTGGATGTCGATGCCTCATCACACACAATGGATGTGTGATGGCTAAACTAGTGGCACACACTAACTATGCGCCTCTTTCTTCCAGATGTATGTGCACTAAGCTTATAGAATGCATTCATTTCTCTTTCTAGGGTATTGTAACCCTTACACACCTAGGATTTATTTTCCTTAAGGTATCACTCTGATACTATAGTAATTCTAAAATATTGATGTAATAATACTCAATAATATCAGTGTACAACTTAAACTCTTATATAATAAAAAAAATATGATTAGAACATCTCAGAAATTAAGTGCTTTCATCAAAAATATAAAAATAAAATAATAAAAAAAATAAGTTCAGACAAGTAGAGCTGCAATAATAGTTAACTCTAAACCATAGTAAAATCGTAAAACTAGTATCACCTTAAACATAGTTTTCCCACCCCTAAACCTATTCAAAAAATTCAATCATGATAACTTCTAAACACATACAGCATACCGATTCTGTTATCTTCTCTTCCCCGCCCTCATCATGTTCACATTCCTTATCATTCTCCTTAAATTCCACTAACTCTTTGTTCTCTAGTTGATTGAGAACATTTTTTGCTTTATTAAAATTAATTAGAACTCTGCGATTATGCCAATGGAATTTCATTCGAGATCCAAACTCTACCACGAGAGCCTCTTCCTTGCTTTCTCTACACTTGTGTTCAATTTCCTTCTGTGTTTGCTTTTCTTTATACATGTCCTCTCGCCCTATCCCCATCCGGGTCCTTCGTATGTACATCCCAATTGGTTCAGCTATCCCCAAACCTGCCCTACCAAGGGCCGATCCAGGGATGTAACCCATCTGTGCCAACAATTTAAATCCGACATTGGATTGCAAAATTGGAACATCAGCTTTTGCTATGGCTTGCTCATCCTCTTCTCGTCGCTGTCTCTCTCTTTCCATTTTGCTAGAATTTTTCCAGGAACTAGATGTTTTGGACTTCTTAGATGATCTAAAAGATGATGTTCTGGTGTCGATCTGTACGGATGAATGATCAAACTCATGACCAATCTCAACTAAAAAGCAATACAGGAAAGCAGAATGCCATTGAAAGATAAGGTTGATGATTAATTGTCATGAGTTAGAAGAAAGACGCTGACCTTTTCGGAGGGGAAATCAGAAGCGTTCGTCTCTCGTGGAGGAAGGAATTGTGACAAATCTCCCATGTAATCTTCTTCTTCATGTACCTCCGGCCGTTCTCGAAGGATTACGCTTCCCTCCATTGCTGACATTTCGGGCTAGACCTACGGGCCACCGACGGGCTGTTCGTTAAGTGAGAGAGTTAGAGTGAAATTACCAATATGCCCTTAATGAGCAATTATCGGTGTATTACTATAAAGTATCTCTTTAATAAATTCTTCTGTTTTTAATTATCGGATGGATATAAAAGCCTGTTGTTTTTTTTTGACCTAGCCGCTGGCTAAATAATTTTTATTTGAGTGCGTTGATATTGGTTCCTGCTGCGCGATTTCTCTCCTCCTTCTCTTTTGTTCTTCATCTTCTTCTCTATTTTTGCTTCTGTTCTTGAGAATTCCTTGTATTAAACAAGGAATAGTTATTCTAAAACAACATTGTGGTATCAGAGCCTCAATTCCTAACTGAGATCAAAATTATTTTTGAATAATATTCAAATCTAATTTCTTCAGTTTAGGCGTTCTCTGAAAACCTAACTATTTCTCACAAATTTCTTAAGATCGAGCATAAATCTGACCAGATCTACTAAGATCTAAAGGTTTTGTGGTTTTTAAAACCTATTTTTTACAAAACCTGAACATTCTGTTCAAATTTTTTCAAGCTGATCTTAAGATTATTATGTTTTCAAAAACTCAAAACTCATCAAACTCGGGTTCGATTCCTATTCTCTTGTTTGATGGTGAAAATTTTGACTATTGGCTTGTCAAAATGCGAACATTGTTTATCTCCTAAGATATATGAGAAATTATGGTTTCTGGATATGTAGAAGCCCCAAATTTCTCTATACTGGAAGGTAAGGAATTGTTGCAAGAGAAGGAATTAAGGAAATTAAATGCTAATGCATTACTTTTCATCCAACATGGTGTAAGTAATGCGATATTTCCTCGATTACTTGGCTGTACTCAAGCCAATGAGGCTTGGGACCTCCTAATCGAGGAATACCAAGGAGATAAGAAGGCTCGAGGAGCTCTTCTGCACTCCTTGAGAAAAGATTTCGAGAATCTGAGTATGAAAAACTCAGATTCTCTTACTGAGTTTTTAACTCAGTTTCTTGATATAGTTAATCAACTTAAGATTCATGGAGAAAATGTCTCTGAGACTCGTTTAGTTGAAAAACTACTAATCTGTATGCCCGATAAGTTTGATGCCATTGTGGCAGTGATAGAGGAAACCAAAGATTTGTCAAATCTCTCCATCCAGCAAGTTCTGAGTTCCTTAAAGTCTTATGAAAATTGATTACTGGAGAGGGCAGAAAGCTCTGGAGAGACTGCAATGCAGTCAAGATGGGAAGAAAGCTCCAATAAGGCTGAAGTGCAATATAGAGACATGAGGAGTAAGAAAAATACACAAAGGTATGAGTTTAAAAATAAAAACAAAAATAAAATTAAAACAGGCTCTACTTCTACTCTCTCAACTGACTCATCTAAGGAACAATCTCTCTCTTGCACTATATGCAAGAGATTAAACCACACTGTGAGAGAGTATTGGTTTCGAAAACAAAACCAATGCCAAAACTGTAAAAGGTTTGGGCACAGTTCTAAGAACTGTAAGAGCATCTCTAAACATAGTGCTGGTTTTACAGAACGAGTAGGTTCTGTAGAATATCTGTTTTATGCAAATGAAACAGAAAATACACATTCTATAAATACTTGGTTTCTGGATAGTGGCTGCTCAAACCACATGTCTGGAAATGAAGAAATATTTGTGGATTTACTTCAAGTAGTAAACTCACAAGTCAAACTGGGCAATGGTGAACTAGTTCAGGCGCAAGCCAAGGGCAGAGTGGCAGTACCCACCTGCTCTGGAACAAAGTTCATAAAGGATGTACTTCTGGTTCCTGCCTAGGACCAGAATTTACTAAGCGTTGGCCAGTTAATTGAAAAAGGCTATAAACTGTCATTTGAAAATAAAACATGTGAAATTTTTGATCAAGGCAGTAATCAACCCTCCTGGATAGTAAAAATGTCAAGTGGAAGAAGTTTTCCACTGACATTTGCTGAGAAAACAAATAAGGCATTCTCAATGAATGTCCAATATGTCACTTCTCTATGGCACAGAAGGTTTGGGCATTTAAATTACTTTGACCTAAAAACATTTTTCAAAATAACTTAGTAAATGGAATACCTTCAAACCTATCACCACCTACCTCTATCTGTGAAGTGTGCTCACTGGGAAAACAATCCAGAAAGAGCTTTCTAAAACACTCTGCCTGGAAAGCTTCCAAACCCCTAGAACTACTGCATGCTGACATATGTGGTCCTATGTCAGTGAAGTCTCTTGGCAGCAGTAGTTATTTCTTATTGTTTATAGATGATTGCACGAGATATATATGGGTATTCTTCTTGAAGCACAAGTCTGAAGCACTTGAATGCTTCAATAAACTCTTACCACTTGTCGAAAGACAATCTGGACTAAGTGTTAAGTCACTTAGAACAGACAGAGGAGGTGAGTTCCTCTCTCAAAAATTCACAAACTTCTGTGAATCTAAAGGAATAACTAGGCAGCTTACCACTGCCTACTCACCACAACAGAATGGAGTTGTGGAGAGGAAAAATAGGACTATAATGGAAATGGCCAGAACACTGTTAAACCAGAAAGACTTACCAAAAATTTTTTGGGCAGAGGCAGTGAACACTTCAGTGTACCTGCTCAATAGGTGCCCAACCAAAGCACTGGAAAACTTAACTCCAGTGCAAGCCTGGACTGGAAAGAAACCCAATGTTAAACACTTAAAAGTATTCGGGAGTATTTTTTACTCCCATATACCAAGTGCACAAAGAACCAAATTAGACTCCAAGAGTCTAAAGTGCATTTTAGTAGGTTACAGTCTGCAATCCAAGGGTTACAGACTATACTCACCAGAAACTAAGACATTTCTGGTGAGTAGAGATATTTTAATTGATGAAAACAGTATGTTGACTGGAAATTTAATTGAAGCAAATTCTGGAACCAAAAATGGTTGCACAGAAGCTGCTGCAACTAGCAATAAATTAATAAGCACTCCAAGGTACGATTTCAGCTCATCCTCTACTTTTTCTTCTGAGTTTATTTCTGATTCTGATTCTTTTTCTGAACATGATTCTCAATATAAGTCCAAGTCTGTTTCTGAGTATAGTAATTATTCATCATCCAATTCTGAATCTGTGACTGAACTTAATAAAATAACCCATGTAAAGTATAGAGACCTATCAGAATTTTATCAGAGATGTAATTACGCCTCAGTTGAGTCACTCAACTATGAAGAGGTTGTAAAACATCAATTCTGGTTCAAAGCGATGCAGATAGAAATGTCTGTCATTGAGAAAAATAACACTTGGACCTTAGTGGACTTACCCCAAAATAAACACAGTATAGGTGTTAAGTGGATTTATAGGATTAAAGTTAAATCAAATTCAAATCGGCCTGTATACAAGGCTCGATTGGTAGCTAAAGGTTACTCACAAAAACCTGGATTAGACTGCCATGAAACCTTTGCTCCAGTAGCAAGGTTAGAAACCATAAGGCTCTTAATAGCCTTAGCTGGACAGAAAGGATATAATTTATTCCAATTAGACATAAAATCTGCCTTTCTAAATGGAAAACTTAAGGAAGAGATATATGTAGAACAACCCCCTGGGTTTGTAAAAAAGGGGAGTGAACACTGTGTTTATAAATTAAATAAGGCTTTGTATGGGTTGAAACAAGCTCCTCGTGCTTGGTATCAACAAATCAACTCATACTTTCTGAATCAAGGATTCAACAGAAGTAAGAGTGAGCCTACACTCTATATTAAAAGAGATAATAATTCTGGAATTTTAATTGTTTCTTTATATGTCGATGATATTGTTTTTACAAGTAATAAAAAAGAATTGATAAATAACTTTAGGAGAGAAATGGAAATTAAATATGAGATGTCTGACATAGGAAACCTAAAACAATTCTTAGGACTTGAAATAACTCAAGACACAAGTGGTGTGTCCGTTTCTCAAACTACATACATTAAACAATTATTGAAAAATTTTGGAATGAGTGACTGCAAGCCTATATCTACCCCTTTAGAAGTAAATCAGAAATTACTTTCAGCTAAAGGTAAACCTGTAAATGAGAAAACATACAGAAGCTTAATTAGAAGCTTGCTGTATGCATCAGCAACCAGACCCGATATTGTATATTCTATTCACTTGTTGTCACGATTTATGCATTGTCCGAACCATATATACTTAAGTGCTGCCAAACGGATATTGAGATATCTCAAAGGTACACTTAACTTAGGTCTGAAATATCACAGAATTAACCATACAGAAATCATTGGTTATTGTGATAGTGATTGGGGAGGAAATCCAGAGGATTACAAAAGTATCTCTGGATATGTGTTTAATCTAGGAACTGCGACTGTTTATTGGCAGTCCAAGAAACAATCAACCGTAGCCCTGTCCACTACTGAAGCTGAATATGTTTCAGCTTCAGTTGCAACCTCTCAAGCCTTATGGCTTAGAAAACTGTTGGGCGACTTAGATAAAGTCTAAAAATATCCAACAAAAATTCTGTGTGATAATCAATCGACTATATCTATTGCGAGTGATATGGTAATGCATAGTAGAACTAAATACATAGGTTTGAAATATCACTTCATTAAGGATACAATTGAATCTAATGAAGTTAAGTTGGTTTTTTGTAGGACTGAAGAACAAGTAGCCGATATATTTACGAAGTCCCTACCGAGAGAAAAGCTTGGACTGACCTCAACTACATCGAATGTGGGGGATTGTTGACGGGCTGTTCGTTAAGTTGAGAGATTTAGAGTGAAATTACCAATATGCCCTTAATGAGCAATTATCGGTGTATTACTGTAAAGTATCTCTTTAATAAATTCTTCTGTTTTTAATTATCGGATGGATATAAAAGCATGTTGTTTTTTTTTGACCTAGCCGCTGGCTAAATAATTTTTATTTGAGTACTTTGATATTGGTTCCTGCTGCGCGATTTCTCTCCTCTTCTTCTTCTCTTCTGTTCTTCATCTTCTTCTCTATTCTTGCTTCTGTTCTTGAGAATTCCTTGTATTAAACAAGGAATAGTTGTTCTAAAACAACACGGACTAGCTGCTTGCATTACAAAATTATGTGTCAGACAAAAAATAAATAAATATTTATGTTGTATCCAAGATTCAAAAAAAGTCTAATAAAAAATACCATAACACTTAAAAATACATATGAACTATATACTTTTCAATAATGTGTACTAAGTTTCTAAAAATACATTATATTTTATTTTATTTTGTCCAATTAAAACATAAATATTTATATTTTCGAAATCTTAGAGTAGGTATACTCTATAGATTTGGTATACATCTTCGAAATGTATAGTATATGTTTTTACGTGTACAGTTAAAACATAGATGTGTACATACTGTGTATGTTGAAACGTATACAGTTAAAACGTATACAATTAAAACATATATATTTTAAATATGCACTGCACACAAATTAATGCATTTCTTCATATTCTTCGCGAAGCATAATCTCCAAATCGAAACCTATTCTACATTTTGTTAGCGTAGAACAATGTAGAAGTGGATGACTCATGATCATCTTGATCGTCTATCATCCATCCTCTTTGTTTTGTTTCGGTTTTCCAGAATAATTAAGCTGTCTCGTCGCAGGTTTGTTTCTTGTTTAAAACCATATGGTTTTAAACAACACTACTTTCTCGGTTGGAATAGAAATATCGATGGTGAAGCATAGAATGAAGAACACGATGATGAAGTTGAAGGGTACGGCGATGATAAGAAAGAAATTGGGCTTGCACAACTGGTGGCGTAGTGTACCCCAAGAGAAAATACCCCACTGCATATTTGTGACAACTCAAGAATGCACAGAATCATGGTCCATCCCATTTATGATTCTCTTCTTGTTTAAAACCATAGTGACTTTCTATGATCTGCAATCAAGAATGCACAGAATCAAGAATGACCCCACATAATAGATTGATCAGCAATAGGCGTTGGCCACTGCCCAAGAGTGTTTCCTAGGTAGGACATGGTGATGTTGAAGAACTCGTATCTCTATTAATTAAAGGCAGGGGCAAATTGGTTTTTCAAATTTAATAAACAAAAATTTTAATATTTTATTTTATAGAATATTGTTTATTAAAAATTTTTGAATTTATAACCAAAACATAAAATATTTATGTTTGGAGTCCATAACATAACTTTTCCTTTTTGTTTCTTTGATATCATCTTACTTAGAGCATCTCCAACGGGCTAGCTGAAAATTGATCTTTTCGATATTTTGTTGAGTGTGGTTAGAAAATTAGGGATTCAATGCGCTCGCTATCCCGCTCACGTTTTTATCTCATCAGCTTCTCGCTCAACAAATGTAGCGAGCGTTTATCCATTTTTTCCTAAAAAATTCTTGGACGTCTTCGATATCCATTGGTTTTAGCGACACCAGCAACAACAAAAATCCAACTTCACACTATACTTCCAGTATTTTGCTAATCTTGATTGGAGTAAATTTTGAAGTGTTGCTAGCTAAAATACTAAATTGAATATTTAAATATATTTTAATTAGTTATTTTGTTGATTGTGGTTGAAGATGCTCTTACTAGCTCTCAATTTTTTAGATGAATTAATTGTTAATACACTAAATAAAAAATCTTTTAAAAAATTATTTTTAATTTTCGAAATTATAAAAAATATATTAAAAACATAAATATTTTTAGTTTTTGTATACTATAATTATCAAACATGAAATTGCTAATGCCCTTATACATGCCAGCATAAAAAATAAAAAAAAATAGTTTTTTTTAATATTGTTGAAAACATTGACACACACACACACACACACACACACACACACATGTAAATATATATTTTAACATATATATATACATAACTATGTATATATATATATATATATGTATATGTATATATATGTATATGTATATAAATATTTATAAACAAATATATATAAGCTTGAATAAATACTTATAAACATATACAAATGTTTATAAAAAAATATATAAACTTTATAAATGTTTATAAACATACATAAATATTTATATATGTTTATAAACATATATTTTTTTATATGATTATTAAATTGTATGTATGTTTATATTTATTTATAAATGTATATAAACTTATATAAACATATATATGTGTGTGTGTGTGTGCGCGCGTGTATTTATAGTCATTTATATATTATTATATAGTTTATATATTTTTTTTAATTTGTACAATTTTATACATATTTATATTCATTTCTAAACATATGTAAACTTATATAAATGTTTAATGTCAAAAATTAAAGGTCTTTTTTAATAATTTTTTTCTAATTAGTGTATTAAAACATAATTTGACTTTTTAAGGACCAGTAATAATTATGAAAATAATTAGTAATTAATATCCGAAAATTGTGTAAAGATTCCCAATCTTTAAAAAATTAAAAAAAAAAAATCATATATGTTGAATTTGCATAAAATTACATGCTCAAAAAATTTAAATTTAAGTATGCTCAACTTTGAAAACCCAAATTCACATTAAATTCATCCAACTCAACGATCATGCATGACATCCACACAAAAAAAAACAGCATCATGATATATATCATGATACATATTATGTATAATTAGATATATATATATATATATATATATAATTATGTATATATGGTTATATGTATATAGGTAGTTATATTTGCATATCATGATATATAGTTTTACTATACATCTAAATGTATTGTTTGTGACAAGGGTATCAACGTTGAAATTTATCCCACATCGAATAATTGTCAAATTATTATGGCATAAATACATGTCATAGGTTCTATATCTTTTTGAGCTAATATTTAAGGATGCATTCTATTCAAGCTCAATTAGAATATGCTTTCAGAGTATTTATGAGTCACACATATATGACCAATCCTACAAATTTTGTGTTTCGAATGTCTAGTCTTGGGCATGTGTTTAAGGATATACTACGCCACATATCAAAGTATTACCAAGTTATTGTGGGGTGTGCATGTGTGTGTGCGTGTGGACATGTAGATTGGGTATCATTTCCCTCTGAGCTAACCTTTGGAAATGAGTTAGTTCTACCCAAGTTCATTTTTTTAAAAAAGATCATTTGCATTTCTTAAGAGCAATTTTCTTTTCTCCAGCAACAAAGCTTTATTTTCAAATGTATGAAAAAGAAAGGTGTTCTAACTAAAGATAATTATGCATAAGTATATGTGGTTAGGAAGGCAAACTAAAGATTGTGATTCACATAGTCAATATGAAATTTTAATTTCTAACCTTATATTGGAAGTGTCTCTTTTCAAAAATTAGGGGGAAATCCTACTTTTGTCATGATTTAGTTTGGCATAGCTCAAACACCTATCTTATTAGAGAAAAAAAGAGAGTTGTTATGGTCAAGATGGTTCAGTTGGCAAGTATGGGCCTCGGGGCATGACTCACACTACAAATGCAAGTACCTTGAATTTAATTATTATCCCTATATAACATTGCTTGCCCAAGCCTACCAAGGGTAGAAATGAGACGGAATGCCACCATGATTAGGATTTAAACAGATAGATCCTAGATGGCATGACTTAAAAAATTTTAAAGATGAAATACCATGTCTTTAAAATTAAGTAATTCACTTAATATGAAAAAAAAAATCATATATAGCTCATAATTCTATATTTTATCTAAAAATCAATATTTGGAATATATTTATTTTTATTGTAAAATAAAGAAAATCAAAATACACATAGAAAGATTGACGGAGAATTGGAGAAAAAACTAGAGGAAATATATCATAATAATAGTAACAATTATGATTAACAATATTATGGAGAAGTTGGATAGTCACACATGCTTATTTATGCATTATATATTATAATAGAGATATTGTGCGATCATTCATAATTATTTGTGCATCATTTATAATACTCCCTTGAATAACTATCATCAAATGATATATTTTTAGATTAATAATATTACCTCATAAAAACTTTGCTAGTGAAGTTATGTGTGATAAAACCTATGTGAATGAAGAAAAATATACTAACATCTTAAATAATGTTCGGCTTGTAGTGATATGAGAATGTTATCTTCAATACTTCACGGTGGAGATCGTTATATGGCACTTACCAATTTGGCATACAAGCTTCTTGAACATTACAATGGACATGTCTTGTTTTGTAAATAGAGTCGCTAAATTATCCTTATACCTTATTGATTACACATTAATTTCACTACTATTATCAAAGTTCATGAGTATATAAGAGTTTAATGAGATGTGCTTAGTTCAATTACATCTAATATATCATTAATTGACTCATGTGATACAAGCAATATTATGTTCATACAATACTATTGGTTTCTTCTTTTAAGAATATAAGACATGTGATTTTAGAATGCAATGTATCATGGATCTCAACCAAACACATTCTCAATTAGGTTAAAGTATCTCATGTATTTATGAGTGATTGGAAAAGACAACTACTATTTTTTCTTTTTACTAATATATGGAATATTATAATATTTCTATAAGTACATATATATCCTATATATGATCAAGCTTACGAGGGTTTCAAAGATAGTCGTTCTAGAATTAAATTATATCTTGTCATCTTCCAAATAGAGATGTCTTACTGCATGTTTAATTATGTTGTAGGTCTTTGTAGTTGTAGTGCAGTTACATTTTTTTACTAAATTAATTAAGAAAGCAATGTCTTGTCGAGTATAATTTACAAGAAATAATAGTATACTTATTGTAGTAAGATATAATAGTTTAAAACCAAGTAATTTTATATTTTCTTCTTTAGGCCAAAATGGATCTTTACTTTAGTCACTTCATGATACCTAACAACCATGAGGAATCTTATGAGGTATAATTTATTCATATTAAAGTAATTAAAATTTTTTTTTGTATATTGTTAATTGGTGAATTAGTACACCATTCAACCAACTCAATATGCATACCACTATAATATTTTATTTTATTAAGATCTTTCATTCCAAATTCTATTTTAATTAGTTAGTTATTTTAATGACCATTTTGAGAGTTCTAATTGAATTTAAATCATCCATACATATTATAATATTTGTAAATGTAATTGAAGCTTTTTTGATAAAAATGAATGTGCAAATTAAATTATTCACTTACTTTAAGTAAATACTAACTTTAATATTTATACCATATGTCAATATAATCGAGTTGAGTACATGCTCTATACTTATGAATTTACTACTTTAGGTAATATAATTTCTTTAGAGATTTTTATATATGCATAAGTATATATGGCCTCATATCTTTAGAAGAATTGAATTTAATATTTTTCTTTTTTCTGAGGAATTATATCTTTTGTGCCAAATGGTTATCATGTTTTAATAGTAGCTTAGGTTCATTGATCATGTCATTTTCCAATTATCCTATTGGAATTTCAATCCGGTTAAGATATATGTAGCCGTTAAATGTCATTTTATTTTTTTTATTGAATCAATAAAAGCATCATATAATCAATATGCGAGACCTTGTTATATGAACTATCTTTTAAACTACTAATATATATTATTTTACAAGGGAATCAAGATGTGATAATGACGATCCATGTAATATCTCACTTTTGTTCTAGAATAAGTTTTCTCCCCTATTGGTGGAAATATATTTGTATCAAAATGCCAAAAACAAATCAAGTATTAAAAATCTAATTTGTAAGAGGCTTGATTTTATTTAATAATAGATGATAATTATAAAGCCAATATAGATACCAAGATAACTTTGAGATCCTAATTTATGTCAATGGGTGAGAGAAATTGGAATATAAATAAAACAACCAAAAATACATAAATGTAAAATATTATGGTGATGACCTAGAATAAATTGTAATAATAAAAAATCTTGTTTGGACGTAGGATGAAAGTGAATTGAATTCATATCATATATAATATAATGCCATCATTTTTCCAAGGCAATTTAGTTTTGAAAGGTAATATTCTAATAATTAATTATAAATATTTGATAAAAGACACGCACAACCTTTTTTGAGTATTAAAATGAGTAACAAGATGTTGAACATCTATGTTAAGGGACATATAATAATCAATGAATGATTGAAATGATCATTCATTGATTATAATTAATTATAATCATGAGCAATTTCAAGATGAATTATCATGATTGAGTGATTAAGAAATTGTGTTATCATTCAAATTATTTGATATGATAATCTAACAAAGGTAATATTTTAGCTTTGTATGATGTATGCATGAGACCATCAAGTAGATGCATCAATCAATCTCGTAAAATAAGAAAAATATCTACTAGGTGGGTGACACACCCACACACATGTTTTTCACCTGAGAGGCCCCATCGATCTTTCTAGATTAGATTGAGAAAAATAGAAAACCAAAGGTGAGCAAAGTGAGGTATGAACAATAAGTGAGAAAACAAGGTTCAACAAGATTTGATTTGACAATTATTTGATACTCTATATAATGATATTTTTGGGTGATTTAGCATGCATTTAATGAAATATTTAAATGTATTCGAACTTTAATTAGAAAAATATCCATTTTAGAGGAATTTGATAAATATTAGTGAAATCAAAATTATTTTGTGTGAAATTAGTGTATTTGGTGGAATGATGACTTTGATAGAAAAAGTGATGGAGAATCATGATGTTTCCCATGTCATGACTTGTTTATACCTTACAAAAATCTATGGAGTAGCTATGACATTCTTTTTTGTCTATAACTCTACAAAACTAATCATGATAATTTTTGTATACTAAGACTCTACCATTGAGTTGACACAATCTTTTCACTGTGTAATATAATATTCATGATCACTATATTTTATTGGAGTCAAAACAACACTATCTCTAAAATACCATAATAGTCATGACATTATTTTCACATTATGAGATCTAAGTATCTCACTAATATAAGATGGCATGATATTTTTCAGTATTGTGACTTAATTGATTCATATCCAAAATACTAAGTAAATTAGTCATAATAATATTTTCTACCATGAATTTGTAATTTAGAAAGCATTATTCTAGTTGTGGTATTCCTAGGATTATAACTTTGTGTTCTAGTAAGGAAATACCAAAGCTACGAGAATTCCTAGTATCACAATTTTGTATTACAAAGGAAAATGCATAAGCTACAACCATGTCATCATGACTTTGCATTATAAAGAGATATTGTCTCTATCATGACATTCCTAGTGTCGTGACATCATGCTCCAAAAAAGAGTTAATTGAGTCATGATATTTATTTTCACCATAATTTTTATCTTCTAGAGAAGATTCAACTAGATAATAAAATTGTGACCTCGAGCTAGCACCATGACTTCGAGCTAGTACCATGACTTTCACATAAGAAGAAAGGAGATAATGAAATTAGATTTTAAACCAATAGCAACAAACCCTAGGTAGTATGACATTCAACCCTTGATATGAGGAAGATTAAAGAAGAACACGAGTAATAATTGTTTGAGACAATTATTTTAGACTTAGATACTAATTGAGACTTTCATTAGGAACCCTTGACCATGAGATGCTACTTAAAATATATCATGCAAATTTTTTCCCAATATAAGGTTAAATTGGATTCTAGAGTTGATTTTTATGTACCTATGTAGTGATGATGTGATATTATGATAAGTATATTTGTGATAATATTGTGATTTGGTTGTTGATAGATATGGATAATATTTAGAAATAAAATTTAGAGTTTTCACAATATAATGGATTTATTCATGTTGACCATGGTGATAGGTATGTTATGAGACATACTCATGTGGTTGATAAGAAGAGAGTGACAACCTTTCTAATCTTAATGTACAAGATAAAGATATATGTTAAAACTCAAGATTGAGGTAAGTTTAATTGTTGTAAGTATGATACTAATGAAATTAAAAACACAAACATATTTAAAGACTAATGTATTATGCATATTATAGAAGAACTGCCCTTCAAACGATGTAGGAATTCAATACAACATTTAACCTATGCATTTCACCACATATGAAAGTAGTGTATCAGCTATGGTGGATGCTGATGGGTATATCTTGGGACATATGTAAGTGGAGGTGTCTCACATGATTGTGATATTCTTGTGAGTTAATTTCTTTTATATGCTTTTCACATGTGAGATTCATGAGAATATGTAAATTAATCATCGTGAATATGATACTTATGAAGTCAAAAGTATAAATACATTTAGTAACATAACATTTTAGATATTAGAGGTTGGAGAATAGAAATGCACACTCAAAGAAGTTATTAAGGATAATTAATGTATTGCCTAAAAGGAATAGATGTGTGAATGACTTATAAACAAAATAACATGTGGTTTTGATGATGAAATAGTAAGGGCATGACAATGAGCGAATCATCTGTGGCAGTGATAATCTAGAAATGACAACCACCATGTATGCCAAGAAGGCACAAGGGTATTTCCACACTAATCAACCCTTTGTCCAACGTAAAAACCCAAATACCAAAGAAAACATTATCATACACAAAAAAGTGAGTCAACCATAGAGTCCAAGTATCTTTCCAAAAACCCAAGTCTATCTACTCCACTTGGGCAATAGCTAGATCATCATTTACTAGTCAGACTACTTACATAATCAACATGAGATTGATATCTAGAATTAAGTTCATTTTATGTATTATATAAGTCATATACTTATAGAACTCCATAAGATAAAAAATAATCAATAAGCTTTGGGATTACATTATAGATAATAAGTTTTGACACCATAATAAAATTGTAAATTGTTTTCAGCACAATTGTTGGGAATTATTTAGTTTTATTAGTTAATATAAGTTGACATAATTATCATTACAAAAAGATAAATCTGTTTCTAGTTATTTGGATAATAATTATTACTTTGTGTTTATGTTATATTTTTATTTTTTATTTGTTTGTTTTTAGATACTCTACTTATATGAGTATAAATTCTAGGATTGAGCTAATAGCTCTAAACAAAAAAAATTAAGAGAATAATAAGAGAACTTTTGAAACAAAAAAACTAAGAGAAAGATCATGGATGACGACAATATCTACTCTAGGATAGAATGTAGCCCAACCAACACAAATGAATAAGCTTGGAAATATTAGGAGATGATCAATTTCAATACCATCTATCAAGTTAAAGAAGTTAATTCACTACAAATAATTGGAATTATTTTTTGACCTAAAAATGATTTCTATTTGTATATCATCATAATACTATAAGTCATGAACATATATAATATGGAAGTCAAGAAAAACTATTACTACATGATAGTCTATATATGATAGACATGCCATCAATAGAAGAAATTATTTTTGTAATACTAATGGAGAAAAATGAGAGTATATATATGGAAAAAGATACAAATAGATAGTAAGAATTAATTTGGACAACTAACATTAATAATGAGGGGGAAAAGAATCCATGGTGTACCAAGTGATATTTGGAAGAATTCAAGAAGATACTATCCATAACACTTAAAAATAGTGCCAAATTAAAGGTAGAAAACCAAAGAAATAACCAAAGGAGTAGATGTACAAAAGAAAGTGATGACTTTGTCAGAACTCATGATTTCACAAGCAAAAGAAGAAAAAACTACAATGTTGATGAAGCTGAATAATGAAGAAACCACACCATATCCCAACAACATGGCAATAAAAATCTAGAGAACAAATGCAAATATAGTGACTTCAAAAAAATCACACAACTAGAGGAAAAAGTAACAACTAATCTCAAAACTGCAACAATCATGATGGAAGGTATATTTGATGCCATGACTCCTAGAAGAAGAATACCTCAAAACATGGAAAACTTCATATTGACTAATTTTAAAAGTGCTACCCAGTCACATTCATTTTTGTTTCTTGAGGAAAGATAAGACAAATTCAATCATCATTTTAGTTGCACTGATTAAAGAAATATAGGTTACCATGATGAAAAAGATAAAGAAATATACAATACTATAGCTTGGTCAATTAAAAATATCAAAATAATTAGTCCATTAATACTCATACACAAGATATTTATGAAAGATTGTGAAACACTAATAATTGAATGCCAATGAAGGATGAATCTAATAATGAATGATGTAGTAAAAAAATAAATTATAAAATTGTTCAGTGTGAGGATCATTTATGTCATATTAGATATTCCATGAGTTGGTCAAATTCACATGGTACCAAAGAAAAGAGGTTTGATTGTTGTGAAAACTTCAAATGATGAAGAAATATCCACATGTGTAACCACTAGATGGCCATAGTCATGGATTATTAGAAATTAAACAAAAAAAGTAAGGAATGATCACTACTTGATTTCTTTCATGGGCCGGGTTTCGGGCAAAATCTCAAGGTATTCCTTCTATTATTTTCTAAATAGATATTTGAGATACAATGATATTTTGAATGACCTAATGGATCAAGAAAAGACTACTTACATTTATCCACATGGAACTTTTATATTCCAAATGAGATTTGATCTTTTCAATACTTTAGCTACTTTTCAAAGATATAAGAATATGATCTTTATCGACCTCTGTGAGAAAATCAAGGAGGTATTTATGGATGACTTTTCTATGTACGTATATTCTTTTAAAGGTTGTTTGAAAAAATTATAAGTTGTATTAAATTAATGTAAATAGAATAATTTTTCTCTTAACTTCAGGAAATATCATTTCATGGTAAAGGAAAAGATTATACTAAGATATTTAGTCATTACTAGAGAACTAGAGGTTGATAATTAGTAATTCAAACTCTACCTCATCCTACAAATATCAATGGGTTTGTAGTTTTATTTGACATATTAGGTTATATCAGAGATTTATCAATAAGTTCTCAAAGATAGTAAAACCATTGTGCATACTATTAGAAAACAAAATGATTTTCAACTTTAGTAAAGAATGTGTTAATGCTTTTGAAGAGCCGAAGAAAAATTCAATAAAAATGTCAATTTTAACAATACCATAATGTGGGGGACCACTTGTGATTATGTGTAACACAAGCACATATGCACTTGGAGCTGTATTGGGGTAGAAAAGAGATAAAGTCTTTAGTATCATTTCATATGCTAGTGAGACCTTGAATGAAGCCCAAGCAAACTATAAAACTACTAAAAGGAAATCTTTGTCATTTTGTTTTATGACTAAAAATTCTAATCTTATATTCTAGAAGCAAATATAGTGATTTACTTGAATCATGCATCTATGCAATATTTGATAGAAAAGAAATAAGAGATAAAAAAGGAAGTGACAATGTGATAGTTGGCCATTTATCCCGCTTGGAATCTATTGGGAACTATGGAGGAGGAGCTGAAATTTTAAAGAACTTCTCAAATGAGAAGATTTTGATGATGAAAACTCATTTGTCCTAGCATGTTGATTTAATTAATTACGTAGCACGCGATGTCCTTCTACCTTCTCTAATGTCACATCAAAAGATAATTTTTGTATGATATGAGAAACTACCTATGGAATGATCCATTACTATTCAGAAGATACATGGATCATTTCGTAAAGAGATGTCTACTAGAAGATGAACATACTAATATTATCCTCAAATGTTACACTTTCCCTTATGGAATATATAATAAAAGTGCCCAAAAGATATTACAATCTGAATTTTTTTTGGCTCTTTATTTAGAGATTATCAGAACATGGTGCAAATATTTGATAAATACTAAAGATTGGGTAACATATCTAGGTAAAAAAGGATCTTGCCTACGAACATCTTTGAAGTAGAAATTTTTAATATATGAGAAATAGATTTCATGGACCATTCTTTGTAGTATTTGGAAATGAATACATACTATTAGCAATGAATTATATGTTAAAATGGGTTGAAATAAATAACACACAAAAGAATGATACAAAGATAGTTATTCGTTTCCTACCCAATAATATTTTCACATGGTTTGATACAGTGCGATATCATAAATAATGTAGGAAGCTATTTTTGTCATACATTATTTGGAGCTTACTTGGCTAAGCATGAGACTAGACATAAGCGGGGACTTTCATATTATTAATAGACAAATGGGCACGTGAAAATATCAAATAGGTAGATCAAGAATATATTAAAAAAGATAGTCAATCTATTAAAAAAATTGGTCTTAAATAGAATGGCGTTCAAGACACCCCTAGGTATGCCTCCATATGAACTTATTTTTGGAAAAACTTATCATTTGCTAGTCGAGCTCGAACATTGAGCACAGTGGGAAATAGGACAAATGAATTATAAAATAGGGATATCAAAGAAAAAAAAGTTTTTTATTGGAGTGAACTAGAATAATAGAGTAATAAAGCATATGACAATGTTTGGATTTACAAAGACAACAAAAAAAAAATAACATAACAAGAAATTACAAAGGAAAGAGTTCAAAATAGGAGAAAATGTATTAGTTTTCAACTCCCTTACAAGTTATTCTGTAAGAAATTTGAAGTCTTAATAGTATGAATCATTTATAAGTACCATAGTGACACCCTATGATTATGTGTAATACAAGCACATATGCACTTGGAGCTGTATTGGGGGTAGAAAAGAGATAGTCTTTAGTATCATTTTATATACTAGTTAGACCATGAATAAAGCCCAAGTAAACTATAAAACTACTAAAAAGAAATTTTAGCCATTTTGTTTTATCACTAAAAATTCTAATCTTATATTCTCGAAGCAAATATAGTGATTAACATGAATCACACATCAATGCAAATTGTGATAGCAAATAAATAAGAGATAAAAATGGAAGTGCCAATATGATAGCCGACCATTTATCACACTTAGAATCTATTGGGAACTATAGAGGAGGAGCTGAAATTTCAAAGAACTTCTCAAATGAGAAGATTTTGATGATGAAAATTCACTTGTCCTAATATGCTAGTTTTATTAATTATATAGCATGTGATGTCTTTCTACCTTCTCTAATGTCACATCAAAAGAGAGTTTTTGTATGACATGAGAAACTACCTATGGAATCATCCATTACTATTCAGAAGATACATGAATCATGTCATAAAAAATGTCTACTAGAAGATGAACAGACTAATATTATCGTCAAATGATACTCTTCCCCTTATTAAATATATTTTAGAGGTAATAAAAGTGCCCAAAAGATATTACAATCTAAATTTTTTTGGCTCTTTATTTAGAGATTGTAAGAACATGGTTCAAATGTGTAATAGATTGTAAAGATTGTGTAACATATGTTGGTAAAAAGAGGTTCTACCCAACATCTTTGAAGTAGTAATTTTTAATATATGGAAAATAAATTTCATGGACCATTCATTGCAGCATTTGGAAATGAATACATACTATTAGCATTGAATTATGTGTTAAAATGGGTTGAAATAATAATCGCTCAAAAGAATGATACAGAGATAGTTATTAGTTTCCTACGCAATAATATTTTCACATGGTTTGATATATTGTGATATAATAAATAATCTATGAAGCTATGATTGTAACACATTATTCGGAGCTTACTTGGCTAAGCATGAGACTGGACATAAAATGAGACTTTCATATTATCAACAGATAAATGGGCAAGTGAAAATATCAAATAAGTAGATCAAGAATATATTGAATAAGATAGACAATCTATTAAAAAAAATTAGTCTCAAATAGAATGACATTCAAGACATCCCTGGGTATGCCTCCATATAAACTTATTTTTAGAAAAACTTGTCATTTGCTAGTAAAACTATAACATTGAGCATAGTGGGAATTATTTATAATTACCATAGTGACACCCTATGATAAGATTAGAGTCAAATAGAAAAATTTGATTTATGAACATAACATTGTCTAAATATTAAAGAAAATATTATTATACACAAGAAAGTGAGTCAATCTTAGAGTCTAAGTATCATATCAAAAACCCATGTTTATCAATTCAGCATGGGTAGTAGTTAGTTCATTATTAGTTTCTTAGACTACCAACATTATCTCTATGAGATAGATATCTAGACTTAAGTCTACTTTACTATTTGTGTAATTTATATATTTGTAGAACTTTGTTAAAGAAGAGATAATTATCCAATGAGCTTTTGAGACTATGTCACAAAAAGTTTTGTTACCATAACAAATTTGCAACAATAACATCTGATTCAACCAAATTTTAGGGTTGCTTCTGATTCAACTCTCTGCCTTTCATATACTAGTATGGTTTATCATTTCATGTTTTATACTAAGCTTCCAAATCATATATTAGTCTAAGTATCTTCTCATCATTATGAAAGAAAAATATTACAATGCCTCATGTTCTCTTCTTCAACTTCACTCCCAAACTATAGATTGATTGATCACACAATCATTCCCAAACCATGTTTTCATCATTAGACTAAATATTTTTCTATTTCAACAAGATCATATTTGTCGACATTGTTTTCTTCATCACCATGTTATTATGCTTCGTACCACCATATTTGTTATCAACATCTAATTCTACAATTGATTATTTGCTGATGAGAGCTAATTCATGATTAGGGTATTCAAAAAGAGATTTATTAGTTTTGACTATTGATGAGTCTGAGACTATTTCTAAAACCATTGAGTTCTTCTAATTTTGCCCCATCCAAGTGATATGAATAAAAGCATGTTCACCACACCACTTTTAAAATCTAGCTTAGACTTATTATCACCCAAAAGATCAAAAACAACAAGAGCATACCATTAACTACACCAACAAGACATGAAAGACCTAAACAACACCAAAATGACCTAAAAAGGATTCATTAGGTCAATTTATCCACAAGACTTGACCTATAAGATCATTATGTGATGCCTCATGAAAAAAGTCAATAATATCCTAGCCTCAAAATGAGCTTAGATTTTTCATTGAGTAGGAATGAAGGTACCTTGAAAAGTGGCAAGCATTTGATGGGCTAAACTTGACTTACATAGATGGAGATGTATTAGAATGAGGCTTTTGGTTAGATGGATGTCTTTTCTCCCACCAATGACGATGCTATGACTGGACCATCACTTTGATCTATTCTATCATCCATGGTAGTCATTAGAATACTAGTGTTGGTTGCTAGGTAAGATGATGATTAGTTAGGAGCTTCTACTACAGCAATCTTATCCATCTATCCACTACCCAAAATTTTAATGGGAAATTCATAAATTGAAGAGACATTTAAAAACCAAAGGCAACAACTACAAGCAAGGGAAAATCTCTATCAATCAATCCTACTCATGCACCTTACTACTCTAGGTTGTGATCAACAACCTCTACTCTAGTTATTTTTGCAACTTTGCTATAATGTCAAAAATTCAATGGTTCTTTGAATTATACCAAAAGCTCATTAGACATATGTGTGACCAACACAATTTCATAAGTATATAGGTTATATTAGTAATAAAATGAATGCAAGTCAATAAATCAATCTCATAAAAATTAGTTTGGCACTTTGATTGAGTTGCAGAAAATATATCAACTAGTTAAGCTGAGAAGATAAAATTGTGTCTCAAAAATCTTCTTAGATTCTAAGGTTGGCTTACTTTCTTATTTATGATGATGTTTTTTTGAGTATTATGCAGTATCATACCTATTTGCTAGATGAAAGACTAAATAATATGAGATCTTTCATCGCCTTGTTAGTATTCAAGAGGTTATTATCCATGTTATATCACCATTGTGGATATTCCTCTTGTAGTTGTGCCTTCAATAGACATATTATTATCCATCAAAGCTACACATTTACCTATCTATTGTCCACCTTATAATTCATACTCCTTTTAGACAATACATCAATAGCCCTTGATGATTACTTTAACTATGCATCTCTATTTTTTTATCTCAATTGTCTTAGATGACATACAATGATGTAATCATAATAGTATTTGTGCTTTTAACTTCATTAGTATAATAATCAAATCAATTAAATGTAATTTACCCTGGTAATTCCACCTATGAAAGTCATATGGGACAAAGATAATCACATATTTATATGTCATCTCAAATAATTGAGGCTAGAGAATGGAGATGCATATTCAAAACAATTATTAAAGGTAGTTGACGTATTACCTAAAGGAGGAAAAATTAAGGGATGACTAATAGATAGGTAAATGTATAACTTCAATGGATTGTGAGGGGTATACCGAGGAACAACCATAATATGACCAACTATGATGATGATAGCTCATGGTTGATAACCTCTTGAATACTAACAAAGATGATGAGAGATTCTACATTCTCCAACTATTCATATAACAAATAAGTATGACATTACCGTAATATCCAAAGAAAACATTATCATGCATTGTGACATCACCAAAAATTCTATTATTATATGTATGACCCATTAACTAATCAATCCTAGAATATAAATATCTATCTAAGATATAGTTTTATCTTCTCAACTTGAGCAGTTAGCTAATTCACTACAACTTGATCAAAGTGTCATATTAATTCTCGTGAGATTAATATTAAGACTTATATTTACTCTATTATTTATATTATCCATATACTTGCATAATTCTATTAGACACGCACACACACCTAATGAGCTATTGGTATAGTGTTGAGAACCATCAAGTTTTGGCATTATATCAAAGCTACGATAAGTTTTTTGTGTCATTCTTGATGATCGAGTTTATTTTGATTGAGTTGCTTTTGAGTCGACCAAATTACTAAAAAAATAGCTCTGTTTTTTAGTTGATTAGACAATTAGTATTGTTTTGTATTTGTTTGCTTTTTATTTGTTTTGTAGTCATACAATTTTATGCACTAAATATCTAAGACTAAGCCAATACCTTCGGAAGAAATTGAAAGAATAAAAGGACATCTATTGAGATAGAGGGCTAAGAGAGCAATTGTGTGTGATAGGAAAGGCATGAGACACAACACTAGGTGATAAGTAGCCATTAAGCCAATCAAAATGAATAGCATTGCTAAAAACTTATTGTAACTTTTTTATGATACTAAACTCTTGATGATTCTCGACATTACACCAAAAACTCATTAGACATGTGTGTGCATCCTATAAAATTTCATAAGTATATGGGTTGTACAAGTAATAAAGTAAATCACTACAAAAAATAGCCGATTTAGCGATAGAATTTAGTGATGGATTTTATCCATTAAAAATTTGCAATGAATTTGCGACGGAAAATCAACTTAGCGACCGATTTACCGACAGATAATTTTCCTTCATCAAAATAAGGTGGGAAATTGACAGGAGCTATTGGATTGTAATGGATTATTAGTTCCATTATTATATTAGCGATGGATTATCAGTTTCGTCATTATATTAGCGACGGATTATTAGTTCCATCATTATATTAGCAATGGATTATTAGTTCCATCATTATATTAGCGACAAATTATCAGTTCCATCATTATAAAAGCAACAGATTATTAGTTTCGTCATTATATTAGTAATAAATTATCAGTTTCTACGCTATGGAACTTTTAGTATTCTAGCAAAAAAAAAATAAAGTTGGGAATAACGACAGATATTTAGTTCCATCACTAATTTTGAGCTTCCCTAAGTCACTTTATTTTAGTTTTTTTGCAAAATCTCATAAGCCACTTTAACCTAAACCTAAAACCTTATTCTCTTCAGTTTTTGTTTAGACAGCGGCCTAAATTTCCCTAGTCATGCCAATCCAATGTAATTTCTACCAATCACTACCAGCTATCATCACCCCACTGCCATCCATCACCGTCATATTTAGTTACTACCGTCAGTAGCACCACCATCATTTTCTTCTGTTTTGCTCAAAAATGACTCGTGTGTTTGCTTGCAAAAACTCCCGTGCTAATAGAAATCACAGCACTGATTTGGGTTATTATCAGAATCGTAGATGTCTTACTTTGATTCGGTTGATGATTTTATTTTGCTGGTATGTTGTTCTTCTTCATTTTGCTTCTTTTGCCTCATTATGGAGGAAAAAAACATTATCAAACTGTTATTTCTCTCCCTTATGTAGCTTAATTAGTTCTTGAGAGGAAGGGTCTTCATGGATAGAATCCTCAATTGAAGTAAGCATTGATACATTGTGAATGTATTTCTTCACACCCTCAACAAAAGGACAACATTCAATTAAAAGCTAGGTCTCCCATGATATGGTGTTTGGGGTTTTCTTTAAAAAAAATAATGACCTGAATCTTAAAAGATAAAAGAAAAACTACCCCGAAATACTATAACATTAAACAAAAGAAGCTATGAATTTTTGGCAGAAACTTGCACTTAGTTCTTGCATTTATTTAATTATATTTTCATATTATTTTGGCACTAAAACTTCCTCATCAAAAGATATACATGGGGAAGCTTGAAGCCACAAACTATCATCCAAAGGTAGATACAGGGGAGATATTGCTTGCAAAAGTTTTGTGCGGCAAGTGGTTAGCTATTTTTGTTAATGAAAATCCTAGGCCAATATGGTGGGAAGGAAATGTGGTGGTGAAAGAAGAGAGCTTTATGTTTAAAAACAATTCACTTTGAAATTCATGCCAAATGTGTATATTTTCTTATATTTGTGTCATAAAACGTTGTTTTCTATATTCTAAGTTTCTAGAAATTCTTACTAACATGCTTTATTTTTACCTTTTCTTGTTTAACATGCTAGTTATAACTAATGACTACAGCTGTGACTATTATGTAGTATGTGCATTTTTAATTTGCATTTGCATTAACATAGTTATACAAATTAATAAAAGCTTCCTGTATATGCATCCATTTATAAGGGGCTACCTACAATCATATACCAAAACAATATATTTGCTCAAATGTTGTGAAAATAAAACATTAAACAGTAGATCTAGCTCAAAGAGTAGGACTTATATGTCGAAGAAGCCGAAGTTGATGCTAAACTTGATAAAGACTTTGCATCTTGGTTTGAGGCACATGTGAGTAATAAAAATTCAACTATATATATATATATATATAATGTTGGATTTAGTTACCCATACTTCTTATAACTTTCAATTTTTCTATAGGCTCATGACCTAATTTCGAATAAATCCAGCTAATTCATAAATGACCTTTATGAGGTGTTATGACATTTCCTAGATATTATGTAAATGGATATAAGTTTCACACTTTGGGGCATGGATCAAATAAAGTAACTATAAATAGTGGAGTGTGCATAAAGGGTTATAATTTTAGTGTAATAGAATTGAACTTGTATGGTCAACTAATGGAGATTTTACAGTTGGAATACCCTACATTACCACTGAAGAGAGTCCTATTATTCAATTGTCAGTGGTTTGATCCGACACCAAGCATAGGTAAAAGAAGTCACCCTGAGTATAAGCTTGTTGATGTGAACCACATGAGAAGATTCAATAGATATGAACCATTTATTCTCGTGGAGCAAGCAATGCAGGTCTATTATGCATCTTATCCAAGCACAAGAAATAACATGGGTAATTGGAGGGCTATTTGTAAGATAAAAGCTTGGGGGGTCGTGGAAGTAACCGATACATCAAAAATTTTGCTATCAAATGTAGGAGCATTTCAAGAAGATGTCATCAAAAACCATTATATTGATATTGCAGTAGACAAAGAACCTCAATCATTAGTTGATCACAATTATCCTTTTGTAGACATTGATGATATAGAACTTCAAGAAAATGAGATGTGGAACTAAAAATAGAGTCAGATGAAGAATATAAAGAAATAGATGATGATAATGATAATGTGACCAATATTGAAGATCGAAGCCTTTATATTATTGTGGCCTTATGAATATATTTATAATATTGTTTTCAATTACTAGTATTTTTTTTTGCATATGTATGTACTTTATAGTAGGCATTTTCATTATAAATGTGTTATTTTGTAATTATGTTCATTGAAGGTCTGAGAGGTTGCCCTTCAGGAAGGAGAAGAACTAATTCTGCAAGTCAAGGGGCAAATAAACTATCTGCACCAGCCATCCTACCTATAAGCACTACCCCACCAGCTATAAGTTTGACACCTACCCTCAATGTGGAGAATTTGTCACCACCTGCCCCACATACTAATCTGGAGTCTTCTACCACATCAGCACCAACCATGTCATCAACCACATGTGATATCACACGGAGAAAGAATATAGAAATAGTTGATAGAAAGACCATGTATGCTTAAAATGTTTATCATGCCACTTATTATTTTTTGGTTAGTTGCTTTACAAGATAATTTATTTTCATATGAGATCTAACATTGACTATTATTTTGTAAATTTTGAAATAGATTTCTTCCAAGTGCTTTAACGGACATTACTAAGATTTTCAAGCATAGACTAGAAAAAAAGGTGCAACATGAAGGTTGGTGTCTGCCAACACTAAGGAGTTCTATTGGGACAAATTTAAGGTATTTCATTTGTACTTGTTCTCTTGTTACCATTGCACACTTGACAAGATTCTTTTAATATATCTATGTGAACTAAATACTATTTTGTTGGGTTATTGTATGTATATTGAATCACCTTTCAAATGTGGTGAAAGTGTACGTGTTTGAGGGTAATGAAAATATTATTGTGTTTTTTTGCAGCTTATGTTATGTTGGTTTTTGGTATCTAAGCTTAAAATAATATAGTGTAAGTCCAGTTCTGAATAACTATGAATCCATATACATTCTAAAACGTGAATGAATAGCCTTTAGTTTCATTTGATACAATATTAAGCAAGTAACCAATAGGTGGTATGATATTCATTTGATAAGATACTGAGAAGCCAATAGGTGGTCTATGCAATTGAAGGATATAAAATGGTGAAATTTTTATAAATAGGAGCAAAAAGAGATACATATCTTGATAAGGTAACCTGAATGCTCTAAGGAGCTGAACTTGTGTTGTGCTTAATAAGATCACATAAGTGTTAGAAAAGAGATTCTATAGATGTTTGGTATGATGGTGTAGTATCTCATTTGGATTTGCTCCCTTTTTCTTTAATGTTTTTAGACTGGTTGCAGTGGGGTATTAATATGAAACATAACATATTGCTTCCATTTATTATTCTACTCTCTCTTTGAAAGTTATGATACATGATGATATTATTGCTTATAAAGTTAAAATATTAGATTATTTATTGATCTATTCGTCTAAAATTAGAGAGAGAATGATTTTAGTAGCAATAAGTGTAACTACATCTTTATATTTCAATATTTTAAGCCCCTTATCATTTTTTCATGTGCCGCATACAAAAGAAAAGATGGTTTAAGATCATTCAAACATGTTAATATTGTGTTATTTCAAAATCACATTGTGCTACAAGTACTGTATGTAATTATGCATTTTTATTTGTTGAAATATATATATATTTTTAATTAAACATGTAACTGGGATGATTCAAGTGATGCATTAGTCAAGAAAATATTTTATATGGTGGCAGGAAAGCGATATGAGGATCAGTTGTGCAAGATGTGAATCAAAGGGGAAAATGAAGATAATATACCAGAAGATGTATAAGAAAGCTAGCAGCAACATTGGAATACTCTTGAATATAAAAAGAAACGTGAATAAGCTGCTAAAAATCACCGTATAGAAAAGGGAGGACTTGGCACAGGTCTTTCCACATATGTAGGCGACTCTTGATCCACAATTCAATATTATATTGATATGGTAAGAATTTTAAGAATATTTTTTTAAATAATATTTCCTCATCATCTTATTAGAACTAATTAATTTGATAATTAATTTGAAAATGACCTCATGCTCTATATAAACCTGGTTTTATATGTCAAATAAAAACTTAGCCCCAAAATACTCATTTTCAACTCTAAAACCCTAAAAAAAAATTCTCCAAGACCCATGGAACCCGAACTGGGTCGCTTTGACCTATTTTCAGGCCAATTAGGTTTTACATAGATTTTGTCATTTTCTAGCCATTCCAAGTTGACCCATACCTCCCTCTCCACATTTTTGGGCCCTCTAAATTCATTCTTGTGGTCCATATTCGTAGATTCCTCACCGTTTGATACGATGGAATGAAGTTTGGATGCCAGTTGGATCATATTTTTTGGCCACCACCAGAACTTTTGAGCCAATGTAAGGGTACTACTATGCTCTTGGTCTCTCGTGCTTTCTGCTGATATAAAATTTATAAATTTTGAATGTCGTTTGGTTAGTTTTCTAATTTTGGGTCATTTAAGGTAATTATTAAAAAAGTTTGAACTGAAATTGTATACCAATTGATCAAATTTGGAAAAATAAAATTTGGATTAGTAGAATTGAATATTTTTATGATTTATTGAAAGGTTCAATTTCAAAAAATTGGCCTCTAGATAAAAAGCCCCAATTTTGGGTACTAGATCCATAAGACACACCATATAATTGGACTTGTCGGAGTTTAATTTGGATTGTTTCATAGTTCTAAAAATTATTATAAGATATTTGGGGCATCTTAATATCTTTGGTTTAATTATTGGAATCTAGATGATATTTTTATTATATTACAAGCAATCATGCCGAGCCTATATACGATCTTGCAGGGGGGATAGGATTGAGCATCTGTAGTCAGTGAGTGGTTTATATTTTTAAAATATTTTGGTACATGAATTGAGGTTCTAAACCATTTTGAAAATTTATTGATTTAAAAAAATGAATTTTGAGATTTTTTTTATGATTTTAAGCATGTTAAATATTTTTAAAGTTTTAGGTGCTTAAAATTAGTTATGATGAATATTTTCAATGTGATATTTCTCAATTTCGGCATGAATTAATGAATTGAAATTTATCAATATATTTGATTGGGTTGTTGAAATTAAATTTATAAATTCTTAATTTATTATATTGTATTGTTAGAAAAGTATATGTGAGTAAAGACACAGTGTGAGTTGTTTTTAATTAATGTACCATATAATACCAGAGGTTCGATTCAGTATTTTTATTATAGTGCATTGGGTTTGCCATAGTATCATGAGGTTTGTTTCATCCAACGGTTATATATTATTTCCATAGTCGCGAGGTTAGGTTTACCCGATGGTTTATTATTATTATTATTATTATTATTATTATTATTATTATTATTATTATTATTATTATTATTATTATTATTATTATTACCTTGACACCTTTCAATGTTGAGGGTCATGATGTTTGGTAGGTATATGGTATGGTAAATTATTGGTTTCGAAGTAAGCTATAATGATATTTTTATATTTCAGGTTATAATTTTCTTAATAATAATTTCAGTTAAATTTTTGAGCATGATTTTCATATTGTTAATTTTGGTATAAGTTTAGGTTTTGTGAAATAATTTTAAATGGGGAGCCTTGCAAAAGAGTGGACGTGAGGTCTTGGAAGAAATTTTTTTTTGAAAATAAAAATATTATTTTTCCTTATTTATGCCATTCACTGAGATTTATTATCTTATATTTTATTATTTTAAATCTGTTCCCTGGGTCCAGGGAGTTTATAGAGACCTCCTACCTCGCGCCAACTTCTACATCACTCTTTTCTATGATAGTTACAGTATTTTATCTTATCTATCTATCTTTATTTTATTGGAATTATTTATTTCCATGTGTACCCCTAAATTCATAAATACTCATAGAATGCTCTGATATTAGTATTGAACTCATATGAGTCTTTATTATGTGTGTTTGTGGTTATGTCCTACGGTAAGATAGGTCAGTTGTGGATTTGAGTTGTTGTAGATTTTTTTTATATTAATGGATGTATTTATTTTCTTTCTTAAAGTGTGATTCCATTGAATATTCCTTAGGAATTGTACATGAGACTTCACTAGGTGGGACCACCTGGGGAATCCTAGGAGGGTATCCGGGTTGGGTCTTGTCATCAATGCTGTGACTTTTTCTCAGTCATAATTTTTGAGCTACAAAAATTGAGTCAAACTTAATTAGACAAAAGTCATGGCAATTATTTAGTGCCATAATTTTTTGATACATAATATTATAGAAAATATTACTTAAGTAAGATTACTTTTCAAGGCTATGACTCTTTTCTTTCAAGGGAAGTCAAAGCCATGACTATGAAGTATAAACTGATTTCTAAAGCCATGACTAATCCTAAGCACCATGGCCATTTGATACTTGAGAAATGTGAAGCTCATAGTCATGACCATTTCCTCTACAATGACCATTTGATACATGAGAAAGGTGAAGCCCAAAGTCATGGTCATTCTCAATGCCATGATCATTTAATATATTAGAAAGATTAAGGCCAAAACCTTAATCATTCATAGTGCCATAGCTATTATATATATATATAATATTAAGGCCAAAGTCATGCTCATTTTTAGTACCATGATCATCTCACATAATGGAAAGACAAAGGGTAATGCCATGGCTATTCCTAGCACTATGGCCATTTGGTGTAGAAGAGAGATTAATATTAAAGTCAACCAGCATCATTACTTTTTGTTATAGAGATAAAAGACACAAGTCATGGACACTTCTCAGTGCCACAACTTTGTGTTACAGAAAGATTAGGATGCATTCTAAAGCCACAACTACTTTTCAAAGTCATGACCTCGAGCAAAAGAGAGCAAGTCCAAAGTTGTGGCATCTTTTGAAAGCTATGACTATCTAATTAGAGAAATGCCAAAATTTCAAAATATAAAAGAGAAATGAGAACAAAAATTGAAGGATCTAAACATATTCTTCTTTTTCTCCAAGCACAAAGACTAAAACAAATTATATTAGTAGTACTTTTTTTGCACTTTCTAGGGAATCCACAAGCAAGTAAATGATGTAAGCATATGTTAAACCCTATAGTTTGAAGATGTGACTCTCAAACTCCCCTATCTAAGGTGGAATTAGGAAAATAAACTAAAATAACATGAGATTAAGGCTTTTGTCCTAGATTCTTCTAAGGGCTATCAATAGGAATCTAAGATTCACAAGATTTATTTTGCACCTTAGAAATCTCTCCTAATTGTCAGGCTAAATTTAGATCTAAGATTTGTATAATTATGATTTATGTAATGTAAGAATAATTTTGTAATTAATTATTATATTTGATCTTTATTATGGAATAGAAATTAATAGATATGGTGATTAAATAAAATTTGAATTATGGATTTGACAATTAGTGGATTTATGCATAGTATTATGATAGATAGTGATATATAATTCTTGAGGCATACTTGCATATATAGTAGGAAGGAAGTGACAACCCTTTCGACTATAATGCATGAGACAAACCTATATCTTAAAACTTGAAATTGAGGTATATTAATTATTGTGAGTATAAAATTCATGAAGCCAAAAGTATAAATGGTTTTACATGCTACTTCATTGTAAATGTCTTAAAAGAACTAATTCTCAATTGATATTGATATTCAATTGAATATTCTCCTAAGGGTTTCATATTTAGTGTGTAAGTGTATTGTGACTCGCAAGATGGTGGCAACCCTTTGAGTTTTTTTCCCTCATATGGTTCATATCAAAAAGATTTAAGGGAAACATATGTTAATTGTGCTAGTATGATGCATACAAAGTCAAAGTGTATATACTTATAATCCATAGTTCTTAATTTTTTGACACATGAGATCGAAGAATAAGATTATTGATATTAAGTAACCATTTAGGAAAGTTGATAAGTTACCTAAAAGGTATTAACTTATAAATGAACCTCGAGCATGGATGATTTGTTATCTTAATTGTAAAGTACTAAGGGGATATCTACGAGGAAACCATCATTAGAACTAAGTTAATGGTGATAAATATTTTATATGCTATTAGGAAAATGGGTTGTTCTATGATAATTCAATTTTAAATTTATATCCAAAATTAATCTTTAATCAAACTATTATTCTTATTTTTCATATTATTCTTATTTTTATTATTCTTCTTATTCTTCTTATTCTTCTTATTCTAGTTATTATTCTTATTTTTCATATACTTCTTAGTGATCTTATTCTTCGTATTAATCTTTTTGTTTTTATTCTTCTTATTCTTCATATTAATCTTTTTGTTTTTATTCTTCTTATTCTTCTTATTCTTCTTATTTTACTTATTTATCTTATCATTCTTATTATTCTTTTTATACTTTTTATTCTTCTTTTACTTATTATTATTATTATTGTTTTTATTCTACTTATTCTTCTTATTCTTCTTATTCTTCTTATTCATATAATTCTTCTTATTCTTATAATTTTTCTTATTCTATTTATTTTCTTTTTCTTCTTATAATTCGTATTCTTCTTAGTCTTCTTATTTTTCTTATTCTTCTTATTCTTCTTCTTATTCATATTATTCATATTCTTCTTAATCAACTTATTCTACTTTTTCTTCTTATTCTTATTATTCTTCTTATTATTCTTATTCTTCTTATCTTTCTTATTCTTCATATTCGTCTTATTCTTTATATTCTTTTCTTATTCTTCTCTCTTATTATTATTATTTTTCTTATTCTAATGGGTTGTTCTATAATAAACAATTTATATGCACTTCACATCCATGGTAATAGCAAAAACAAAATGGTTAATAACTCAAATCTACAACATATTGCCCATATTACTGAAGTCACTTTACTTATGCCAGTACATACTACCAAGGTGGTTATACTTATAATGAATAACTACATATTATTAAAAATATAGCCAATCCATGTTAGAGCAAGCATAAATCAAAGAAAAAGCTTTTCCTTCTAGTCATAGTCCCTAATATTGAGTTGTGGTTGATCCAGTAGTTCTAGCATCACAGTGAGTAGTTCAAAGAGTAGCACTTAGTTCATAATAGAAACATAAAGCAGTTGATTTATGACCAACTAGTTTTGTGTATGAAATCCCTTTTAAGGCCTAGTAACTAGTGACAAGAGTTTGAAGATTTCTCACGGAAAAGTTTATGTATCAATTTATCCCCTTGGAAAGATTATTTTGGATCTAGTTCACATGTAATCAAATATCCTTCAAAATAGTTATAGTAAAGGCAGAGATGATTAGGTTTCATACTAAAGGGGAATAAAAGACCCACTTTCTAAAAAAGGTCTACAAGATTAAAATGAGTCTTCCCTCATCCAAATCTAGTGTTGTGGAAGAGAATCATAGTTGAATGCACCAAAATTTAAAGGGTCTCTAACCTATGTCATCAACACCAACCTCTAGGGAAGTGGCATCCACAGCAAGAGGTGGATTTTATTTTTTATGATATCAAAAGGCTCCCTTCAAAGGTGATCAAGGGTTGGCTTAGAACTTCCTCCAGCATGAAAAAATGGAAGTGTAGATTTGCCTCACTAGTAGCCACTTTGACTTGAGGGTTTTTCACCCTAATGAAAGATTTGTTTGGGGTCAGTAAAAGTAGATGCAAGAAGCTAACCAATCAAGCATAAGATACTTTTCATGAAGCTTTTTGATCTTGTATTCAACTAGTCGACCATGTCTATGCAAATAAGAAACAAGTACTTTCTACTATCACCCACATATGGTGAAGGACTATGAGATTATCATAGAGCTTTTTCAAGCAAATGCATGGCTAGATCCCATAATATGTGATTGTCATAGATCTCATATGAATCTCTACATCATTTAAGGTTCTCATTGATGATGTTGTCAGGCAAAGTCATCCCCTTGAACTTTGAGTTGGAGTTCAATAGTGAAGAGGTACTCAGCTTTACCTTAGCATTGCTCTTTGGACTAGAACCAATGTTAGTAGTGCATTTTGAACTAGTATTGGTGCTATATCTTATATTTTCTCTAATAAAAACTTGTCCCACACATGTGGTTGCTTGTACTTGAGAGTACCTTAAAAATGGATGCCCAATTTTTATGGAATTGAATATCTAACATCAATGTTGATTGAAATAGAGCTCTGCATGGAACAAAAAAGCAAGTTCATTCAAGATGTGGAATTATTATATCCCATTCATTACCCATTAATAAGCTATAGGTTGTTCATGGATTGGCTAGTTATATCACTTGTAATCACTTGAATCTTAAGATGTCCTTTGAACCAATCCTGGGCCAACTACTTGAATCTTAAGATGAGCAAACGAGCTCATGCACTAGCTATAATGGCTTACTTATCCTGATCAAACCCTCGTATAGCTTTTTCCATGTTCATAGATGGAGATTTATCTCTATGTATCCCTATGGACAATAAGAACTATCTTGCCTTCTCAAATTTTGTTCTACATTAGGCCAACTTGTTTGCTTCATGGAAACATATGTCACCTTATCTAGTCTTTGTCACCATGGTGATACCTTGTACCATTTTTATATAAGTTAAAGGAATGGCTCATTTGATATGAACATGATAGGTTTTTTTAGTCAAAGGTAGTATGACACAGATAAGTCAATGGCATATTATGCATTAGGCTTCATGGACATCTCTGTTATGCTTGACTAAGCTACTTCTCTTAGACCATGATTAGGAAATGCAATTGAAGGTGCATTAGGTATATTTGAACAACTATAAAAAATTCAATATGATGTTGATCATAGACCAACCTCATTTTAGTAAGTTAGGTGAGTGGTGTCCACTCCTCAAAAGAAATTGAATCTACAAATGCCCATATGGATTCACCTTTATGCTTACTCTTGCTTCTACCTCTTCCCTCCTCCTAACCTATGATCATCCTATTGCCTTCCCTAAAACCCACTCCTCCTAACCTATGATCATCCTATTGCCTTCCCTAAAACACACTCCTTCTAACCTATTATTTGCTATCAGAGCTTGGCTCTAATCTCAATACTTTTATCTTCTTTTCATCTAAAGATATTTTTATTTTTTCTTCTTAAACTTATATTTAAAATTAGTTCTAATCTAATAAAATTTTCTATCTAGTAGTATCTTTTCTACAAAAAAAAAAAACAAACTAAAAAAAAAGAAGTAAAGTAAGAATATAGTATATTATTTGTTGTGAGTCTCTTTTTGAATATTATTTATATTTACTCTAAATTTGTATTGTTATTGTTTCATTTACCTCAATAAATCTAATCACTCGATAAGTTCTTAGAAACTATTACTTGAATCTCAACTCTTGTTTGTTTAAATTAGATAAGAGTCAAAATAAATTTATTAGTGTTGAATGACACAATGATACTTGTTTTTGAAAGAATTTTTAATTGTACTAATAAAAGTTCTTCAAAAGATGTTGATCCAAAATTATACATGAAAGCTATAATGAGAAAAATAAAAAGTATTATGAAATAGAAAATAGGACACATCCATGAATGATTTGATCTTATTGAGAATACCCATTTAGAGTGATCATAGAATACTCCAAGAAGGAAGAAGAAAATTTAGCCTAAAGAATATCCTAATAATTACTGTGAGAACTATGGAATGGATGACCACGAAGAAGATGAGCAGGCTTCCATAATCAATCAAGGAAGACATAGGTACTTTAGATAGGAAAAAAAAGTATGGAAATAATAACCTAGGAAGCATCAAGATGAGAATTCTTAAATCCTATAATAAAAATGACCTAAAACTTTTCTTGAATGAGAACAAATGATATAATTGGTTTTTGATTGTCACAATTATTCTAATGTAATAAAAATAAAACTAGCAGCAATTGACTTTATTGAATATGCTATTATTTGGTGAGATCAATTTTGTGATTAGTAGAAGACGAAATTGAGAACCTCCAATAGAGACATAAGAAGAGATGAAATTAGTAATAAAAAAAAGGTTTATTCTAAGTGATTAGTATCGAGGCTTATATAAGAAATAATAAAGCTTTATACAAAGGGGTAAGTGTGTAAGATTATTATAAAGAATTATAGATTGCTATGATTTGAGCTAATATTGAGGAAAATCAAAAGACTATCATGGCTATTTTTCTAGAATAACTAAATGAAAAATTACAAACATGATAGAGTTTCATCATTATATGAAAATGAAAGATTTGGTATATATGAAAATCAAAATTGAATAGAAGCTCAAGGCAAAGGGGAACCCATGGCTAAACCATAACTTGGGCCAATCATCTAGAAAATCAAATTATAGAAGAAAAATAAATAAGCTACTAGTAACTAATCAAAATGGAAGTCGAAAACTTGATTTTGGCAATCATGATTATCAAAGTAACATTGAAATCTCTACCACTCGAAATCATGATATCAAATACTTCAAGTGTCTTGGAAAAAGCCACATAACAAGTCAATATCTATGTAAGTGGATCTTATTATTGAAAGATAATTAAGAAATTAAAATTAATGATAAATAAGATACTCGGTCAATGTCATCCTTAGAAGATACATTGAGGAAGAAGCTATTCAAGGAAAATTATTGATTACATGAAGATTTATAGGTATGCAAGCCAAGGAAAAAGATGATGAAGTATAGTGGAAAAATCTATTTCATTTTAGATATCATGTGAAAGTTAATGTATTTAGTATGATTATTGATGGTGGAAGTTGTGTAAATATCCAAATCACAATCATGGTATAAAAATTAGGATTACTCACTTTGAAGAACCCATGCTTGAATAAAAAAGTATTAATGTCTTTTCAAATTGGAAAGTATACAAATGAAGTATTATGCAATGTGGTACCTATGCAAGATGGACACATTCTTTTAGGCATGCCATGGCCATTTGATAGGTGAGTCAAGCATAACAGACTTATACCAATAATTATTCTTTTCAATTCATAAGAAGATTTACTATTCTTATACTATTAACTCCTACCCAAATGTATGAAGATTAAGTGAGAATAAAAATTTACAATACTCAAAAGAAAGCAGATGAAATTGAAAAGAAAAATGAGAGAAAAAACATGATCAGAAAAAAGAGGAAAGATGAGAAAATAACTAAAAAGTTGAGACGAGATTCATCTGACGAGAGAAAATCAAGGAGAAAATTAGAAAGACAACATTCTCATGCATACAAAAGGAAGGAAGTAATAGTCCTTCATACTATGATGTATGAGACAAACCAATATGCCAAAACTCAAAATTGAAGTATATTTAATCATTACAAGAATGATACTTATGAAGCTAAAATATATGAATATTTTTATATTTTTTTGCTAGTAGGGTAAGATTATTCATGATTATTTTAACTTTCATTCTATGAATGAGCATGACCATAACAAGACTAAATAAAATTTTATCACAAATAAAATATCAATAATCTCTAGATTCTAGGATTTATGACTCAAATCCTATTTATAATGCCTACTAGAATATATGTTAATTATTGTTGACTGGTATAACTTTGAGTTCAATCCTTATGAGATTGATATATATAACCAAATATCTATTTTATTACTTTTAATGACTCATATACTTATATAATAATATTTGATGATAGATTCTCACCCAACTAGTTTTTGGGATGAACATAACCATAAAAATTAGGTATTTTAACAAAGCTGCAATTGTGTTATTATAGTAGATGGTGAAAGATAAGTCACAAAGAATACTCATGTATAATGATAGAAAAAAACTGATAATCTTTCTGATCATGACATGTAAGACAAACTTTTATATCAAAACCCAATATTAAGATAAGTTTAATCATGCAAGTGTGATGCTTATAAAACTAAAAATATAAATATTTTTATAAGTCAATCAACTATGCATATCTTAGAGAAACTAACTTTTAATTGATGAAGGAGTTTTATAGAATATTATCCTAAAGATTTCACCTTTAGTGTATGAGTTGTATATCAATATAGTTGATTGTGATAGGTAAGTCATGAGACATACACAAGTAAAGATAACTCATTAGGTGTAATAGTATTGCAAATTAATTTCTATCATATTACTTCTATTAGTGAGTTTTGAGAAAAATTATATGTTAATTATGTGAGTATGATACTTATGAAGCCAAAAATACAATTACTATTTATACAATATAAATTCATATTTGTATGACACATGAAGTCAAATAATAAGAATATATATATGAAATAATTATCATGGATAAATGATGAGTTGTCTAAAATGTATGGACTTGTGAATGATATTGAGTAAAAAAAATTATCATTTTATTAGTAAAGTACCAATGATATACCTATGAGAGAATCATCATTAGGAAGGGCCTAATATATGAAAATCACCTTATATGCCAATAGGATACTATGGTATTCTTATAATAATCCAATATCTTGTAACCAAAGATAATAACAACTAGACGATATAGATTTTGAGATATTTCTCAATCCTAAAAATTGAGGATCAAAATAAAGTAGCAATACTTTTTTGGTACTATTATTGAGAATTATTTATTTTGGTTAGTCAACTTTAGTTGCCATAATTATCCATGAAAAAAGATAGTTTTGTTTTTAATAATTTGGATAACATTATCTTCTTTTTGAGCTTTGATTTGTATTACTTGTCTTGTGTTAGTATTTGTATCTTATGCTATAATTTTTTTATTTTATTTTTGTAACCAAAAATTAACAGAGCAAAACTATAGGATCGAGCTAATACATCAATACCTAGAAAGTGAAAATATCAAAAGAGAACTTTGATAGTAGAAGATGAATGTGTACAACTCAATTTATTAATATGATGAAGCCTATGTTCTATTAAGTAGTGATTTCTATCTCATACATAATAGCAATTTGAATTAGTTCTATAATTAAAATGTAGAAAGCTATGGATATCTAAGATATGAGAGTCATGAAAAGATTTCATTTGATAATACTTATCAAATGAAATCACCAAGTTTCATTTGAGGATATAATCACCAAGTTTCATTTAAGGATATAATCACCAAGTTTCATTTGAGGACATAATCACCAAGTTTCTATTTGAGACAAGAAGAGCCAATGAAGTAGAAAAAAAAAATGAATACGACAACTTGAAATGAGATTTGAAGATACTAACTTGGGCGTGCTTAAAGAATGTGTTATATCAGAATTTTTACATGGCTGAAATAATTTCGATTAGTTGTGAGGAGGTCAAGAAAGTCAAAAAAACTATGAAACAACATAATGTCGTGACCGAAAAAAAAATAGCCATTCAATGCCATTGATCTATGTTGAAATTATTGTTAAGATAGTTTTTTATATAGTATTACTGGCAAACACATAAAATGCAAGGAGAAATATAGTAAAAGATTATAAGTTAATGTTAGCATAAGCATGATTGATAGAGATTATAGACAAATGGAAAACTTTAGTAGAGGTATAGCTATAGACATTAAACATATGCTGCTTGGAAGGTAACCCATAATTTTTTCTTATATGGTGTGATTAAATAAAAAATTATATATTCACTCACATAGATCACCCTGCTATGTTTCTCTTGATAGTCATTTCTCATTACTACTTGTCTTTCCTCTTGTTGCTCTATGCCTCATTCTAGGTGGTTGCCTATTGGGAGATCAAACTCTTGCTCACCTAGTGTTGATCAAATATGCTATCTTTATATGTGTAATGTAATTTTGAGCTAAAGGTCCAACACCTTCTCTTATTTCTTTACTCTATACTTATTTCCTAAAAGGGCATTGATATGAACCTCACTAAAAAGTAATGAGACTTGTGATTAGATTTTATGACCAAGATCATTCTACAATCATAAATGTAAGAAATAACCTCAACTTGTTTCCTATAGAGAAGCAAGAACTTAGATTTAGTGATGATGTTACAATCAATTACGAAGGATTAATTGATAAGTCATAGATTAACATCACAAAAAATCCTAATAGTTCAAAAAGTTCTCAAAGAGCAAAAATGTTTACTCTCACCAGAAAAGTATCTGGTTATTTTATTCCAAAAAATGATATATATAAGTGTTCAAGACAAACCATTCAACTAGGCAATAATTATAATCCTAGTAATTATAATTAGTGAATAAATTAAAATAAAAGACAAAAGTTAAAAAAGTAATGATTATGTCTCCTCTTTCATTAAGGTGCTCAAGACTCAATTGGTGTACTCGCTCCTTTACTTTTATAACTTCCAAAATCTTTTAAGGCCTTAATGATATCAATTGGGTTATCTAATTTTGTGAGTAAGATCGTTTTATGTAACTTTCAACCTATGCTTGCTGGATAACCCCAATAAGGGTAATACTTAACTATTTTGTTTTTTCCCTATTGATTAGTCCAGTATTCCTCAATTGGGTTTTGGTTTAGAACAACTCCTAATTTTGATCAGCTTCTCTTTATTTAAAAAGATTTATCCTCAAATCATCACATATATCAATAGGAAATAAATTAGAAATAGCAACACTAGAACTAATACCATACTCACCTGTAGGTTCTAGTTTGTAGGCATTTTCAATGATCTTTTTAAGAATTTGGAATGACTCATCTCCTTTTGGTAGCATCTTAAAACATCTCTTAACAAGAAACTTTTCTTTGCTCATGTGTAGCCAAACCAAATCTTCTGGTTCAAATACAATTATTTTATGACCTAAATTAGATTGTTTATATTACTATTCACTTTTTCTCTCTATGTTAGCCTCAATCTATTCATGAATTTGCTTAATTAATTCAACTTTTCTTTTAACACTAAGCTTAATATGTTCACTCATGGGTAAAAGAATCAAATCAAAAGGTGTCAAATGATTAAAACCATAAACCACTTTAAAATGTGAAAATTTAGTGACATAATTGATATTTTGATTATAAACAAATTCAACATGTAATAAATATTCTTCCCAAGTTTTTATATTTCTATGAATGATAGCACATAACATAGTTAATAATATCTTATTAACTACATTAGTTTGACCATTAGTTTGTAGATAAAAAATAATAGAGAATAAAAATTTAGTTTCTAAATTTTCCCATAAAATCTACCAAGAGTATCTTAGAAACTTAGTGTTCATATATATAAATGATTATCATAGGCATACCATGCAACCAAATAATTTCTTTGAAAAATAAGTTAGATATCTGTGATGCATCATCAGTTTTATGACATTGTACTAAATGTGTCATCTTGAAAAATCTATCTACCACCAAAAATTTGAATCTTTTACATTATTAGACATAGGTAAACTAAACACAAAATTCATAGATATGTCAACTAATGGTTCATTAGATTTGGGAAGAATGATATATTGACCATGTAGATATATCTTAAACTTTGCTTACTTATAGTTTAGATATTTTTTTCCAATTCACTCCACATCATATTTCATTTGGGGACAAAAGAAGTGCTCTTGCAAAATACATAAAGTATTAGCTATTCCAAAATGACTCATTAATCCACCCCCAAGTGTTTCCTTACAAGTAACTCCATGTAGTGAATATATAGGAATGTATAATTTATTTTCTCTAAATAGAAATCTATTAAACTTAGACAACTCACTTGCTATAACTTTCTCAAAATTATTGAATATTACGGCAAAATAAACATCAATAGCATTGTCAACTCCTTGATGCATTCAAATCCTAAAAGTTTTGACTCTAAGATAGAAAGTAAATATAACTATGAGAGAATACATCATCAACTATATTCTCCTTTTCTTGCTTGTACTTAATGATGTAGGGAAATGTCTCAATAAATTTCATTCACTTGGCATGATATTTATATAATTTTTGTTGTCCCTTCATGTATTTCAAAGATTCGTGATCCATATGGATCAAAAATTCTTTGGGCTAAAGGTAGTATTGTCATGTCTATGAGATCTCACCAATGCATATATTTTCTTATCATAAGCAGGATAATTTAATGATGCCCCACTTAACTTTTCACTGACATATGCAATTGGTTTAGTTTCTTGCATTAATACAACTCCAATACTAATTCCCAAAGCATCACATGCTATTCCAAATATATTATTAAAATTAGATAAAACAAGTAGAATAACTTTAGTTAATTCCTCCTTAATTAAGCTGAATATTTTTTCTTATTTATCTCCCCACTTGACTTCACGCCATCATTTATTATTTCAATTAGAGGTGTTGTAATGCTACTAAATTGTTCACAAATCTTTTATAAAAGCTTGATAAGCAATGAAAATTTCTTACAGTATTTATATATGTTGGAGTTGGGCATTCTTTAATTACTTTTATTTTTTCTTTATCCACGTCTATCCTTTTACTAAAAATGATAAAGCCTAGAAAGAAAAATTTATCCATGTAAAAGATATACTTTATAAAGTTAGAAAATAATTTGTTTTCTTTGTATGCAAGACAATCTTTATGTGCTCAAGATATATATTTTGAATATCACTATAAATCAATATATCATCATAATATATCAACACAAACTTTCTAATAACTACTTGATGATAAATGCACATTCTCCACAATGCATCCCTTTTAGGAACCAATAATATGGGAACAAAAAATGGACTCATGTTTTCCCTAAGATGTGTTTTTTCTAATAATTCATTAAACTTACTTCGTAGTTCAATTGTTTCCTCTGTATTACTCTTATATACATGATGATTAGTAATATGTGCTCTTAGAATAAAGTCAATCTAATACTTGATACTCATATTGGATGTAGTCCCAATGATATTTCATTACAAATGACATCTTTATATTCTTGAAAAAGAGAAGTAAAAATCTCTAGCCAACATAGTATTATGATCATTAGTACTTAATAAAACACACACACACACACACACACACAAGTGAAATTACTAGCTAAATTGAACATAATGCTCTTTATAACTCACTTATTTTTGCATAAAAATCATTTTACTATCTCACTAGTAATTGTTTCTTTAATTTTATCTCATCAGATGTGTTGGGTCCGGCCCATCTTCGGGCCAAACCAATAAAAGAATAAAACAGAAAAAAAAAACAAAGATAAAAAAAAAAACGCAGCGAAGAACGATCTTCGCTGTCGGTGAGTTTTTTTTTTCTCTCGTTCAAGGCGGTGCAAAGTAAACGCAAATCTTGGGCGTCGGTTGCTCATTTCACTGGCACTCGCTGGTTGTGACCGGGAGAATTGACTCGAAGAACTCGAGCTCCTATATATATATTAAGCATTACAAGAAGCTGCTGTACTACCAATATAGAAGCTGTTTTTAAAGTTTGTCGAGGAGGCCTCTCTGAGCTTGCAAAGAAACTATTCGGCAAGGGCCTGAACAAGCCAATCTGCAACAGCAATTGGGAGTGGCTATCTCTCTCTCTCTTGCGTTCTCTTCTATTTATTTTTCCCAACACTATCGAAGTACAGCTACCTGGTTTGCAAGAGAAATCCATTTCCTGCTCAATCTCTTTTATGTCAAAAGCATAGGAATGAATATCTGCGTCTTTCCGCTTTCTTGTTGCAATTTGTTTCTCTTTTGCCTGTTCTTCACTTGCCGTTCAAATGGTGATTTAGCTACTATTGCTGCGTCCTTCAAATGGTGCCATTCTTCACTTGCCGTTGCAAGTAAATAACGCGTTTTATAACTTCATTAATATACCTTCTGTTCATGGATTCTGCTGTAAAGATTAAATTATAGTATGTGGTTATTTGCGATTTCAAATATCAGTGTCTTATTTGTTGGTGTTGAGTGTGACGAGATGATCAAAATCTGAAACTGCTATTCCAGAAATCTTCCAACAAATTGGTATCGGAGGGTTGTTTGGTCCGTGTGCCTTGTTTAAGTCATGGAGAGTAACACAAGCCGAATGATTACTTTGAACGGGTCCAATTACCATGTTTGGAAGGGGAAGATGGAAGATCTCATGTATGTGAAAGATTATTATTTGCCAGTGTTTGCCAAAGAGAAGCCATCGGATAAAACCAATGAAGAGTGGGAGCTATGTCACCGTCAGGTATGCGGCTACATCAGGCAATGGGTAGATGATAACGTACTCAACCACGTTAGTGAAGAAAAGCATGTGCGGACCTTGTGGAGCAAACTCGAGGAATTGTACGCACGGAAGACCGGCAACAACAAGTTATTTTTGATCAAGCAAATGATGGCCTTAAAGTATCAAGATGGAAAAGCCATGTCAGACCACTTGAACACATTCCAGGGAATTATCAATCAGCTGGCTGGAATGAACATCAAGTTTGATGATGAAATACAAGGGTTGTGGCTTCTCGGTACGTTACCAGACTCGTGGGAGACATTCAGGATGTCTTTGTCTAACTCATCCACAAACGGCGTTTGCTCTATGGACTTGGTGAAAAGCAGTATCCTAAACGAAGAGATGAGAAGAAAATCACAGGGTTCTTCTTCGCATTCGGATGTCCTATTTGCTGAAAAGCGGGGGAGAAGTCAGAGTAGGGGTCCGAATAATAGAAACCGAAGTAAAAGCAAGTCGGGAAAGCATGCCAACTTCGAGTGTTATCATTGTGGCAAAAAGGGACACATCAAGAGGTTTTGTAGAAAGTTCCTAAGGGAAAATTCGAATGCCAGAGGAAATGATAAGAAGACCGAAGAGGTTGCAAATAGTGAGAAGGTAGCGATAGCCATCGACGATTTTCTTATTGTATATGACGGCGATGTCGTCAATCTCACCTGTCAAGAGACAAGTTGGGTGATCGATAGTGGTGCCTCGATACATGCTACATCGCGGATGGATTTCTTTGCATCTTACACTTTCGGTGACTTTGGAAGTGTTAGGATGGGTAACGATGGTATTGCTAAGGCCATTGGTATGGGAAACGTGCACTTAGAGACCGACAATGGCAACACCTTGATTTTGAAGGGTGTGAAGCATATTCTCGATGTCCGCATGAATTTGATCTCCACATGCAAGCTCGATGACGAAGGGTTTTGCAGCACCTTTCGTGATGGAAAATGGAAGCTCACCAAAGGTTCCTTGATCGTGGAGAGGGGACAAAAATGTTCTTCATTGTATGTGACGCAAGCAAAGATTGCAAATTCCATAGTGAATGCGGTGGATGGTGATGGTGTTGTGGAGCTTTGGCACAACCGGCTCGGCCACATGAGCGAGAAGGGTTTGATGATGTTGGCCAAGAAGAATCTTCTCTCAGGTATGAAAAATGGTCTTCTAAAACGGTGTGTTCACTGTTTAGCAGGTAAACAAACACGAGTTGCTTTCAAGAAAACTTGTCATTTACGGAAGCCCGGTGTACTCGATCTGGTACACTCTGATGTGTGTGGTCCTATGAAGACGAGAACACTTGGTGGAGCTTCGTATTTTGTGACTTTTATCGATGATCACTCCAGGAAGACTTGGGCGTATACACTGAAGTCCAAGGATCAAGTGTTGGATGTCTTCAAGCAGTTTCATGCTCTTGTAGAGAGACAGACTGGCGCAAAGCTGAAGAGCATCCGGACAGATAATGGAGGTGAGTATTGTGGTCCTTTTGATGAATATTGCAGACAACAGGGTATTTTGCATCAAAAGACACCTCCGAAGACTCCTCAGTTGAATGGCCTAGCTGAGAGGATGAACAGGACACTTGTGGAAAGGGTAAGATGTTTACTTTCGCATTCTCAGCTACCGAGATCCTTCTGGGGTGAGGCCTTGAGTACGGTAGTACATGTTTTGAATCTCACGCCGTGTGTTCCGTTGGGTTTTGAGGTTCCAGACAGGATGTGGTCAGGAAAGGAAGTCTCTTATGATCATCTTCGTGTTTTTGGGTGCAAGGCATTTGTCCATTTTTCGAAAGATGAGAGGTCTAAGCTTGATGCGAAGACAAGACCGTGCGTGTTCCACGGTTATGGTCTTGATGAGTTTGGTTACAGGTTCTATGACCCGGTGATGAATAAACTTATTAGAAGCCGAGACGCAGTGTTTGTAGAAGACCAGGGCATTAAAGACATCAACAAGGCAGAGATGACAGAGAGGTACAGTGATGATTTGATTGATTTGGATCCAGTTCCTGCACATGCAGCGCATACTGATCATGGGGAAGTGGTACCGGATTATGCAGATGGCACCGCCGATGATGAAACTCCCACCGTTGGTGATTCCGAGCCGACTGAACAAGTCGAGGAAGAGGTTCAAGAGCAGCCAGTTGAACCTCAGTTGAGAAGATCTACTAGAGACCGACGTCCGTCTACAAGATACACTCAGGATGAGTATGTGATGCTCACGAATGCAGGAGAGCCAGAAACTTACTAACAGGCAATTTCTGCTGATAACAAGGAGTGGTTGAAAGCTATGGATGAAGAGATGCAATCTCTCCACGAGAACCATACTTATGACTTGGTGAAATTACCATAAGGTAAGAAGGCTCTCAAGAACAGATGGACTTACAGATTAAAGACCGAAAATGCTAGCTCACAGCCAAGATACAAGGCGCGATTGGTTGTGAAGGGGTTTGGTCAGAAGCAAGGTATCGACTTTGAAGAGATATTCTCACCGGTGGTGAAAATGTTCTCGATCCGAGTTGCTCTTGGTTTAGCAGCGCGCTTGAACCTGGAGATCGAGCAACTTGATGTGAAGACTGTATTTCTTCATGGAGACCTGGAAGAAGAAATTTACATGGAGCAGCCCGAGGGATTTAAAGTCAGGGGCAAAGAGCACCTTGTGTGCAAGTTGAAGAAGAGCCTGTACGGCCTCAAACAAGCTCCAAGGCAATGGTACAAAAAGTTTGACTCTTTTATGGTGAGTCACGGGTATAGCAGGACGTCGTCAGATCACTGTGTGTTTGTCAAATATTTTGATGATGACTTCATCATTCTCCTCTTGTATGTTGACGATATGTTAATCATAGGCCATGACACTAACAAGATTGCTATGTTAAAGAGAGAGTTGAGCAAGTCCTTCGCCATGAAAGACTTGGGATCGGCGAAGAGGATACTCGGCATGGCGATTTCTCGTGATAGGAAGAACGGGAAGCTGTGATTATCTCAGGAAGACTACATTGAGAAGGTGCTCAAGAAGTCCAACATGAGTAAGGCCAAGGCGGTTTGTTCTCCACTTGCAGGTCATTTCAAGCTAAATTCGGAGCAATGTCCTACAAGTAAGAAAGACAAGGTGGACATGAGTCGAATTCCTTATGCCTCCGTAGTTGGCAGCTTGATGTATGCCATGGTCTGCACTAGGCCCGACATTGCTCATTCTGTTGGAGTAGTCAGTCGGTTTCTCTCCAATCCTGGGAAAGAGCACTGGAAAGCAGTAAAGTGGATATTAAGATATCTGAGAGGTACTTCCAGGGTGTGTCTATGTTTTGGCGGCAGCGATACTATGTTAGTTGGGTATACCGATTCAGATATGGCATGTGATATTGATTCCAGGAAGTCCGTTTCAGGATTCTTGATGACTTTTGCAGGGGGAGCCGTGTCCTGGCAATCGAAGCTGCAAAAGTGCGTGGCGCTATCTTCCACAGAAGCTGAGTACATTGCAATCACTGAGGGTTGCAAGGAGGCTTTGTGGATGAAGAGATTCCTTGAGGAATTGGGTTTGCGCCAACAGAAGTATGTCGTATTCAGCGATAGCCAGAGTGCTATTCACCTCTCCAAGAACTCGTCATTTCATTCGAGGTCCAAGCACATTGAAGTGAAGTATCATTGGATTCGAGACGTTCTCGAGTCAAAGCAGTTGCACTTGGCGAAAGTGCACACCAGTGAGAATGGTTCGGATATGTTGACGAAGACTTTGCCGAAAGATAAGCTTGAGGCTTGTCGACGAAGAGCGGGCTTGTTGGAGCCCACCGGATGAGCCGGAGGGGGAGTTTGTTGGGTCCGGCCCATCTTCGGGCCAAACCAATAAAAGAATAAAACAGAAAAAAAAACAAAGATAAAAAAAAAAAATGCAGCGAAGAACGATCTTCGCTGTCGGTGAGTTTTTTTTTTCTCTCGTTCAAGGCGGTGCAAAGTAAACGCAAATCTTGGGCATCGGTTGCTCATTTCACTGGCACTCGCTGGTTGTGACCGGGAGAATTGACTCGAAGAACTCGAGCTCCTATATATATATTAAGCATTACAAGAAGCTGCTGTACTACCAATATAGAAGCTGTTTTTAAAGATTGTCGAGGAGGCCTCTCTGAGCTTGCAAAGAAACTATTCGGCAAGGGCCTGAACAAGCCAATCTGCAACAGCAATTGGGAGTGGCGATCTCTCTCTCTTGCATTCTCTTCTATTTATTTTTCCCAACACTATCGAAGTACAGCTACCTGGTTTGCAAGAGAAATCCATTTCCTGCTCAATCTCTTTTATGTCAAAAGCATAGGAATGAATATCCGCGTCTTTCTGCTTTGTTGTTGCAATTTGTTTCTCTTTTGCCTGTTCTTCACTTGCCGTTCAAATGGTGATTTAGCTACTGTTGCTGCGTCCTTCAAATGGTGCCGTTCTTCACTTGTCGTTGCAAGTAAATAATGCGTTTTATAACTTCATTAATATACCTTCTGTTCATGGATTCTGCTGTAAAGATTAAATTATAGTATGTGGTTATTTGCGATTTCAAATATCAGTGTCTTATTTGTTGGTGTTGAGTGTGACGAGATCATCAATATCTGAAACAGCTATTCCAGAAATCTTCCAACAAGATGAATCTCCTTTTATTTTTTAATCACTCTCTCATCTTCCCTCTTTTTTTTACCGCATTTTATTCTCTTATTTTTATTTTTTCTTTTATCTCCTTTCTTTTGAGAATTATTTCTTTCTATTCTCACTTGATCTTCATATACTTGGAAAGGAGTTAATACTACAAGAATACTAACTATTCTTTTAAATTCAAAAGAATACTTGTTAGTAAGTCCATCAGGCTTGACTCACCTATCAAACTTTCAAGGCATGCCTAATAGAAGGTGTTCAGCTTGCATAGGTACCACATCACATAAAACTTCATCTACATACTTATGAATTTGAAAAGATACTAATACTTATCTATTTATCTTTATTTCAACACTAGTATATAATCATTGTAACTTATATGGCTACAAGTGCTTCATAGTTAGTAACCCTAATTTTTATACCATGATTAAGCTCGTGGCACTTATATAATTCTCATCATCAATAATCATACTACATACCTTGCCTTTCACATGACACCTAATATAAAATATATTTTCTTACTGTTCTTCATCATCTTTTTCCTTAGCTTACATACCTATAGTTCTCCTTGTAATCAATAATTATCCTTGGAAAACTTTTTCCTCATATACATCTTCTAAGGATGACATTGATTGAACATTTTTTTATCATTAATTTCAATTTTTCCACTATCTTTCAATAATATGACCCTCTTATATGTACATTGACTTGCTATATAATGTCTTCCATGAAAATTGAAGCATTTGATATCATAAATATGAGTGGTCGAGATTTCAATGTTACCTTGAGAATCATAATTGGCAAAGTGAGGTTTTGGACTTCCTTTCTGATTAATTACTTGTAGCTTATCTATTTTTCTTATATAATTTGATTTTCTATATGATTTTCTGATTAATTACTTGTAGGTCATGGTTTAGTCATTATTCCCCCATTTTCTTGAGCTGTATATTAATTTTGATTGACATATGTACCATATCTTCTATTTCTACATAATGATGCAACTCTATATGTTCACAATCTTTCAATTTAGTCATACTGAAAATCTATTCATGGTAGCCTCTCAATCTTTCTTAATATTAGTTTTGACCATAGTAATCTATATTACTTAATTATGTCAAACTTAATAATTTCTTATATAACCCTTGGTAGTAATGACTTGGAATTAACTTTTTTGTCATTATTAATTTTATCTCATACAATATATCTATTGGATGTTTCCCATTTCATCTTATACTAATCACAAATTGATCCTACCAAACAATAACACATTCAATGAATTTAAGTTCTTTTAGCTTATTTTCTTCATGTAAAAAGAAATATGACAATTAAAAATCTATATCTTCTTTTCCCATTCAAGATAAATTTCTGGGTCTTTTTTACCTTGGAATGATAAAATTTTCATCTTAATGCTACCAAGGTTATTATCTTCGTGTTTCTTCTATTCTCTAAAGCACAAACATCTTCCATGATTGATTATGAAAGTTTGTCTATCTTCTTCATCATCTCTTCAATTTATCTCAGTAATTATTAGGATATTCTTGTGACTGAATGTTCTCCCTCATTTGCATATTTTGTGAATGCTCTAAATGGTTATTTTCCATATGATCTAATCATTCATAAATATGTCCAAGTGCATACCTCATCATATGCCCCATTTCACTCATCATAGCTTTCATAGCTAATTTTGAACCAACAATTTTCTAAATGATCTAATAATTTTTTCTTTTTTGTTTTTTTTATTTTTGTTTTTTATTTTTGTTTTTTATTTTTTCTTTTTATTTTTATTTTTTAATATAAAATAAGCTACTAGATAGATAATTTAATAAAATTGGAACAAATTTTAAATGAAAGTTTGAAAAAAAAGAAATAAAGATATTCAAATATTAAAAGAAAGTAAAGTAGCCTAAGACTAGAGTTAATATTTGATACCAAATGATATGGACTTCACTAAGAAGTAACGAGACTCATGATTAGATTTAGTGACTAAGATCATTCTATAATTAGATCGATAGTATTGTAGTTTATTTTCTTCAAAAAAAAAAATAAAGATATTCAACTAGTATACCTCAACTTGTTGTCTATATAGAAGCAAGAATATTATGAGAGTGATAATGACACAATCAATTATGAATGATTGATTTATAAGTCACAAATTAACATCATAGGATATCTTGGTTGTTCAAAAAAATTCTTAAAGAACCAAAAAGTTTACCCTCACCAAAAATTGTCTACTTATTTCATTCCAAAAATTAATATATAGTGTTTGACATATCCCCTCAAAATAGTCAATAATTATAACCTCAAATAATTATAATTATATAATAAAATAATTAAGAATAAAAAATAAAGTAAAAAAAAAATATAATGATTGTCTCCTCTTTCATTAAGACACTCAAGACTCAATTGGAGTACTTCATCTTTTACTTTTGCATCTTCCAACTCAATACTCAACACTCAAGACCATGCCCATTTTTTATTGTGAGTAAAGTCCTTTCATGTAACTTCCAACTCATTCTTGCTAGATAAGCCCAATAGGAGGCATTGCTTGATATATTTTCCTTTGCTCTAGTGAATGGTCCAATAGAGGGTTGTCTCCTCAACAAGGTTTTAGTTTAGCACAATATTAAGGTCTACATGAGACATTATGCTTGTACATATTGGTATTTGACACATTCCTTACCATGACACATCTTTCATTATGTGTGATTACTCCTCCTATTTATAGAGGCCACTAAACAAGTGAGACATCCTCATTGGATGATAGTGGCTTTGTTCATGGATGCTTTCATAGACAAATGCTAGTTGAATTTATTCATGATGCACTATTAAGAAGTCTTGGTGCTTGTAGCTAGTAGACTGGTGAAGCTGCCGAGACTTGATATGCCATGGATGATAACTCTATAAGATTGATAAATATCAATTCAATAGAAAGACTAAACATGCATTATCGTCTAACATATCCTTTTTTCAAAGGAATGATTACCTCATTAATATCTATCAAGTTTAGAATGAGCATCAATCTGCCGCTAGAAAAGAGATGGAACAACTCAAGATTAACACGTTGCACATTACTAAAATAAGGAAGGCAAACTATTAATCAAAGTCTGTAAGCATGGAATTCTGAAACATTAGAACTAGAAGCCTCTCGTGAGAACCTCAACCCCGTTCATTGTTTGATTTGTCTTTCTTTATATGTTTTTTATTTTCCTTGGTCCTAGTTATTTAAGAGTTGGTGTTGTGACCCCTCCTTTATAAACATAAGTATGATAACTAGGTGCATCACTAAGATGACAAATGGTGGAATAACATTCAGCTAAAACTACTTGACAAGGTATAACATGCTGCATTATAAAAAAAAATCTGATATTTGGTAGTAGTTGTAATCTTCACTTTTCTTCTTGTCATGTGGCATCAAACAAACTAACTAGGGTCTTCATATATATGTAGGGTCCTAATTTAGTCTTCTTGCCATATGTCTAGACCATTTACAGTAAACAAATTACTAACTAAAGTAGTTTACTTTGTCATAGCCAGTTCTAGAGGTGCATGCCTGCTTCTCTCCTTCCTTATTGTATTTCTTGACCTACCAAACAACCAACAAGCTCGTACCATTGAAGAAGGAACAATCCTTTTTTTTTTTGTGGTTGAATGACTCATGCATGTAGTTATTTATAGTTTTAAAGCATGGACTTGTTGGTTCGTGGAATCCATTCATTCAATTAGCATTAGTATGGGGCACAAGAAAGTAGTTTCTCATGCTTGGGATAAGGTTGGTAATCATACATACCTAATTGATTCATTAGAGTGAGAATTCATTCGAGGCTACCTTATGAGCAAGATAAAATTCATCAACCCTTGGATACATATATTCTCCAATGACATTTTCTTGGTTTAACAAGCAAAACATAGATTTGACAGTGGCAAAAATTATGGTTGCAAGATTGACCACGAAAAATAAGGTTCGAGATACCTACTCTTAGAGGTGTCAAACATGTAGGGCAGCCCGGGGCCTGGATTAGTTCAGCCATGTCTGGCCCAGCCTAGCATAGTTTGGAACAGTGTTGTGGGTTGGGCCGGCATGATCAGTGCCTCGTGTCAGGCCACACACAACCTGTGTGCTTGGCCCAATGGCATGGTAATCCGCCTTGGGGACCCAACTGGATTTTTTTTTAAATTTAGTTGGAAAAACTAGGTACGACCCAGCAAGTCCAGACACAACTTGGGTATGAGCTGGGTCGGAGGGCCATGCCAAGCTGACACTTCTCAAGTAGTGCCATGCCAGACATGACACAGTTACTATATCGTGTCATGCTGACCACGGAATGGTGGCCCAATTGGGCTACCAAAAATGGTTCGACATAGCTTGACCCAGACCATTTGACACCTCTACCTACTCTAGTAATCCCCAAGAACTAGTGAAGGTGTTATTTCCCTACTACTAACATGAATTGTGTTAATTCCAATCCTCCATAGCCTTACATTGTTTGCCTAATTCTTCTTTTCTCTCATGATTCATAGTAGTACACTGTACACACCTCTTTCAGTTTAGATAAATGACATGTTGCTATAATACTACTTGGCTTGGTTATCCTTCCCTAAGCAGCACTTATTGAATTTAACTTTTGTTACTTTGGTAGGTGTCCCACTAATTTTTTTTAGGCTCAATTTTATTTTGTTGATAAGCTATAATCAAGTTTCAATTTAGCTAGTTCTCAATTTTATTTTCTTCTCTCTCAATTCTTTTTCACAGATTTTCTTTATTCTCCAGAAATATAGATTAGTACTCCTACACTACAACTCAAAACATTTCTTTTTATTGTATTGATCACTATCGATTGACATAGAAGTTGGCACCTTCTTTTTTAAATTGGCATCTTAAGTGGGATAAAAGATATATCATTGCAAATTTAACACAAAATGGATTTTACCAAAGAATTATCCTTTTAATTAGATCACTCGTGACCTATTTGAATGAATGGTTTATTCAATTAATAAAAAATATGGAAGATGTGTGATTACCACATTAATTGGGCTTTCTTCTTTAGCCATAATAGAAGCTCTATCCAAGCAGATGAATATAAATGCGTTGGTGATTTTGATCTTAACCAGATCGTGCTCTATCTAAGGGGACATACTAACAAAAAAGAATCATTTTGATAGGGCGTGGATAACAAAATCAAGCCGAGCCATTTGATGTTAAAAAGACAAATTTGAAGAGAAAGGAAATACAATCACAATCTTTTGATTGGTAGGTTGGTACTCCATCAATCTATAACGTAAGAATCCAATAAGAACTACTCTAAAAAGAATTTGGAATTGGCAAAACAAGCTTTAAGTATATGAAAAATGTTAGTCCAATAAATGAAGAACATATATAGAATCAATTTTTTGTATTTGATCTCATGCCTACTAAATTTAGATCAAACCAAAATGTGGTGTCATACTTACCCTATATCATGTTGGATAAATGAATGTAGCCAAAAATGGGATAACGAAAAATCACATTTTTAATTGAGATTGACCTTTTCAATCTAGTGTTCATAAAGGTATGATAAGAGTCACTCATGGATGCATTCAATATAGTTGAATGTCATCATAACAGATCTACTTTTCCTATTCCTAAGAATTTATATAAAGAAATTAAGGGATGCATTCCACCTCATTGTGTTGATACGTCTCTTTCATCTCTTAGAGGTAGATTTAAAGTTTATAAGGTATGCATTTAACCTTAAAGGATCTATTCATCTATCATCTTTTCATGTTGAAAACATAAGTTTGAAAATAGAGATAGTTGAGTAATTAGTAAAATCTCAAGGGGAGCACACTCACCTCTCTCGCATATTTGTATATATGATGGATAAAGAAATGAATATCAATCACATCCCTATATATGCCTTGCTATTGCTTCCACATCTTCCATTTGAGGCTAATAAGACAAGATTGTTAACAAAGCATACATTCATTCAATTCTCATATGTCTAGCACACAAAGAGGTGAAAGCATATTCAAAGGCTTGATTTTGAGTTAAAGCAACTACTACTACTAGACTAAATTTCATTTATTCAATGGTATCAAATCCATCGGCATACATTTGCTTAGTTTTAGATTTATATTCATATAAAGATCCCCTACTTGGAAATGTACTACCCACCACTACTACTTATATCACCCTCTCTGGTGGTGAGTATGTTCATTCGTAAGAGATTGCATCAATATATGTATATTTAAGAATTGACAAACTTCTTATTCCTACCCATCATAGAATAAGATCTGCTATTCAATCTCTATCTTTATATGTGACATCTCTAGTATCTATCTTTTACCTACCTAGGATTATGCCCTCAGTAGCTACCCATACCTTCACTAATAGGGACACTGATACTACTTAATGAAGCTGGTCAATGGGTGGAGATGAGATATAATGGGTGATGCCAGTGGATATGGTTTCCATTGTGACCTATGCTATGATTTCTTCTAGAACCATCAAAATTTATGACTTGGCACATGAGATGACGGCCCTTTATCTTTTTTGTTACCCTGGGGGAATACTCAATCAATTAGATCATTCTAGTTTGTCCATAACACTTGACCATCATCCATGACCATACCTATGCTTCTAACCTTCCCCTTGTAGAAGTCATTGAGATGGTTTAGCTAAGTAGCCCGACAAAAGAATTCTTTCTCCTTGTAACTTTCAACATTGTCTTAGGTTAAAAAAAGGAGGAAAAAAGCCTTCCATTATGATTGACATTCATATTACATTGTATAAGGGAAAGAATGTTATGACCAATAGTTGACTCAAGGGCATTTTAGTGAGGAAGACTCGTGTCAACCATGATAATATGACTATGAGCTATCTATTCTCAATCAATGACAAGTGTATGACAAAAAATGACAAGTGCATTTGATAATCATACAAGGTTTGTCTTCTTTTTTTAATATTATTTGGTCTTGACCATCCCGATTCTAGCATTTTGAATCTCTCTTCTAGTATAGCTGAGTTAGTGCCCTAAATTTGTTCACCACAAGCTTGATGTGTTGCAAAGGCTTTTGTTGTATACCACAATCTCATTTAAAAAAGAAAAAAATAATATGGACATCATAGTGTGTTATCATTATCATCTTTGGCTAATTACTTGCAGCAACCCATACTTTATAGCGGCTCGAATCCAAGTCTAACTTTATGAAGTAGCATGACTTTGCCAAGCTAGTGAACATGTCAACAACAAGGGGTACCAAATATGTGTTCTTTATCATGACTTCATCGAGGGCCATATCATGACTTTTTTGAGGGCCAAACTATTAAACTACTTTGCTTTTGCTAGCTTAATTATGGATTTCCTTTTTAAGTGAATGTATAGTTCAATCATTTCAGCTCGATTAAGTTAAACTATGACCTCCCTCTTCCTTAGTTTCCTATGCATAGTCATATATAGGTTTCCCTTTGCCATGGAATGTTTTGTCATTTTGCTCTTGATCTATCTAAAAATTATCCATTCGTTTTGGATTTAGCAGCTCCATCTCAGCAGAGAAAATGATTACATCTCCCGCAAAGGGCAATATCAAAGAAATAATATGGTTTATTTATCAAAAAAAAAAAAAAAAAAAAGAAATAATATCGCCAAGAAAGGTGATTAGTGATAACTGCATCTCAACTTGTGGGACGTCCCAATCATTTTCACCCATAACACAGAGACAACATCAAAGTTGTTTATATCATTCATATTGAGAATGATTACATTTTACATTTATTATTTTGTAACCTAAAAATTCACCATGATATTAGAGCCAAACCTTATGGGATGAACGCGAGGTTTCCTTCAATTAATTGATGAGATGCAATCAAATGTGTTCTTGACAATGTAACATTGCAATCAATATTGCATATTGAGGATCATGCTCAAAGAGGGAGGATTTGGAGCCTTTGAAGGATAAGACAGACTAGCACATGCTGTCACCAATGCCTCAAAGATAGAGGATCTATTCTAATAAATTGCATACTACGTGCAATTGTCTAGTGAACGAGTTAGCCCAATTCATCTATTCCATCAGTAGGATGGAAAGGTACTTTCAAAGAGGTTAAATACCAGGAGAAAAAAAATCAAACCAAAAATACAAGTTATTAAAAATTATAATTCATTAAAAAAGAATTAGCAAACACTTTCAGACATTATTAAACTATCATACAAGTGCATAAACTATCTTCATGATATTTAATTCATTGGAACAATTTTTTTATTTTGAATTTTAACTCTTGCTGATGACTTTCATGAAACTCCACAACAACAAAATATCTTGTTTATTTACCAAATATTTAAAAAATAATAATACAAAAATCTCTACAAATAAGCAACTTGAAAACAAATATTTCAATAAACATTGAAGGGATAAAGAAAAACTGCTTATGCACTTGGTAAGCCTTCCCTTGAAATTTAAGCACTGTGTTATCTCACCCCACATGAAACAAGACATGAAAAGAGTGAGCCAAATAGCATCAATCGGATAATCATTTATTGATAGTTTAGCTTCAATTTTGTTCTAGCAAAAAAAAAAAAAAACATCAGTGAACATGAAGCAATATTTGTCATGATATCCCATCAAATACAGACCACCACATGGAGCACAGGATGAAAGGCTAGATCATACCCCATAAGGGTAAATGCAAATGCTACATCATTCTTCATTCTTGGCCAATTGCTTGCCCTTGCCCCTCATGCACAACTAGTCATACCTGATGCTCCCCATCTGATTTCATAATGTAATAGACACCAAAATAATTTTAGAAAGTTTCTAGTAGTGCACATATGTGAATAAATGAACAACCCATGCATCCATACATCCAATATAAAAATATGAGTTTGATTTGATTACCAATTTACCAAATCACCGTACCCTTTGTTAAGTAATGCTCACAGCTCATGTCAAAAAAAAAAAAAAAAAAAAAAATTATATTATTTCAAACTTCAAAATCTTGATCACCATGAACCCTATCATTATATGCACAATCAACCACATGTCCACCTTAGAAATCCTTCAAAGAAATGCAAAAACTCATTAGATTTTTCATAAAAAAAAAACATTAGTATCCAACTTAATATTTTTTATGATTTGTCTTTTATGAATTGTCTTTTATGAAAGAGTAGCCAGCAATGCAAACAAAAAAATGATACGAGGTTATTATAATTGTTGAGGTCACCAATAAAAAAAACCACACAGATTAATGAGAAAGAAGATGAAAAGGGAGAAGTTAAAATCCCTGCACGAAATAATGCATGTCTAACAGCAGAAATGAAACAACAAATAGGAAACAGGGATGTGCCAGAAGACTGAAGAGTGGTCAAAATCTGTAGCCACCAATGAACCATGATTGCTGCTAATAGTGGATAATATGAAAATGTGACACAGAGGCAAATGTGTGAAAAAACCATACAGAGAGAGAGGCATGGGAAATAGTGAATTTCTTACCAGCCATAAGTTGGAAGCATCAGTGATGTTGAGATCATGTAAGCATATACTTTGCAATAATATTAAAGATTTAGAAGCTAAAAAAATAATTAATATTAAAAGATCTAAATCAAAATAATTAACTGCAATATCTTCTGATTTTTTAGAAATATATATTTTTTATTCTACAGTATGAGCAATATTTTTTCTTCTGGAATATACATGAAGCCTTTGTGATCAAGGTGTTAAATATTTTATTTTTTTTTTCATTTGGAATTGGTACGAGAATGAACATTGAAGCAACCAACACATCTAGACAATGAAAAGTTTTTTTTTTTTCAAAGTGTTACAATTTATGTTTTTGTTTTTTTTTTCATTGTTTTTTCTTCTTAGTCGATACTTTTGATGAGCCCACCTAACTTGTGGACTATCCCAATCATTTATGTGCGCCGTATTCGTATAAGGGCAGCATGGTTGTTATTTCCATCATTCATACCAAAAGTGAATATATTTTACATTTATTATTTTGTTGCCCAAAATGTAACATGCTATCAGAGTCAAATTCTAAAAAATGTGTGTGTGGGTGAGTTTTTACAAACTCTAGATGTAGAATCACATGCACTATATATACCTGCAAGACATGCACATGTTCTAGAAGAAGAGGGCAAAACTAGAAGTGTTCACCCTACCCAATGGATAGGAAATATGATTCCGCCTTCCTACCCGATACTTGGCAGAAGAAATTTTTTTACACTACCCTACCCGATAAGATGTAGCTAGCATTCCTACATGAATTTCTACCTAATAATATGTAGCATTCCTACCCAAATTTCTACCCAATTAATCGGGTAGAAAGTTAGGTAAGAAGATAGGTAATCACTTTTGTAGCTATTAATTTTTGAAACTTTTTAACAATGTAATTAAATAATATACACTAATCTTACACTAATTTAATAACACAAAAAATCAATAACACTAAAATTTTAAAATAATTATAATGATAATTATAATTATTTTAGCCATTAATCTACCATAAATATTTATATAATAAATAAATAAATAAATAAATATATATATATATTAGTGTGGGTAGGGTATGTTATGAATGCGGAATTAAATTGTTATTCTACTTTCTTACACGAGTTAATCAGAAGGCCAAAAACTCTTCCGCAATCCTACCCTATTTTTGTGGTTAACCATTTAGTAGGGTAGGGTAAAGTCAGGTATGGTAGGGTCAAGTAAGGTAGCAACTTGATGCCAATCATAAATTTGAACACCCTTATGCACAATCACTATGTTCCATCTTGTATAGTCATTGAACACCCACTGTGTGTGACACATGGGCATTTATTTGTGTCCAAACGAGTGAGCACGTGGTGGTTGGCAACAAGCATGCAAGGTAGTGGCAGGTGATGGGAGCCATTGATAGAAAAAAGCATGAGCAAAGGATGACATCAAGAACATACTATGATTGATCGTAGGCACACATAGGCAAGTAAGTAGATTATTTTTGTTTTCGTACCATTAAAATTTATTGCTCATTTGAGGTGACAAATTCAACTAGTTCTAATAGTATTTTTTGAAATCCTAATTTCAATTGATGTTATAAGTATTGAGAAATATTATCACAGTAAAAATGAATGAGTCTTAATACAATGTGCACGGTTTTGACATGGTACGGTCCAGAACTGTGCTTGGGCACGTACTGGGCTGCCTCGAGGCATAGATCGTGCCTGGCTCGGCAAGACATGGCACGAACCAATGTCATCTATATTAAAACAATTTTGTCTAGATGTTATTTTTATAATAATATACTTGATCTAACACATGTTGTCAAGTGTCCTTTTACAAAATAAGCCCTTATAGATCCTATTTACTAGAAAAAAAATTATTTTACTTGTTTCTCAAAGATTTAGAATATATTTATTTATTTATTTTTGATCATTCTCCAAGATTAGACAATTTAACATCGAGGATCTTGAGTCCAAAAGTTACACACAAAGTATAATTATTTTTTACCAAAAACTAATAAAATTATTACTTAAAAACTCCATTACTCAAACAAAATGTAATTTTTTTTTACCAAAAATTGATAAAATTTTAATAAGAACAAATATAACCTTTTTTACCATAACTTATTTTTTAATAATTCTAGAAAGACTCCAAAAATTACACATGAATCCATTACTCTTCATTTCTTACTTGTAATACATTTTAAACTATCAATAAGTATAAAAAATCGCTCATCAACAACATTTGAGCTTGTTGATATACAATATGATGTTACTCATGAGATTCTCATATCTATTAATAAGTTAAGATCCTATTAAGTCTGTAAAAAAAAAATTTTTGGAGAGGAAAATATCCTTTGGGCCTAGATACAATAGTTCAAGAGTTTCTCAATAAATACTCATTTTGAGCCAGTAATTAGGAGATTTGATTACAAATGACTTATAATTTATTATAGAATAGAACATACCTAGCCTACTGAGGAGCCAATGTTTCTAATAAGGACCTTCCAATTATTGAAATATATAATAAACATCTAACAAAGGAGATGTTTGATAACGCACTCAAAAAATTTTCAAGCTATTAAAAATTAAAATTTTCAATTATTTAAAATTTTAAATGCGTTTGATAAAAAAATATTAGGAGCTAAAAATTTAAAATTTTAAGTAACAATTCATAAATAATTTTAAGTGGGTAGAGACATACTCATTGTTGAAGGCTGAAAATTTTCAATTTTTTTTAAATTGCTATTTTGTCATTTTTTTTTATTTCTTTTTCTTTTTCTCGTTCACGCTACAGTTCAGTTTGTGAATCTGTCTTCTTCTCCTTTCTTCACGATCACAAACTCTGATCCAACCCTTTTTCATGATTAATTTAAGAAAAAAAATAACAAATCAACTAGGTATTCCTTAATTTTTTTTATATTAAAAATTTGAATAGTTTTAAAGAATTAGATTTTATTGGTTATTTTTTAAACATTTTTATTTTTTTTGGATTTATATTTTATTTATGAATATGTTTTTAATGATTTTATTTTTTTTAATAATTAATAATTATAGTGAAAAAAAAATTCATTAGAAATTCTATTCATGTTGAATAATATGTAATATATAAATAATAACGATAAATATGTAAAATACATCATTTTTAGCATTCAGCATTTAAGTTATCAAATAATATATTTATATTCAGCATTCAATTAATAGTAATTTATCAAATAGTTTTTCAATATAAATTCAACCTTAATTTTTCAACACTTATTTTTCAACACTTATTTTTCAGCACTTAATTTTTTCAACACTTAATTTTTTCAGTTTTATCAAACGACCATAAGATAATATGAAGTATTTTACTTAAAAAAGTATTCATACATTTTTTTGTTAAAAAATATTTTAATCAGAATCTACTTCAATCAGATATCATCTTTTGATCTTTCATAGCATATACATTGAGATTTTATATCATCGAGAAAATTTATTTAACTTACCTCTTAGAATTTTTAGAGAAATATATTTTATTATTAATCACTCTCTAAGACTAGACAAGCTAGCATCAAAGGCCATGAGATATATCTTATTTGGATACTCCAATACTTAAACATGATACAAATATTTTTTATCAGAGAAAAATAAATTTTTAGAAAGAGAAGAACTAATTTTTAAAATCAGGACTCATTTTTAATGAGCCCAAAAGAGCAAGTTCAAAAGTTACACAAAACTATTATTCTTTCTTTGTTAGTTAGAGTAATGCTTGGACTACTAGTTATTATAGACTATGTTGCACGGATACGAATACTGACACGGGGATACGACACGGCAAGATACGGGGACACGGCAAATTCTAAAAAACTAGGATATGGATACGGCTAGGATACGTCATGATAAAAAAAATAAAATTAAAAATAAAATTATTAATTATAAATATTAGGTATTTTAAAATAATTAAAAATACTGTATTTTTATTTGACAAATGTGCATGCGCATGATGAGTGAATGGTCTATTTGATCATTAACATGAGGTGACATCGTAAAGATTGTATTGCTGCTGAGACATCTACTCACATTAATCAAAAATATTTTTTAATTCACAATAAAAAATTTTAAAAGAGATCAGGTAAGGTAAATGTCAGCCGAGACTAACCCGAGCTCATTTAAAAAAAAATAGGGCATGGGAAGCCCCTATCTAAAGCATTTTCTAAAAAAATGGTATGTGTTTTTCACACGCCTAGTTAAATCTAGTCCAAGCCTAGAAAGATGGCCCAAGCATTATGTGAGTCTAGCATGCAGATTGGACACCTAGACCTGGCAAGGCCCAAGTCGTGCCAAAGTGCCGACCATGCATGGATTTAATTGTGTCAAGTCATCATAGATCTTCTTCCTATGATAGAATCTATAAACCTTTATGTATTCTGTCGGCTCATTGAATATCATATTGAATACTACACGCCTAATTAACTGACTATCAACATAGAAAATAATGGGAGAATAATACAATATTCTCAATAAGATGGTTGATTCAAAATATCTCCCAAATAACCATCATCATCAACAAACACTTTACCTCTTCAATTGCATCAAGATCATCATCAATATCTTACTATTTGAAAAGATAAAATTAACTTTGAGGAAAAAATAATGACTCTTACTCAATTTTATTTCTCGGCAACCTAGTATCCATTGGAATCTAAAAAACCAGTTAGTTGAAGTTAGAGATAACAAATAGGCCATGAGACTAGGCCCAACCCATGACATAGCATGGGAAAAACTGAGACTAACACGACCCGACACCAACAAAACAGTGCCTGGAACATGCGTAGGATAGCACAACCCATGTGCCATTAGATCATGTGGCACGATATGTCCCAAAAGGGCATGCCCGCCCAAGTTGAATTAGATTCAAATCAAAATTCATGATTGTGTCATGTCACAAGTCGAGCTAAACCCATAACCCAAGTTGGCAAATGAATCTCACATACTGTATTTTTTAAGGACAATGATAGGGTAGAGTCAGAACTGGAACATCAAATGTACTTGTCTCCACACTAAGACTAGTATTTTCACCAAGCCTGGACTAGTTTTTAGCCCGAAACAAGGCTAGTCAAATCATGTCAAACTCATTATATATGAAGTCGAGCTGTGACAGCACATACAGTTTGCCACACCAAATAGTGCCACTCTGTTAAGGTGACCCGACTTGGACTATAGAAAAACTTGTCGACTAGTCATGCCAGCCTGACACATCTCATTTGCCATATTTTGGAAATGTAAATGATTACTGAAAACAATGTCAAAGCCTAAAAATTTCTTTCCATATATAACTATGCAAAAAATTACTTAACAATGAAAATATCATAAAAATCTAAAAAATAATTAACGATGCTAAATATAAATCTATATTAAATCTGATAATAATCAGATAATTAATATATTTATTAATCTCTTGTATATATTCGAGTCAACTGAATAATATATTTCAAATAAAAAAATTAATATTTAACTCAAGAAAAATATATATATAACACAATCCAAAAAAATAACATATGCAAAAAAATTAATTACATATTTCATCCATAACAACATAATATATATTATGTCTTAAATGACCTTATAAAACTATTAAATGATTCTTAACTAATCATCTTATATAATAAGAATATCATTTATATACATAATCAACAAAATAAACATGTTATTTGAATTATTTAGAAAAAATAAAAAATAATTTGTAACATACATCATCATAATCAATTAAATTGTACTCTAATTATTTGAAATAAAATACTCTATAACATGCCTAAATAAACCAAAAGAAAATACCCTATAAAAAAACTCAAAAAACTAAACTTTTGATTACTATTTCAAAACGTACAAAATATTCCAAAATTTTAAAATTAAATCTAATTGATCTATAACTACTAGAAAAATATGAAGTTATTTTTTATATATATCTCATCTCAATATCAATATAAAAAATATATTTTTCATATTTATTTTATGTATCATTATTTGTGAGATATTATTAGTGATATAAATATATGTACCGAGTCAATTGCTTCATAACAAATATAGCCTTTAGAAAATCAATCTCACAACCAATTTCATAGCGAACTAATTCTAAAATCTAATTAGAGTAAAAAATATTTATTTTTTTTTATAATTATCTAGTACTATGTTTAATAAGATAATCCTTTGGAATAAGAACTAAGTATCATATTATTAATTAAAAAAAACTAAATAAGAAACAACACAAAAATACAATAATACACATAAAATGAGGTGTTTAGCATGTCATTTCTATTTTTTTTTGAGAATAATTGAAAAATCAATATCATAGAAATTAAATTACATGAGCATCTAACTTCTCAATAGATATTCTTTCATTCTGAATAGATTGAATGTGTTCCTTTTTCTTAGAATAGACTCAAAATCCTAAAGAATTAAGTCTCTATGCTTCCAACTCATTTTGAGTTGTGATCAAATTGACTCATTAGTTACTAGCTCAAGTTGGACTTAAGAAATTATTATTTTTAAAATTTTTGCATTCTCTCTAGAATAAATTTATTCGATACATGTGGTTACATATGACATCTCAGGAATAAAGTTATTATAGTTTTAACCAATAAGTTCACAAAAAACTGATAAGTAACATTTTTCTAGTAATTGAAATCCCACGTGAAACTCAAGTATAAGGAACAATAAGAGATCGAGGTATATCTTCTAAATTTTTACTCTGCCTAAACTTTTTAAAGAAAGAGTGTCACTCAAAAACCTATGTTGCATACTATATTTTCTAAAACTACAGACTATGTATCATTTTTTAGAAGAATTACAAAAGAAACAATTATCTGGAGTTTGGTTTACAAGCAAAGGTTTCAAACGAGCTGGAGGGTCAGCCCGGCAAAAAACTTAGCTCACCAAAAGGCTAGCCTGCCATCAGAAGAGGAAGGAACTGTGTTGTGCCTGATGTGCTGCCCGCCTGCTGGTCCACATGATGCCTATAACTCGAACTCATGCCTAGGCACAGCTTGCACCTAGGCATACACCCAAGCCTGATCGCAGACTCAAACCAAGCTCTTGCACTCATATTGGAGCAGGGCATGGTCTCAGGCCCGAGTTGTGCTTGTGCCACCATGTCGGTTTCACCTGGGCATGGTCCGGACCTGGGTCCATGTGGTACAACCTCAAACATGGATCATGGAAGCAACTCAAACAGTGTTGCTAAGGCTGTTCCCAGTCCAAATCCATGTGCATGTACCTAAACGAGTCAAGTGTCACTAGAACACATTGCGTGATACTCTGCCATTGTAAATAATATGAATTTGATTCTAGTTTCCTATAAATTATCAATCACCTATAGATAGCAGTGTCAATCATGTAATGTTGGACCGACCCAAGTTAAAACTATTATTCTGCCAAATTGAGGAGAATACTTGTTTATATTGATGTTATCCTTTCAAGAATTAATTTTCTTTAAGACTTTACTCCAAAATAATAAATTCATTGAGCATGATTATGTTAATTTTATTCCTTATTTAGTTTGAAAACTTTGGTATGATGATAAATGTCTTTGTCTAAACATGATAGGTCTCAATTTTAAGATTCATCAAACATAACATACTAAGCAAGAGACTTGTGTACTAGTTACAACTATTCTTTTATTCGATTGGAAAACTTACCTAGGATTCCACCTAAAAGGGTTTTGCTCCCTCAACGATTCCCATCACATATATTCATAATAGTAATAAAACTATTATTTCCCATGAGAGTTGTCCATAAAATTGTCTAAAATAATATAAAAAAAAACACATCCAATAACAATTTAACAAACTCAACAATATTAGTAGAAAAAACATTCAATATAAAATAAGAAACTACGGACAACACACAAATCAGGTGTTTCCATCAAAAATATAAAAATATAACAAATGACAAAAAAAACCACAACACTCCATCAAATAGAAACATACATATTCAATACAACACACAAAACTTTGAAAAAAAAGTAAAATGAAACTTTTTCAAAAGTCTAATCTTTGATATTCTTCCTGATAAACATTCTATCTCTTTATACTTCATATGCTCATAAAATATCATATTAAAAATTATATATTTCACAACTTAACTATCATCATAAATAATTATTAAAATAATAGATGTATATTTAGACTCATCAAAAAGGTATCTAATCTAAAATATTTTACAATTAATTGTTATAAGTGTTCTAATCTTTGTCTATGCAATAAATTTTGAGACTACAATATATTTTTTTTAATTTTTTTAAAAAACATGATTATCTAAAGGAAAAACACAATAATTTATAGTACATTTCTTCTTTGTCAAAGAATGACCAACTAAAATCTGAAAAATCAACCAATTAGAGATGTCGGTAATCATGAAAAAAAATACATTGTGCCTAAAAGATTTCACATAGATAAATATGTGAAGAGATGCACCTAAATAAATGTCATAAAAAATTTAAAAAATAAAAAATTAACTATATTTGTTTAAATAATAGTCAGATAATTAAACTTTCTAATGATTCTCCTAGATATAATTGAGTTAACTAAATAAATCAATCTAGATTAAAAATTATTATCTGACTTGATTAAAATATATACTACAACACAACTCAAAAAATTAATTTATGTAAGAATATCAATTATTTATCTTCTCAATATTAGTATTATATCTAAGTTGTCATAATTGAAAAAATATCAAACACAATCAACTTATCATCTCTTATAATAAAAATAGCATTCACACACAAAATCAATAACATAAATTTATCGTCTAAATATATTTTAAAAAAATAAAAAATAAATATAACATATTTGAGCAAGCCAAGAGAAGTAATTATGATTGAAAACCTTATAAATTAAGTTCTCAATACTAATTTTAATCAAACGAGGCATCTTGCAATCCACAGGCTAGATATGAATGGCGTGCCAATTCTCAAAAACCAAGTAATTGGTCGATATATACTTCATCAAGATTAATGTAAAGACAAATATTCTTTGTGTACTTAATATATTATTCATTTTAAAAAGATTATAGTGATATAAATATTCATATTGAAATTATCTTGGTCACTACAAAAAAAAAATGTTTATATCAAAATCAAATATCTAAATAAACTCTTTTACAATAAGTCATATTTAAATAATCTACATTTCTATTTGGACAAGTATTCACAATAAATACTTGTAAGAAACAACAAATCTTATTATAGACCAAGATATTAATTCTCAAGTTTCATTAGAGTTGAAAATAATTATCTTTTCCATTATGATATAATATCATCTTATATAAAATAATTTTTCAGAATGAGACTTAAGCATCTTGGTATCATCAAAACAAATAATTTAAGAAACAAAAAAAATATGCATGAAAATACCTATAAAATAAGGCACTAAGTACAACTCTCAGATTTCTTCTAAATAATAATCAAAATATCAAAATTAAAAAAATGACTATTAAAATTTGAAATAATGAATGATAATAATGCAATAAAACTTAATAATAAAAATCATATATCAAATATTCTTTTATAACGAGCATAAATAATTAGGACAACATACAAATTGAGCACTTCCAGCAAAAAACATAAAAATAAATAAAACAATAAAAACTATAACACCCTCATTAAGTTGATACCTACAAATCCACCACATTATTTTTTAGAGAAAATAAAAATGAGTTGAGATCACTTAAAGACATTCATGAAGACATTTGCTGGCTATATTGTTGTATGAATATATGTTGTAATAATAATCTCATATTGAATTTTTTAGCTAAAGAAGAAATAGTCAACATCCATGTGTTTCATCCACTATTAAAACACTAAATTAAAGAATATATACTATATTATTTGACTATCATAATAAAGGATAATTTGAGAATAGAGTACATATTAAATCTCATTGAATAGATATTACATTTATAGTATTTCACAAGTAATTATCACACACTCTAAATTTTACCTTTGTACTAAATCTTAGAACAATTATTTGTCTTATTTTTTTAGAAGATAAGATTTTATTCAATAATATACAAAATTCTAATCACATATCTTTTCTATGTGCATACTGATGTATAATTCAAATTTGAATATCCAATTAGGTAGAAGTATCAATGGTCGCTGAAAGAAATCACAAAACCTACAAAATTTCTTCACATACCTGAGTTTGCGAAGAGATGCATCAAGGTGAACTTGCCAAGGATAATCTAAGAAACAATTAACTATATAAATAATGTATGCTATATATGATTAAACTATAATTAAAAAATATTTTTTTTTATGATTCTCTTATAAATAATAGAGTTAACTAGAAAATTCACATTAAAAATAAAATTAATACCTAAATTAATAAAAAAAATTAATTAGAGCACAACTCAAATAGCAACCTCTATAAGAATATCAAGTATATATTACTTTTGTGATAAGATAATATTCCCCTCAAAGAATAAGTAGAAGTGTAAAAAAGACCGTGTAATGCTGGCACGACCCATTTTTTCTAGGCTCAATCAAATCACCATACCGTGCCATACTAGGTACAGAATGGCATGGTGGGCACGATCATGCCAAAGGTGCCATGCATAAAAAAATACTGTGTGGATGACCAATTAAAATCGGCCAAGTGACCACATTTAAAAAAAATAAACTGTCAGGATGACTACCCAAGAGGGATCCCGTCGGGCATTCACCCGAGCCGGTTTACCATTCTGTCAGACAAAGCACATGGTCGCGCATAGCATGACATGAGGTACAGTTCATATCGGCTCAACACGGCACGAAACATGCCAAGGGGCAGCCTAGCTTGACCCAAGGTAAGGTTCTGGACTGTGCCATGTCGGGGTGGGCACTACTGAATTAGGGCGGGCCCCGGGCCATGCCCAGGCTGTCAGGCCCGTTTGACATCTCTAAGAATAAGTCACCTCCAATCCAAAAATAAAAAAATATCTAAATCTCTCAAAATTCATCATCTAAAATTACATTGAATGGTACTTTTTGAGTTAGGTGATCCCTAACTAATTATCTCACAAAATCAAAATATTATTCAGATATACAATCAATAAAATCATTCATGTAAAAAATTAATAAAATCATTCAAGTAAAAAATTAACAAAATCAACCACATGAAAATATCACAAATTAAGCTATCGATAACTATTTCAGATCATATAATACCTTCAACAATCTAAAAACTACATATGACTATACTACTCAAAACCCATACTTCTCCAAATACATATATACAAGATTACCATGAAAAAATATATATTTCACATCTAACTGATATATTCTCGAGCTGTGAGATATTATAAGATAAATAATAATCATATTGAGATAATCTTAGTCACTAAAAAATAAGTGGCTTGATAATTCACATAAATATCAGAGAAAACTATCTCACTAAAAGTTTTATCTTAAGATGATATATCTTCATATCTAGAGGTGTCAAATGGATCATGCCATGCTGACATGATCCGGTGTTTGGTTGCCCTATCGGGCCACCATGTCATATCGTACTTGGCATAACACGACTCAATAATGGCTAGCCCAGCATAGCCCATCCAACTTGAGTCTAGCTGAATTCAGACCAGATATGCAGGGCCATGTCGAGTTAGGCAAGTTCGGGACCAAATATTTCAGCCTAGGAACTAGATAGGACTTCGAGATCTCCTTGTACTCGACTCACCATCTAACCCCCACCCCCCATCGGTTACAGAATTGTGGATTAATTATTTATTTTTTTTTATAAATTTCATAATTTAAGTTAACATTTATGAGTTGCGATATTACATCATTTATTTATATTACATAAATCATAGAAAAAATAAATTCATAACACAAATAACAAAATATAATAAATAATAAAAAATATCAAAAAAAAAATTTACACATTCATCATTCTTCATTCAATCCAAAAAAAAAATAAATAATACAAAGTCACAGCTCACAATAACATAAAATAAAAATCATTAATTTCCAAAATAATACAAACTCAATTCCAAAGCCAACCGATATATGCATGCAATTGATCAACACTGTGTAAGCATCATTAACGGAAGCGAAGGATTCAACCTCAGTAAAGTCCCATAAAACATCATCTACCAGCAACTTATTCACTCTTGTTTTAACATGATCCTAGATGCCCACCCTCGAATCATCACGATTCTTCTTACATGCTAGTGCCTCAACGATATCTAATCGTAGTCTCGATCTTCTATCCAAAATTATAGTAAAGTAATAGAAAAAACAAAAATTCATTATTACGCTCGATATCCAATGAGTTAGTAGATCTCATGCTATCATAAATAACATGAAATAAATATACTCATGATTTTTACCATTAAAACATATTAAGATTCTTATTATCATTATGTGATAGGATTAGACAGTAATTAATATCTAAATACCGAAACAGCTCATTCCTATTCGATGATTCACTCTGTCATTTCTCTCTCACTAAGTGAATGAAGAAATCATCTCTGTATATAATATTCATGTCTGTACTCATAGTCTGACTATAACTATTATCATACCATTGTCGTAATATATAAATAAACAGTCAACTTTTCGTGAATGAACCATTTAGATTTGTATTCTTGATTCATATACAAGGATATATATGAAAATATTTTCTATACATTTCACCTTAACTCTTAGGGTCCATGCAAGTAGCCAGACAATAAAAAGATAAAATGATGAACTAGTACTTTAAGTATTTGGTTTCTATCTCAATAGTCAGGTCATTAAATATCAAGTTATCTTAAACCTTCTAACATACCACAATATTACATATGTACTTGAGTATAATACAAGTGGTTTGAGTATAAATTCATGTTCGTTGCATAATAAAAAATCTTCAAGAAATTCATAAATAAAATTCATATATCATAATTTTTATCGTCAATAATAAGTTGTCACTATTACTATTAACATAATTAGATATCATGTATTTATATCCAACACATAACTCCAACATCATATATGTATAATTTTAACAGTGTCTCTTATCCATTTGAAATTTATTTTTTTAAACCCGTAGACAAACAAAGATTATCAAACTCATATTATCTGCTTGGTGTCCGAAGATATTTTTGGTGAATTATTAATTTTTCTAAAGAATAATAAATAACTTTCATCCACACTTATATTATCAGGTTAATGACGTGACATATGTATCTAACATAAAAAATCTCTCATAATAGCTCATTTATAATTATCCTAACAAACATATTAATGACTACTTCATTATTACGTGCATTATTAAATATGATACTATATATTTTATTTTAAATATTATATTCTCTAAAATTTTTTATTATACACTCACATATGATTGGACCATCACGAGGATGAAGAATCTCTAAAAATCATAATATCTTTTTATTTAGTGTCTATTTAAAATTTATATAGTGGGCGATGAGACATATAGAAGATGTATCATCATGACTAGTTTAAATATCAGACGTTAAGGACAACACACCACTATATTTCTTAAATTTATTAATTATTATTTATTTTTCTAGCTTATAATATTTTAGTATGTCATTCCTATTAATGAAGCATGAATATGATAACTTGAAGGAGTGTCCGTGTGTCGGACACTTGGATGCGTGGATACAAGCTAGACACGTGTTGGATATGTGTCTGATACGCCACGTGGTATATCGTTGACCAAATAATAGGTCAAAGCCTTAGATAAATATCAGACACGGCTTAGACACGACTTAGACATGGTTTTGACACAGCTTAGACAAATTTTGGACTTAAAAAAACCCTATCTTTTATTTTGGACTTATTTGATATGCGATTCTCTCACAAACACAAAAACGACACAAAAAATTGGATTGGAAGCTAAAAATTGACACGCAGTCGCCGACAAACCCAAAGTAAATGTGTGCTAACTACTATGCTAAGTAGTGATTGCATACCTTAGGTTAGGGCAATGTGGGTAAATCGTGAGGGGCTACTATAGGATGAAAATTAATTGAGGTATGCTACTGTGGGATAAAAATCCTTCTAAAAAATTTTGTAATTTGTTTGGAATAAAAATCTTGCGTGGAAAGAGGAGATAGTTGGAACTTGGTGGGTGGTGGGGGGGGGGGGGGAATTCAACCTACGGGGAGGAGGTTGAATAAAAGGGGGATGGAATAGTAGGACTGTAGGAGAGGGATTGGAATAGGAAGAGGAATAGGAGTGGGGTGGTGAGCACAATTCAACCTCCAGGAGTGGGTGGGAGAAAATTATCTATTTTGAAAGAAATTTCATTATGAAATTGGAATTAAATCTTTTATTACGAATCATTAATCCGAGAGCAATAAATGAATTATGAATCCTAAATATGATTGTTTTATAATTTATTTTGAATTTAAATGAATATAATATGTAAATATGCAAAATTTATGGAATTAGTCTAATTGTATGAATGAACAAAAAAATAATATTAATTGAGTTCTAAAATAATTTAAATTTATTTAAGTGGATGATTTTTTTATCATGCAGAATTATACAATGAGTAATAATTCTAAGTCTTCAAGTAATCAACAGAATAATCAAGATGGTGATACTCTATTATAGAGGTACATCATGAAAGAAACAAAATTGGGTAAAGGAAAAGAATGAGAAAATATTGCTTTTCCATGCAATTTTTATAGACAAATACTATGTTGCACGGACACGGATATGGACACGGAGATACGACACGCCAGGATACGGGGACACGAAAAATTTCAAAAAACTAGGATACGAATACGGCTAGGATATGGCATGAAAAAAAAAATACAGCTTCCAACACCACCCCCCCCCCCTACAGATTATAGAATTAGGTTACCTTAGGCCACTCACTATTGGCGGTGTGCTCCTTAATTTGATGGAGTTGTAGGAGTAAGCGTTAATATATATTGTATTTCCGTCGCGCCATAATCGTAAAAGCGCATCAGTTCTATAAACGATGCATCGGATATGTCTCCGATGCGTCTGTCTGATACGCCACGTGGCGTATCGGACACGGAATTTGTCAATGATACGCCACGTGACATATCAGACATGTATCCGACGCGTGTCCGTATCGTATAACCGTGTCCACGTGTCGGACACGTGGACACGCCCGTCCAGTGGCGTATCCATGCAACATAGGACAAATATATAAAAGATCATATTATAGATATCAAGGTTCACTTGTTGAAAATTTAAGGGGCTGAGATAGAGGTGTCAAACGGGCCGGGCCGGCCCGGCACGAGGCACGGCACGGTTCGGCCGTGCCTGGGCCGGCCCGGCACGATAAAAAAACGTGCCCGGGCCCGTGCTGGGCCCGGGCGAACAAACCACGTGCCGGGCCGTGCCTGGCACGGCACGCCGGCCCGCGTGCCTGCGTCCTGAGTCGCGACTCACGAGTCACGACTCACGGTCACGACTCACTGAGTCGTGACTCGTGACCCAACCGGGCCCCCCCCCCCCCCCCCCCCCGGTAAAAAGACCGCCAAGTCGGGTCCAAACAGACCCGACCCGCCCGCCCCGCCTGCCCTGCCTTGCCGGGCGCCCGTGCCCGAGCGGGCCGGCACGGCACGGCCTTGCCGTGCCCACGGTAGCACGGCTGGGCACGTGAAAAACGGGCCGTGCCGTGCTGGGCCGGCCCGTTTGACACCTCTAGGCTGAGATTGCATCTTGTACTAAAGTAATGAATGAAAATTTGATTAAAATGCGAAGGGTGATAAAAGAAACTGAACAAAGAGTGAAACAATCTAATCTTAAGTAAGTTTCTTTGCCCACATCAAGCGTTGTAACATCTAATTTTGAGAATTCCTTTTCTAGTACTAATATTATTGATCCAAAAAAGAGAAAAGAATCAATTGGATCAATTGAAAAGACATTTAATATGGGTACACGTAAATTAGTTGAAAGTAAGATAGCTAGAATATTTTACACTAGGAGAGTGTCTTTTCACTTTGCTAGAAATCTTTATTATACTTGTGTCTTTTAAAATATAAGTCAACTTCCAAGTTATGTCCCACCAAACTATAATGCATTTAAGAACTATATTATTGCAGAAAGAGAAAAGTAATATTGAGAATCTATTAGTATTAATCAAGAAGACTTGGAATGAAAAATAAGTGAGTATTTACAGTGATGGATGGTCAAATACTCAAAGAAAACCACTTATTAATATCATGACAGTCTCAAAAGTGGACCAATATTTTTGAAAATAATAAAGTTTGAAAGTGAGACTAAGAATAATTACTTTATAGCTGATTTGTTGATTAACATTATACAAGAGATTGGTCCTTAAAAAGTAATTCAAATTATAACTGATAATATTACAGCTTGTAAATCAGCAAGACGCATTGTAGAAATAATCTTTCGGCATATTTTTTAGACCTCGTGGGTGATTCATACTCTCAATCTTGCTTTGAAAAACAAATGTGCACCATCAACACACCCAAGATATGATGATGTGATGGAAAAATATGATTGGATCTCTTGAGTTTCAAGTGATGCATCTTTCATAAAAAGTTTCATTATAAATCATGCAATGAGATTATCAATATTTAATAATCATTACAAGTTAAAGTTACTTTTCGTGGCCGATACATATTTTGTTTCAACTATTATTATGCTTAAATAATTTAAGATAATAAAAAAAGGCTTGGAGTAATTAATGATGAGTGAAGAATAAGAAATATATAAAGAATATAATTTAGTGAAGCTAAAGAAGTAAAGGATAAAATCATAAATGAAGACTTTTTGATGGATGTGAATTATATCCTTAGATTTACAACTCTCACGTATGAGATGCTTCGATTAGATGATACCAGATAAACTTTGTCTTGACAATATTTATGAGTGGTGAGATTCGATGATCGAAAAAGTGAAGAAAATCATTTATAAGAAATAACATAAAAACATCACAGAAAATTCAATGTATAATTAATATTTATTAGTTAAAAATTAAAATTTTGATTGAAAGTTTTAAATTAATATTTAAACTTACATGAATCATTTTGTAATTATACTTATAGTTTTGTTAATATTGTAAATAAAATCTTGTTGAAAAGATGAACTAAAAACCATACACCTTTACATTCCTTAGCTTATTCATTAAATTTAAGGTAATCTTACGAGTTTAATTGTAGACTTTGATAATTTAAATTTAAATGATATTCTATGATGTTTAATTTTTTATAAATTATGTTATAACTCAACTTACAGGTATTATAGTTAACAATGACTTGATGAGTCTTATTATCATGTTCAATCACATTGAGATATAATAATAGTAATAGAAAAAAATAAATATTTTGAGAGAGATTTTTCAAATGAAGATAAAAGGAGACAATCAAATGACGAGTATGCTACTTTTTTTGTATTTTTTGAAAATTTTTTTAGTAGTGATTCCATCAATAACAGATGATACATAAGTCCTATTAAATGGTGGGTTGTTCATGAAGCTTTTGCACTAATGTTTCAATCTATAATATTAAAATTGTTAGGACAACCTTATTCATCCTCATGTTATGAAAAAAATTGAAGCACATATAATTTTATTCACTCCATAAAAAAAAATAATTTAACACCACAAAGAGCTAAATACTTGATTTATGTTCATAATAATCTCCGACTTCTATCAAGGAGATCTAACAAGTCAAAACTATAATGAAAACGAATCTAAAATATTGGACATTGAAGATGATAATTTTAACTTAATGGATATAGAGAATGTTGGAATTCTTGAGATTACAGATCTTTCTTTTGATGAACCTGAACAGGAAGTCATTTTATTTGATTCAGAAGGAAATGCTAATCTTTAATTCTAATATTACTTATGTTTGTGTTTGAATATTTGTAAAAAATAATATTTGAGTATTTTTTTTATCTAAATTACTTTTTAAAAACAATATTTGTAAGGATAATTATTTTTATTTTATCTTATTATGTCGTATCCTTACAGTATCCATATTTTGATTTTTTGAAATTTTTTGTACCCCGTGTTCCACCGTGTCGTATCTCCATGGTCGTATCCGTGTCCGTACTTCTTAGGTTCCTACATATAAACCTAAGAATCATAGGATATACATGATAAAAATATATCTGCATGATACTGACTATCTTTGGATCCTCCGAAAATCTAATCGAAAGACCGATTGTGATTATCAGTTTGGTCGTGTATTCTTTTCTTAACTCGTTACGATATATGAAAAAAGTCAACATAAAAACTAAAATAGATCCAACCTCAAAAACCTCACCGCTCAATTGAGTTTGCCTAAGATCTAATGTATCATTTTTTTGTGTGTAATATCCAAAAATGCCTCTTTAGGTATTTAATCTCACATGCACTTCTATAAATATATATTTTATTACAATACTTGTATTGTGCTGATTTTACATCGACACCACTAATATTTTTATTTTGTATAATATTAAAGTAAATCAAAACTATAGATATTCTAATTTTTTATTTTTTAGATATTTGAGTTTAGATCGAGACCATAAGAAAAAAAATAATTTTAGCCTCAGACTTTTCCATAGGATTATCAATATTAAAATTATCTGCGTTTACATTAATATAAATCTCGTTATCAATAAATTCACTATTTATCATTTTAATTTTTTTTTTAGTTTATTAATTATATTCTAAATTCTAATTTTTAAATTAAAAATTATTTAATATTAAATTATTAATAGAAAGAAAAAACTAGATATAATTTAAAAAATAATATTCATTTATGAAATACCGAATGTGGATAGGATAGAAAAAGCCACACCACTGACCACCCACACCATAGTCCGCTATCCACACTCGAGAACGAAGCCAAAGCAAAAGCAAATAGCAAAACCGAGTAGAGAAAGAGAGAGAATAGATGAGAGAGAGAGAATTGAGAAAGAAATAAGTGAAAGTGTGAGAGTGAGAGAGGAGAAGAAAGAAACATTATATAAATTTTAAAAAATTAATATAATTTTAAATTTTTTTTATTGATTAAATTGGGTAGAAACCCGAGAACCGTCAGATCTACCCTAGCCATTGTAAATGCATCCAATGGCCTAAATGCGCTTTGTTTTTTTTTTTAATATTTTAGACCATTAGGACTTAGGTTAACCATTAAAGTTAGACCAGTTCCATAAGGTTTCGTCGACTCAGGGATTGGGATCTCGGCTCAAGGGAAAGGGAAGGCGAATGCCGCTTCGTAGGTCCATGTGGTTTGGACTATGCCATGCAGATGCTCTCAGCCAAATATGATACGGTTATTAAAAAAACTCACCACATGCACAAGGCATGGCGTACTTTTTTTTAATATAATATTATTTTTTTAAGAATCGGGGTAGGTCAAGCACAGTCCAATTGAACCTCACCTGAAACTTGGTCCGAGAATGTTAGCCTACCATGCCGCTAGACCGTGCCTATGAGCCAAGCAACCGAGTCATGCCTATGCCAGCACGAGGCCCGGCATGAGCCATGCCTCAAGCCACTACGGCATGAGTCCAAACACATTTCTATATCGTGTCATGCCAAGTCAGGCACAACTCAGTCATGGCTTGTCTCGGGCCACCCAGCTCAATGGCCAACTATATTCCCATTTGTATCTATCTTCACAATGAACTCACAGCTATCACCAAAAACAAATCATTCCAAATGTTATGGTACTAATTCCTTTGTCTTGTTAAAATATAAGTCATGCATCTTTTTCATCTTTACCTAAAGGTGTCAAATGGGTCAGGTTGGGCTAGTCTGGCCCAAAGTGGTGGAACACACATTCTTACTAACTTGTACAATCAAGCTAATCATGTAACACATGTATCTGACATGAAAAATTTCTCCTAATGGTACATTTTTAATATTCCTAACAAACATGTTAATTACTACTTCATTATTTGATAAGTTATCAAATGTGATCTTAATAATTTTTTTTTGAATTTTATATTCTCTAAAGATCTTCATTATACACTCAAAAATGGTCGGATCATCATTATGATGAAAAATTTTAGAGAAACCTAAAATTTTTTTATTCATTGTCAATTAAAATCTACATAGTGGGCGATGAGACATGCATAAGATGAATCATCATGACTAGTCCTGATATTAGACATCACGGATACTACTTCACTATATGCTATAAATTCATTAATTATTATTTGTTCTTCTAACTAATAGGGTTTTAGTATGTTGTTACTAGATATGAACCTAGGAATCATACGATAAGCAAGCTAAAAATATGTCTGAATGATGCTTACTACCATTGAATCTTCCGAAAATCTGATTAGAACACTTATCAAGGTTATAAGTTCGGTCATGTCTTCCCTACCCAACTCACTACGGTATATGAAAGAAATAAACTTTTAGACTAAACTGGATCCAACCTCAAAAAACACACTATTAAGTTAGGTTTGCCTATGATCTAATGAATCATATTTTTTGTGCATATTTCGGCATGCCTCTTAAGTTGCCCACTCCCAAATACACTCTTATAAGAAAAAATTTTCTTACAATATTTGCACAATGTCATTTCTTCTTCAGCACTCCCAACAATTTTTTTATTATATTAAAATAAGTCCAAACTACAGAAATCCTCTGAGTTTTTTATTTTTTAGATGTTTGGATTGAGACGATTGGAGAAACAAAAATTTCAGCAACCTCGGACCTCTGTGTAAAATTTTCATTTTTAAAATTTAAATTAATTTCATTAGTATTAGTCATTTTTTTTTGTTTTTTTAGACAAGAGAATAGATTAAAGAGTAGAGAGAGATATAAAGTAAAAAACTAATTATTTTTAAATATTATTATATTAAGTTGAGAGATTTAATTAAATAAATAAAAAAATAAAAATACTTGTATAACAGTGTAAAGATAAAGCATGTGCACTAAAATTCTAACTTTATAAGCCGAGCCCGAGTTGAAAGTCCCAAAAACCTGAGCCAAAATCTCGAGAGAGAGAATATTAGGAGAAAGATTTGAGAGAGTAAGAATTAATATTTTTAAAAATATAAAAATTTGAGAGAGGGGGCCTTTTATAAAATAGAATTATAAATTTTTTTTAAGTATTTTTTTTATTTTTTTTTATTTTTTATTGACTTTTTGGGACAAAATCATATGGGTCATCGGATTCTGCTCCATAACCATTGGAGGCGAAATCCAACTACTAAAATTCAAAATTTTTAATTTTTTAATTTTTTATTTTTTTTTTAAATTTCAATCCATTAGGGATTAGGGGCGGGCCAACGGGGCGGGTGGAGGGGTGAAATCGGACCTGGTCCAAGACAATTTCTGGAATCGTCAGGCTCGGCTTCTGCCACTAGGGCAGTTTCTCGAGTCGTGCCGAGGTATCGTGCCAACGTACCGTGCCGAGGTATCGTGCCAACGTACCGTGCCGAGGTATCGTGCCAACGTACCGTGCCGAGGTATCGTGCCAACGTACCATACCGGGCCAGGCACAGCACGAGGCCTGGCTGGCCTTAGCATGGCACAACCTAATTCGTGCCGTGGACAAGCACAGCACAGGCACGGGCATGGGCACAAAAAATTCTTGTGTCGTACAGGGCCAAACACGACCAAATCGTGTTGTGCCTCACATCGTGTCGGAGCAGCCCGACCCGGGTGACACCTCTATTGGAGGCGAAATTCAATGTTGTGTCGGGTCAAGCTTCGACTTTTGGAATAGTCATTGGGGTGGACTCAGACTCGGATCGAAAAAGATCACATATCCAATTTCAAGCCCGACAAAAAATCGGATCTGTCGGACCTCAATAAATTGGTTCGGGTCGAGGCATCGTGCTGGCTCCTGGTTGAGTCGGGGTGATTCTCAGCTCATGCCAAAAAATCATGCCCAAGAAAATCGGTATAGGGTCATGCCTAGCCCAGCACGAAGCTCAGTTAGTCTCAGCACGACATGACACGACACAATGCGTGCCATGAACAGGCCCGGCACAACACAATATCAAAGAAATAATTATGACATCATCGGGCTCCTTGAAAGGATCATTTCTAATTTAAATAGGTTGGACACATATTTATTTCCTGGTAGACTCTATGTCTAAGATGATAAACTCACCTAGTTACTAACTCAATATGAATTTGTACCAATGAATACTTGTGGACTATTACTTCATTTGGGCCTAAAGGAGATCTCCAGCATTCAAGAAATCTCACTTTCTTTAAACTCAAAAAGATTTGAATTTATTAGTAAAAATAATAATTTTATAAGAGTAATAACATAATGAGCACTAGCATGCAAGTCATGTATGGTTCAATACAAGGCACGACTTGCCCTAACCCTACACAACTTGCCCTGACCCTACAATGCACGATCCATGCCTCGAGCCAGCACGACCCTAATCTAAGTATGATTTTGGAGCATGTCGAGTCAGGCCAGGCATGGCTAATTTGAGCAATGCATGGTGTCGTGCCCAAGCCACCCAATCCACACATACCTTTAATTGGCATGAGTTTTCAAGATATTTAGAATTTGATGACTACTCTATCTTATTATAGAGTGTTATAAAAAACTTAGATACATTAACTTAGTAAAAATTATACAAATTCATCTTTCTCATGCTATCAAAAATAATATATGATCTACTATCCCTCTAATATCTAGTACAACAACAAAGTTTGATGTAAATATTATTTAAGATATGAGGATAAAACAACAACTAAAAATTATAGAAACTCTATCATATTTAAAAATTATAAAGATATACAGATGAATCTTAAAGATCAAGCCTATGCACAACAACATAATTTATATTATAAAACAAAAACTTAGAACTTTAAATATCAAAACATTCAGAATGATAGACGATCATCATTATACAACAACTAGAACCATGAGCACAAACTCTACATTGCTTGTTTAGCATTTGTCATTTTCACTTTTTTTTTATTTTCAAAGATAATGTTACTAGTTTAAAATTTGAGAGTATATGTACTTTTTTTTAAATTTATATTACAATTTTAAAATTAAAAAGATATCTTCTTTATGTTATTTAAGTTTTTTTTTTTATTTCATATTTTCAAATATTATATAATATAATGTTATATATATATATATATGCAACTTGCATATAAGCTATACTATAGGCATGTTGAAATGCACTTCACCATTAGTCTAGGTCCAGCACTACACTGTCATTGCAGTATGCAATAGAATCTAAGGCCCATGTGGCAGCCAAGAGCCCCTGGCCCCTAGAGTCAAGTGCTTGGAACCATAGATCATCATTGGCCAAGCACCCAAGCCTATGTGCCAAGTCGCTTGGATCGCACCTAAGCTAATTGAGGTTACACTATGTCGCACACAGACTAACCTAGGTTAAGCAAATGTCATCCCAAGCACGAACAAATGTCCATTGGCTAGTTCATGCTGATTTCATCCCAAATCTAATCAACATGACAAGTAGACCCCATTTGGAATAGGCCTGCATATCATGTCGGGTCGCTATAAATAGGCCTATCATGTTGTGTCATGCACGACTCATTTTCTACCTCTAACTCTAATTTATCCAAGTATATATTTCTTTACTAATGCAATTTTCTAATTGACTCTTTATTACTTAAAGAAAAATTATAAAAAATATTAATTATCTAACTATTATTAGATCATATTTATCTTATACAATCAAAATAATTAGTTAATTCTTATATTTCCTTCAACATGTTCCCCCACACATATATCATTGCATAATGAGATAGGTAAATAAAACCCAAAGACAATCTTTTTCATCGATCACGAAAATCTACATTTGGCCGGGTATTCAAATTTTCAGTTGGGTAATATCTTGCACTGAGAAAAAATTTACAACAAATTTTGTACTTATTTTATAGAGAACATATAATTATTTTAAGATCAAATGTAAAAATAGAGTTTAGAGTAATAGTAATCATTACCTACAATATATTTTGAATCTAGTACCTACTTGTGAAAACAAAATATTTATTTTCTTCTCATATTATTATTTACTAAGACAATCAAACATTAAGTCATGTAATATCAAATCTAATATTTCATAAGCAAATAAAAAATAAGACGTATTACTTCTTCAAGAGAGAGAAGATATAAGATAAGATCATTGTTATTGCTTATATTCAGATAACAAAACTATAAGCATATATCTTTAAGAATATCTTGAAGAAGTCATAACTTAACTTTCTTTCTTCCGACCTTAATATTCTTAACCTCTATACACCAACTTAAAGAGGAGCAATGTGGTTTATAATTTATTATTTTTTTTAATTTCTACATTATGAATGAGAACAGCCAGCTTATGAGATACCTCAATCCAACTAACCCCTTATAAAAGAGCTTAGCAAGTTTACATTATTTTGATTGAGATTTACAAAGTTTATAAATTGTTGGTATATATTTTTGGAATGACTCTTAACATAATTAAAATTGTATCTCTTTAAAAATATTTCACAATACTTCTATCAAATAGATGTACCATAATCATCTACAATCCTCATTTTATAAAAGCATATTAGCACAAAAAAATCAGGTATATGATTTAAAGATAAGTACGATAATACTGAAAATATCAGACAAATACTTTAATATATTGTCAATTCTAATAATTTTTTATATTTTTGTTAAATAAATTTTTTACTTTTTAAAAATATAGTCAAAAAATAAAAAAAATTGATATTGAAAAAAAAAAAAGATCAGATAGATTATTACTCATACATGTCTTATGAGCATGATAAAAAATTCTATTATAATTTCATAAATAAAAAACATTATAATCTATAATTGAAAAATCTCTAATATTTGCATCCAAAATTCTCATGTTGATAAAAGATAAATGACCAAATCATGAATAAATAAGTAATAAATCAAAAATACTCAAATATTTTAAATCTTGATATGATATATAATTATAGAAGAATGAACATTTAATTTATTATGCTCAGTCTAAAAAAATATTTATTTGTCTTCATATCCTACAAAATAATATTAGTAGAAAAAAAAGATTGTCACAATTGAATTATTTAAAAAAACAATTTACAGAAAAAAATTTACCTTGACACTCAAAAACAAAAGAAACACATAAATAAAATAAATCATCAAATTGAATATTATTATAATTAAAAAATTTATATAATTTACTATTAGTTATACTTATAACCAAATTCATGAAACAAGGAAAAAATAGTAAGCAATAAGTAATTATATGTATTATTACTATTATCTCTCAATTCAATATTTCTTGAGTTCAAAGAAAAGAGACAAATCATAAGAATTATAATACCTATATAACTAAAAATATCTATAATTATTTTACTAAAAAAATTTTACATATTCCTCTATAATAAGGAACATAATGGAAAGCCCCCGTGAGCACTTCTAGATGACTCCTAGATGATTCTGATAATCAATTTATATCGTTATAATCTATAATAGTTTTAATCTCTACTCAAAAACTAACCATCACTACATTTCTCGGGTATGTCCCCACTTTTTATAATATGTATAGTGTACTAAGGATCTCTATCTACCCTATGTCATGAGTATGAGTCACCACCACTACATTTCTCTGATATATCCAATGATTAAATTATCGGTTTCTACAGATATATCGGTACTTAAATTTTACGGATATATCAGATATATCGAAGATATATCGGTGAGTATTTGTATGTGAGCACAAATCAAGGATAGATATATTGGTCTTAATGGATATATCGATACTTAGAATTTATTGATATATCAGTGGATATATCGAAAATTTTTATCATTAGATATATCCATGATTTTTATAATGTGTAGAGTGGGCACTGAGGATCTCTAACTATCCTATGTCATGAGATGATAAGGGTCACCACCATGCGTATTTCATACCACACTATTACAACTTGACATTATAGTGCAACCATCCTACACATCAAATTATGGCCAAACAGAAAACTACATAAATTCACGCTATAAATCAATGCATACTCTGTCCAAACTACACTGACTACAAAAACCCCTAATTAATTACAAATATCTTGCTCTTATACCATAATCTCAACTCAATAAATTAATAATAATAGAAAAAAATATTCAGCATGATAAAAGAGCAACCTAAGCCTATAAAAAAAGTGAAAAACTAGGGGCAGCCTACAGATTATGAGCTCTCATAAAATATAAAATATAAAAAAACATTAAATTTTTGAACCCACAGGTATGCATACTCTTCATACCACCGTCTCGACTTGAGAGAGTACACAAAATGAATAGGCCCACAATAATGCTCTTCAAAGTCCAAAAACACTGCATTATATTGCAGGGATCATAAAGATAATTTATGTTCTACATGTCTTACAAACAACTATCCCAAGCATTATTTCAGAAAGCCCATAAACTTCAGCCAACACTTAAACATTTAGGAAAGTCTTTCCATCTCACCCCTTTTGTTGATCCAGCAGCCATCATATGAAAAAGGATGAAGAAACAAAGTCCCCCCTCTGATCAAATGTCAAGTGGTTAAACCACTGAAACTCTATCATCATTATGAAATAGAAATCCTAACTGTTGAAACAAAATATTGAAGGTGATAAAAATTTTGGGCATGGAAGAAAAAAAAATTCAACTCATTATATACTCACACACACACACACAAGCATAAATATTGGTCTAAAGAATTACCACCAATATTAAAACCATATCAGATAACAGGACATAAATGGCACCCACATCTTCCACCATCAACATTTGTTCTCTTAATTAAAACAGTTACTACAATAGCAGTCAGCTACTGTTATAGCTTGCACAGATTCAAACTGATAACTTCTATTATTGTGTGCATGTTATATTCGGAAACTTGAAATTGTTACTTTTAAAAGTAGTTTAATTTAAAATAAAAATAACAAAGCAGACAAGATAAATTGGGAGAGTAATTATCAGGGCAAAGATGTATTACCACTATCACTGCCTGATGCCAACTTTGCAATTGCATTTACAAGTGCGTGTTCATGTTCCTGAAGGAAAAAAATAGTAAAACCAATGACCCAGAAAAAAATGATAGAAATTTAACAAGAATGATAATTGATCTTACTTTTAACATTTTTTTAGCCTTTTCAAGTTCAATAGGATCTGGATGGCTCACACCAAACATCCTCTCTACCTGTTTAAGTATTAAACGATGAAAGTAAAAAAGCTAGAATTAATATTACAACTCCAAGTGGCAATACCTCTTTGATTAGTATCTCGGTACTGAGCAATTCAATATCACCAGAAGCTTCTCTTGTAGAACCATTTTGTTGTGGAGGAAAAACTTCTTTCATTTCAGTGTTCAATGATCCGTGCTCCCTTCCAAAAGTAGGGGCAATAGTAGCATGACTAGAAGGTTTCTTTATTACAGAAGTCACCCCTCCAAGACTACCATGGTAAGTTATCCCCGGATCCTCACCTTCCCATCTGATATCCTTTGGAGGAATCTATAAATAAAAATTACATTAACAAAGTGATATTGAAATATAAAATAATTCATGATTAATGAGCTAACTTTTCTCTACCAATTAAAAGTGAAAAGGAAGGAGACCATGCAGATTCTGTTTTCAGAGAAAGGAACATGTTGTGGATTAGGATGCACTTCTCTTCAAAAGATAAAATTTCACATTAAAATCTCCAAAGCTTGGACAAGTAAATTTTAAGATAGGGAAAAATTGCAAACAATACTAAATGCATAGACCAAAAGCCATGAAACTAACAACAAGCAATTTCAGAGGGTGATATTGTTTGAACAAAAAACTAATAAAAAACAAAGTATTACAACACCCTTATCAAATTGATGCATAAATATTCAATATAGTAAGTATAGAAAAACAAGTTAGAGACTAAGAGCCAAATAAATATATGAAAATTCAATGAATAATGTGTACAAGCTAATCAATTATATAAGATCAATATATATGTGTGTGTGTGTGTGTGTGTGTGTGTGTAATAACATCTCACTCAAGCTAATGCATAAATATCACAAGTATTGAAAAACAAACCAAGGTGAAATAAACATATGATATCTCAATGAATACTATATACAAGCGAAACTCTTATATAAGAAGCTAGTCGGATTAGGATATCTTATGATGAAGACATAAAAATTATGCTTAATCAAAACACATTTGAGAAGACACCCCTTTTGGACCAATCACTAAAATAAAGGCAAAAAGTCAAGAACTTTTCTTACTAAGCTTATTCGACAAGCATAGATGAAAAATTATACAAAAATACCTTACTAATAAAATCAGACGGCCCAATCAATATTATTAATGTCTTAGAAAAATTTGAAGTTATAAAAGTAAAGGATATAATATTTCGAATGAAACTTGAGCATCTTAATAAAAAAGGAAACATAATCATTATTATATTGAAATTCTTACTTCTATATAAGCAACAGATTAAGATATTTTTTTACATATATGATTGCAGAATAATATTTGTTACCAAATCTGATCATGTGTATCATTATTTCTTAATAAGGTTCGTATCATTTGGGATCAAAGATCAGCTTTAGACTCGTGTATCATTATTTCTTTTTGCAAACTCTCATTCAAGATTAATTCCAACCCGATTAAATTCTCTATTTAATAATTTATATTATGAAAAAAAAATAAAAAAAAATAAAAAAAAAAAGATAAATACAAAATAAAAAGATAAAAATAATTGAAAATTATTTGTTATGAGTCTCTTTCTAAATAGTATCATTAATTTAAATTTGCATTATGAATATTTCATTTAACTAGAGAATACTAATTACTCAATAAGTCATTAGAAATTATTATTCAAATTTCAATTCTTGTTCATTTAGGGTCAATAAGAGCCAAAAAAAAGTTTACTGGGCAATGAGTGACACAATCATAATAATTTTTTGAAATAATGTATAACCATACCGAAAGAAGTTATTCATAAATAGTTGATCCAAAATTATCTATGCAAGCTATGATGAGTAAATTAAGATGTATGATAAGATATAAACTAAGACAAGTCCATTAACGATTGGATAATATAGAGAATAATTATTCCGAGCAATCATAAAATATTCCAAGAAAGAGAGACTAAATTCAGCCAAGAGAATATCATATTAACTACTACAAGAGCTATGAGAGTAATGATGAAGAAAAAAAAAAGAATAGATTACCATTATCAATCATGGAAGAAGTGAATATTTTAAAGAGCAAGAAAAATATGAAGATAATAAACTAGGCAGTATCAAGATGATATTTTTTTCTATTTAAAAGTACAAATGACCCAAAAACTTAAAATCAATTATGAGTTAATTTTGATTATTATAATTATTGTGATTAGTAAAAGACAAACTAGGAATCCTTCAATAGAGACATGGGAAGAGATGAAATCAAAAATTTTAAAAAGATTTATTCCAAATCATTACTACCAAAGCTTATATAAGAAGTTACAAAACTTGACACAAGACAACAAAAATATAAATGATTCTAATAAAGAAATATAAATTACTATGATCCGAACTAATATTGAGAAAGATCAAGAAGGTATCATGGCTAGATTTCTAGAAAGATTGAATTGAAAAATTATAAATATGATAGAGTTGTATCATTATATAGAAATGGAACAACTCAAGACAAAGGAAAAATCATGGTTAAATCATAACTTATGCTAATTATCTAGAAAATTAAATTATATAAAAAAAGCAAATTTGGCACCAGTAACTAATTAGAAGGGAAGTCCAAAACTTAACTTTGTCAACCATGATTCTCAAAGAAATATTAAAATTTCCACCACTAAAAATGAGGATATCAAATACTTCATATATCTTAGAAAATATGAGATAGCAAGTCCATATCCAAACAAAAGAATCATATTATTAAAACTTTGAAAGTAACAAAAAAACTATTCAAAAGAATTATTGATTATAAGATAAATTCTAGACATGTAAGCCAAGGAAAAAATGATGAAGTACAATGTGAAAACATATTTCATATTATATGTCATGCAAAAGATAAAATATATAACATAATCATTAATGGTGTGAGTTGTAGAAATATCAAAAGTACAATCATGATACAAAAGTTAGGAATACTAACTATGAAACACTCACAATCATATAAGTTACAGTGACTAAATAACAGTAACAAAATAAATATGAATAAAGAAGTATTAGTATCTTTTTAATTAGGAAGAATATAGATGAAGTATTATGCAATGAAGTACCTATGCAAACTGAAGACCTATTATTAGGCAGGCCATAACAATATGTTAAGCGAGACAAATATGATTGGCTTACCAATAAGTATTCTTTTGCATTCAAAAGAATAATTTTTATTCTTGTGTCATTAACTCTTACTCAAGTATTCGAAAATCAATTGAAAATAAAAATAGATTGTCATCAAAAGAAAGAAGATGGAAGAAAAAAATAAGAGAAAAAATTATCAAAAAAAGAGAAGACAAAATAATAACTAAAAAGATGAAAAAAGATTCATTTGATCAAAAAAGATCAAGGAGACAGTAAATGTTTTTTTTTTTTTTGCAAAAAAAAGTAAAATAAAAAAAGCATTATTTTGAAATAAACTCATAATTTTACTTAAGTATAAATAAATTTTATTAAATTCTAATGATTATAACACTAATTTGCCGTGTTTTTTTTTTGTAGGAATACAATACTATTTTTTCTGATAAAACATCATCATGGTTACCCCCAATCTGAGATATCTAGCAGCAGATTGGTTTTTGTTCAAGAGCTTCTACTACTAATCAACATAAAAGAGTAATTCAGAGAAAACAAATTAACTACAAACATAGGAGAATGAATTATAGAAAAATGAGCATATTAGTAAAAACATGAGTCCATGTAATATTCCAACATTAAATATTCCTAAAAGGATAGGTTAAGTAGAATGTGTATTGATTGTCAAGTAGTTAACAACATAATTGTAAAGTATCGACATCCCATTTCACGACTAGATATGCTAGATAAGTTATATGCTATTATATATTTTCAAAAATTTATTTAAAAAATAAAAACCATCAAATAAGATTAACAAAAGGTAAAAAATAAAAATCATCATTTAAAATAAAATAAAATTTGTATGAGTAGTTAGTTATATCATTTGGATTAAATAAAGTACTTAGTATTTTAATAAGTTTAATAAATCATATTTTACTCGTCTTGATTGATAAGTTTGTGATGATATATTTTAATAATATTATTATTTAAAGTGATAATTAAGATAGCCATCTTGAACACAATCTTATTTTAGATATTTTTTAAAAAAAATATTTGTTAACTTTAAAAAGTATGTTTTTTATATGGATAATATTATCTTTCTAGGTTTTGTCACTGGTAAGCAAGAGTTAGATAATATTATCTTTCTAAAACTAATATCAGAAGTATCATGACTTAACAAGTTTTTATATAATATTTACAAAAAAATTCAGTTACATTGATGTACCTCTAACTAAAATGATAAATAAATACATAAATTTAAGTGGAAAGATGAGTAAGAAAAAGCATTCAAGTTAATTAAAGAGTTAACTTATGAAAGATCACTTCTTTTGGCCCCACATGAACCATGGCATGGAAAGAATTTATGAAAAATGTTTAAATTGTAAGCAAACATAGTATAACATATTTGCATGTCTATATACTCCCCCTGCTCATACCAAACAAATAATGTGATGACATATCTATAAAATTTGTATCGAGTATGCCCCAGTCTAAGAATAAGAAAAATTCAATTTTAAAAATGATAGATAGAGTTTCTAAAATATATTTCATACATTACCATAAAATTGATGATGCATCACATATATATAACTTATTTTTCAAAAAAGATTTATTGTTATATGGCATGCTTGAAAGCATCATTTCAAATAGAGATATTAAATTTCTAAGTTACTTTTAAAAAATTTAATAAAAAAAAATAAACTTTTATTTTCTATTACTTATTATCAACAAACTGATGATCAAATTAATTAAATTAATAAGATATTATCAACTATGCTACATGCTAATATTCACAAGTAAATACAAATTTAAAAGAAATATTTACTACATGTTGAATTTACATAGAATCGAGATATTCATCATGATTTTGCCACTAAATTTTCATATTTTGAAATTGTTTATGGCAATAATCCTTTAACATATCTCGATTTGACTCTTTTATTTTTGAGTGAACATGTTAATCTTGACGATAAGAGAAAAACAAAATTAATTAATCAAATTCATGAAAAAAATATGACTAATATAAACAGAAAAAATAAGCAGTAATATAAACAAGCTAATAAAGATCACAAGAGACATGTATTTGAAAAAGAAGATTAATTTTGGCTACATATGTGAAAAGAAAGATTTCATGTAGAAAAACATTCTAATCTACTTCCAAATTAAAAATGAATTATTCCAAGTTTTTGAATGGATCAATTAAAATGCCTACAAACTAGATATCTCAAGTGAATATAGTATTAGTTATATCTTCGATATTTTTGATGTATCTCTTTTTGATATAAATGATGATTTGAGAATAAATCTTTTTCAAAAAAAAAATAATGTAGACCAAGATGTTGTGTTAAACCAAAATCAATGGAGGAAGCAACATCTATTAAACCAATCACTAGAGCAAAAACATAAAACAACAAACAATACTCTTACTAGACTTATCCATCAAGCATGAGTGAAAATTTACACAAAATGACCTTACTCATAAAATCAGATGTATCGAATCAATATTATTAAGACTTTGAAAGATTTTAGAAATTGCAAAAGTAAAGAAGAGAATACTTCAAATAAGAATTGAATGTCTTAATGGAAAAAGAAATATAATCATTACATATTTTACTTTTGTTTTTTTTATTATATAATTATAATTATTGAAGATTATAATTATTGTCTAATTTGAAAGGATGTTTCAACTACTATATATATTAATTTGTGGAATAAAATAAGTAGATAATTTTCTGGTAAGAGTAAACATTTAAATTCTTTGAGAACTTTATGAACTTGTCAGAATTTCTTATTTCACTTATCTATAACTTATGAATCAATGATTCATTACATAATTAAGATTCTTGCTTCTGTATAGACAATGAGTTTAAAATATTATCCTACGGATCAGATAGTAAAATGATCTTGATCATTAAATGATCAAGAATTTTATTACTTCTTAGCAAGATTTGTATCATCCTATAAATTAAATATTATATTCCTTAATGTATAAATAAAATAAAATAAATTGTATACAACACCCTCCCCCCTAAAGGTGCAGACCACTAAACTTGAAGAAAATAAAAATAAGATTAGACATGTCAAAGGCCTTCATGAAGATTTTCACTGACTTGTCAATTTTTTGAAAATAAATTGTATCAATAGTCTTATCATGTATCTTTTTGAGTAAGAAACAATTTAACTCTTTATACTTCATTTGCTAATGAAATATCATATTAAAGATTATAGGTCATATTGTCTGACTATCACAATAAAAAAATTTTATGCGAGAAAAAATATTATGTGGTTGATACAAAGTATCTCACAAATAATAATAATCAACACTAAAAATTGTATCTCTATATAAAATCTTAAAATAAATATTTATCTCTAACTTTTGGAAATATAGAATAATCTCAAAAAAAAAAAAGTATTAAACACATATCACACACATCCTCTCAATGAAAATTGATGTCTAATTAAAATTTGAATACTCAACTAACAAGTGCTCGTAATTGCTAAAAGAGATCTCAAGTGTGTCATGGGTCATGTTGCATGTCCAAAATAACACATGTCGTAGGGTCATGTCGCGTGTCCAAAATAACACGTCGTAGGGTCATGTCACGTGTCATGCCTAAGTGTCTGACAAATGTGTCATGCCTGGCTAGAAGTGTCAAACAGGCATGGCCGAGATATTTTTAGGTGGCCCAACTGAGCTACCGTGACGTTCCTAGCCCAGCAGGGTTTCTTCAGGCCATGCTCGACAGGTTAAGAAACCATGTTGGGTCGAACCCATATGAGCCAGTTCTGGCCAGACGGGCCTGTTTTAAAATTTTAATGAATTTTTTTTAGTTTATATTTATACTTTATATGTTAAATATTTTTAATACTTTAAAATTTTTTTTATTGTTACTTATTTTTAGTAATTCGTTAATATTAATTATTTTTAATACTTTATAATTTAAATGTATTAATGTGTATCAGACTATCAATGTAAGACTGTAAGTATATGAAATATGAATTAATATAACATTAAAACTTAAATATGAATAAAAATTAAAAATTAATGAAACAAAAATTTCAAAAAAATAAATATTCAAATTTTTACTTTCAAGCATCAAATACATCAATCCAAAAAGACAAAATCACAAGCTGAAGTCTCAATGTAATATCACAACCAAAAATTAAATAAACACAAATACAATATAAATGAGTAAATTGAAATCAAATATTAGAATTAGACATAAATATTGTAATCCAGTAAACATCAATCGTCAACGTCATCAATCATCATAACATCCTTAATATCAAAATCTCATTGATCATCATCAGCAATCAACTCATTCTTTTTTGCTACAGCCTCAATATGATCATTGATGCAAAAACTCAAATCTTTTCAATCCTTTATGCATGCTAAAGTCTCGATAATATCTAGACATAATCTTGATATCCTATCCGAATTCACATTCACTATAATAAAAAAAACAAACTCCAATGATACACTCGACGCCAAAGGAGCAAGTAGATCTCATGACATCTTGGATAATATGGAAAAGATGAACTCGTATGATTTCTACCACTATAATATATTAAAATTTTTAGTATCAGAATATAATAGGATTGAGCAGTAATTAGTATCTAAGTACCAAGATAATTCACTCATATTTGACAGTTCATCCTATCATTTATCCCTCGCTAAATGAATGGAAAAGTCATTATCATCAAATATGATATCCATGTCCGTACATGGAGTCTCACTACTACTACTACCATACCTAGTATCGTAATATATAAACAGCTCAGTCAACTTCTCGTGAATGAACCATTAAGGTAGATCTTTCAGGTTCATGCACGAGAAAATATAAGTCAAAATGTTCTCTATCGTTTCCAACTCAACCCTAAGATCCGTGCAAGTAGTCAAACAATAAAGAGATTGGGTGGTAGACGAATACTTTAAGAACTTGATTTCTATTTCTACAATCATATCACTAAGTGTCGGATCATCTCGAAACTTCCTGAACATACTATTAATATTATTTATCCATCTAAGTGCAATGTAAGTCGTGAGAATATAAATAGACGAACACATATTCGTCGTATCATAAAATATCTTCAAAATTTTCATAAATAAAATTCATGTAGACCAGTCAGTGTTATCAATAATAAGTTCTCATTCTTACTATTGATGTAGTCGGATATCAAGTGTTTATATCCAACACATTACTCCAACATCATATAAGTATAATATCAATGGTGTCTCAAATTTAATTGGAATTTTTTTTCTCGATATTCTCAGACAAACAGATATTACTAAACTCTTATTATTTACAAGGTATGCAAATAAATTTTACGGAGTTACGTATATTTTCCAAAACAGGGATGCACGCCTTCATCTCTACATGTACAAACAAGTTAATCACGTAACAGATGTATTTGACGTAAAAAATTTCTCCTAAAAATCCATCTTTAATATTCCTAATAAATATATTAATCACTGTTTCATTATTAAATACATTATCAAATGTGATACTAAAAATTTTATTTTAGATTTTATAGTTCTAAAGATCTTCATCATGCACTCAAAAATAATCGATCTATCATGAGGATAAAAAATTTCAGAGAATCCTAAATTTTTTTTATTTAGAATTCATTTTAGATCTACATAGTGAGCGGTGAGGCATGCACAAGATGCATCGTCGTGACTAGTCCAGAAATTGAACATCATGGATATCACTTCAATATATTTCCTAAATTCTTTAATTATTATTTATTTTTCTAACTTATAATATTTTAGCATGTTGTTTATAAATGTCGACCTAAGAATCCTACGATATGCAGATTAAAAATATGTCCACATAATAATAACTATCCTTGGATTCTCCGAAAATCTAATTAAAAGACTTATCGTAGTGATCAGTTTAGTTATACCTTTCATCCCCAACTTGTTACAGTGCATGAAGGTCATAAACTTTGAGACTTAACTAGATCCAAATTAAAAAACTTACTGTTGAGTTGAGTTTGGCTAAGATCTAATATATCATATTTTTTAGTACATAATTCAGCATACCTCTCAAAGTGCCTAATCTCACACAAACTCTTATAACTTAAAATTTTTTTATAATATTTATACTGTGTCGATTCTTATCTAGCACCCCTAAATTTTTTTTTATTTTATTATATTAAAGTAAGTTCAAACAACTGAAATATTTCTAGTTTTTTATTTTTTAGATATTTGAATTGAGGTGGCAGAAGAAACCAAAATTTTAGTAGCCTCGGATCATTCCGTAAGATTTTTATTTTCTAAATTAAAATTAATTTCATTTTTGTTATTTAAATTATTATTTGTCATTTTTTTATTTTTTATTTTTTAGACTAGAGAGTAGAGAGAGAGAGAGAAACTAGTTAACTAATTAAAAAAATATGAAATAACTATAAACCAAAACATGTAAACTTTAACTTTTTTTATATATACACCTCATGCACAGCACAAATCCAAAGATCAAAGCCGAATTACGAGTCCTGAATGCCAAAATCTCGAGAGAAAAAATTAAAGAGAGAGAGTGAGTGAGTGAAAGAGAAGAGCAAGAGTAAAAAATGAGAAGATAAAAATTTATGTTTTAAAAAATATAAATCTTAGAGTTAGGGGGAAGGTTTATTGATAGTAAAAAATATTTTTTTTTTTAAAGTAATTTTTATTCATTTTTTAAAATTTTTAATCATTAACAAAGGGTAGAATCCTTTGGGCCGTCGAATTCTGCCCCATAGTTGTTGGAGGCGAAATCCAATGGCTTAGATTCAAAATTTTTTTATCAAATGGGTCGGTTTGACCGTTGAACCGACCCGAAGAGTCCCATTCTAGAAGCTTCGGGCCTTCACCTTTTATAAAGGAGGAAGTGTCTGACTCTATGATCAATGTATGCATTAAGATAATAAAGAGATGGAATGATGGACCAATACTTTAAGTACTTAATTTTTATCTCAACAACAATATGGCTAAGTGTTGGGTCAGTTTAATATTTCTTAAACATGTTACTAATATTGAATATGCACATGAGTGCAATACAAGTCATGGAAGTATAAACCGACGAACATATATCGTCGTATCATAAAAAATCTTAAGGAATTTTATAAATAAAATTCCTAAAGCCAAGTCAGTGTCGTCAATAATAAGTTCATCACTCTCACTATTGACATAGTCGGATATCATGTATTCGTATCTGACACATGACTCTAATATTATGTACAGGTAATTACAACGGTGTCTCACATCTGATTAACATTTCTTCTTTTTAAGATTCACAGACAGACGGAAACTACCGAACTCATGTTGTATGCGCGACGTGCAAATATATTTTAGTGAGTTACGTATATTTTCCAAAATGAAGAAATACACATTCATCCCTATTTGCACAATCAAGTTAATCACGTGACACATACATCTGACATGAAAAATCTCTCTTAATAATTTATCTCTAATATTCCTAACAAACATGTTAATCACTGCTCAATTATTAGTTGCGTTATCGAATATGATACTAAAAATTTTATTTTAAATTTTATATTCTCTAAAGATTTTCATCATGTACTAAAAAATGATAGAACCATCATGAGATTAATAAATCTCAGAGAATCCTAAAATTTTTTTATTTATAATCTAATTTGAATCTACATAGTGGGAGGTGAGACATACATAATATGTATCATCATGACTTATTCATATATCGGACGTCACAGACACCACTCTACTAAATACCATAAATTCATTAATTATTATTTATTTTTCTAACTTATAATATTTTAGTATGTCGTTCTTAGATGTAGACATTTGAATCTTACGAAGCAGGCTGAAAATATGTCTGCATGATGCTCACCTGTGTTGCACGGATATGCCTAGGTACTGTCGTGTCCACGTGTCGGACACCTGGACAGACACGGGTTGGACACGCGTCGGATACGTGTCCGATACGCCATGTGGCGTATTCGACACTAATCCGTATGGGATACGTCATGTGGCGTATCGGATACGCGTCGGAGACGTATCCGACGCGTTGTTCGGAAATAGTAGTTGTCCTCCCGACGCGTTGTTCGGAAATAGTAGTTGTCCTCCCGATGCGTCGTTTACCTACCGACGCGTCGTTTACCAACCGACACATTTTTTCGATTCTAACCCATCGGAAATACCCTATATATTAACAATTACTCTTACATCTCCAACAAATTGAGGAGCACACCGCCGACAGTGAGTTGCCGACAAGCTGATTGTGGAAAATAGTTGTCAATTGTCATTGCGTCAAATGGGGATTGTGGAGCACAGTGCCGAGCCGCCAACAGTACCTAAGGTAACTTAATTCTATAAAGGGAATGGGAGGTTTTGGAATCTGTATCGGGAGGGGGAGAGTTCGAAAATCGAAAATCAAGTGGGGGGGTGGGTTCGGGAGGGGGGGGAGGGGGTTTCGAAAGGGATTTTCGAGAGGGGGAGGGAGGGGGTTTCGGGAGGGATTTTCGGGAGGGGGGGAAAGGTTCTGTATTTAAAATACAGTATTTTAAATTTTTTTAAAATAAAAAAATTATTTCTTGATAATTACAGTATCAAAAAATAATTATGTTAATAATTTTTAAATCCAAAAATATTGTAATTTTCAAAAATAATTACAGTATTTTAAAATAAAATTTTATTTTATATTATATATGTTAAAATAATTATATATAAAGGGATTTAAAATAATTATACTGGATTTAAAATAATTAATAATTAATTATTTAAAGGAAATTTATTTAAAAAAATAAAGAATAATTTTTTTTGATATTAAAATAATTATGTTAAAATACTGGATTTAAAATATAGTATTCTATAAAGGGATTTAGTGGACCCGTGGAACTATTTCTGGATTTTCGGGAGGGATTTTAAATTATTTTAAAATATAGTATTTTAAATTATTTTAAAATATTGTATTTTAAATTATTTTAAAATACTGTATTTAAAATATATGTTAGAGGGAGTTAGAAGCTGTAACGGAAGGGGGTAGGGGTTAGAGGGCTTAAATATATTTTTTATATATTTTAATTATTATTGTTTGTTTAATATATATACAAAATATAATAAACAAATAATTTATTTTAATTTTAAATACATAATTTTAAGAATAATAATAAATATGAAATATTAAATTATGAAATATTTAAATATGAATACTTTTGTTAGTATGTATTATGTAATATTTAGTAATATATAATATGTAAGTATAATAATTTTTGTAATATAATTTATTTTAAATAAATTAATGTTTTATGAAAATAATAAAAATATAATGAAAAATATAATAAAGTATTGATGGAGAAAAAAAATAAGATTAAATTAATTTTGAATTAATATAGATTATTTAAAATGCATAATTTTTTTTCATGCAAAATTATACAATAAAATGAGTTGTAATTCTGAGCCTTCAAGTAATCAAAAAAATATTCAAGATATTGATGATAATGCTCCATTATGAAAATATGTCACGAAAGATACAAAATTAGATAAAGGAAAAGAGGGAGGAAATGTTACTTTTCAATGCAATTTTTGTAGACAAATATATAGAAGATAATATTATAGAGTCAAGGCTCACTTGTTAAAAATTAAAGGGGCTAGGATTGCATCATGTACTAAAGTAACGAATCAAAATTTGATTGAGATGTGAAGGATGGTGAAAGAATCTGAACAGAGAATGAAAAAATCTAATCTTAAGTCAGTTTCTTTACCCACATTAAGCATTGTAGATTCTTTTTTTGAGAATTCATCTTCTAGTGCTAATCCAATTGATCTAAAAAAGAGAAAGGAAACTATGGGATCAATTGAAAATGCATTCAAAATTAGTGCACGTGAATTAGTTGACAGTGAGATAGCTAGGCTGTTTTATTCTGGAGGGTTGTCTTTTCACTTAGCTAGAAATCCTTATTATGCACGTGCCTTTAAAAGTGCAAGTCACTTCCTGGTTATGTCCCACTAAGCTATAATACATTAAGAACAATATTATTGCAGAAGGAGAAAAATAATATTGATAATCTATTAGAACCAATCAAGAAGACTTGGAATGAGAAAGGAGTGAGCATTTATAGTGATTGATGGTCAGATGCTCAAAGAATACCACTTATTAATAGCATGACAGTCTCTGAAAGTGGACCAATGTTTTTGAAAGCAATAAACTGTGAATGAGAGACTAAGGATAAACATTTTATAGCTGATTTATTGATTAATACTATACAAGAAATTGATCCACAAAAGATAGTTCAAGTTATAACTGATAATGCTGCGGCTTGCAAAGCAGCAGGATACATTGTGGAAACAAAATTTCGGCATATCTTTTGGACCCCGTGTGTGGTTCATACTCTTAATCTTGCTTTGAAGAATATTTGTGCACCAACAAACTCAAGATATAATGATATGATGGAACAGTGTGGTTGGATCACTCAAGTATCAAGTGATATTTTTTTTATCAAGAATTTTATTATGAATCATGCAATGAGATTATCAATGTTTAATAAACATTACAAGCTGAAGTTACTTTCAGCGGCCGATACACGTTTTGCTTCAACTATTGTTATGCTTAAACGATTTAAAACAATAAAAAGAGGTTTGGAGCAATTAGTGATAAGTGAAGAATGAGAAATTTATAAAGATGATGATTTAGTGAAAGCTAAAGAAGTAAATGATAAAATCCTAAATGAAAACTTTTGGATGAATATAGATTATATCCTCAGCTTTGCAACTCTTATTTATGAGATGCTTCGATTAGCTGACACTGATAAACCTTGCCTTCACAATATTTATGAGTGGTGGGATTCTATGATTGAAAAAGTGAAGGAAGCTATTTTTAAGAAAGAACATAAAAGCCCCACAGATAATTCAAGGTATACTTAATTTAATTTTTAATTTTTATTATTTTGATAGAAAGTTTAAGTTTTATTTATAATTGAACTTATATGATTTGCTATGTATTTTAACCTATAGGTTTTTTTATATTGTGAATGAAATCTTAGTGGAAAGATGGAATAAAAGCCACACACCTTTATATTCTCTTGCTCATTCCTTAAATCCAAGGTAATCTTAAGAGTTAAATTATAGATTATGATAATTTTAATATAAATAATATTTTATGATGTTTAATATTTTATAATTAATGTTATAACATAACTTGCAGGTATTATAGTCAACAATGGCTTGCTAAGTCTGGTGATCGTGTTCCACCGCATCGAAATTTAGAAATAGTAAGAGAAAAAAAAATGTTTTGAGAGATATTTTTCTAATGAAGGTGAAAGGAGAAGAGCAAATGACGAGTATGGTATATTTTCGGCATTTTTGGAAGATTTTTCTAGTAATGATTCCATAAAAGACAGATGGTATATGAGTCCTATTAAATGGCAGGTTGTTCATGGAATTGCTGCACCGATGCTTCAATCTATTGCATTAAAATTATTAGGACAATTTTGTTCATCCTCATGTTGTGAAAAAAATTGGAGCACTTATAATTTTATTCACTCCATGAAGAGAAACAAGTTGACACCACAAAGAGCTGAAGACTTAGTTTATATCTATAACAATCTTCGACTTCTGTCAAGGAGATCTCCAAACTATAATGAAGGCGAATCTAAAATGTGAGACATTGGAGGTAATGATTTTGAATTAATGAATATTGAAAATGCTGGAATTCTCGAGATTGCAGATCTTTCTTTTGATGAACCTGAACTGGAAGCTATTTTGTTTGATTCATAAGAAAATACAAATCTTTTGTTTTAATATTTATTATGTTTGTGTTTGAATGTTTATAAAAATAGAGTTTGAGCATTTTTTTATTTATCTAAATTTCTGTTAATGGATTATATTTATATTTAATTTTTTTTTCATGTCGTGTCCTAGCCGTATCCGTATCCTAGTTTTTTGAAATTTGCCGTGTCCCCATATCCTGCCGTGTCGTATCCCCGTGTCCATATCCGTGTCCGTGGAACATAGATGCTCACTACCTTTTGATCTTTCAAAAATCTAATCAAAAGACTTATCGTGATAATAAATTTGATCATCCTTTTCCTACCCAACTCGTTGTTGTATATGAAGAGGTTAAACTTTGAGACTGAATTAAATCCAGCCTAAAAAATCCCACAGTTGAGTAGGGTTTGCCTAGGATCTAATGCACCATGTTTTTTTGTGCATATTTCAGAATGCATCTTAAGGTGCCCAATCCCAAATACACTCTTACAAATTAAAAATTTCTTATAATATTTGCATTGTGTCGTTTCTTCTTCCTCACTCTTAATATTTTTTTATTTTATTTTATTAAATGTGTCGAAACTACAAAAGTCCTCCTAATTTTTTATTTTTTAGAAATTTTGGTTTAAATAATCGGAAAAACTAAAATTTCAACAGTCATTGATCTTTATGTAAAATTTTTCATTTCCTAAATTTAAATTAATTTTATTAGTATTTGTTATTTTTTTTGTATAAGATGATAGATAATAGAGTAAAGAGAAAGAGAGAGAGAGAAAGTAAAAAAAAAAACTAATTATTTTTAAATATTATGTTAAGATTTAAGAGTTTCAATTAACTAATTAAAAAAAATAGAAATACCGATAAAATAGTATAAAGGTAAAGCATGTGTACCACAGATTCAACTTCTAAAAACTAATGCAATCACCAATCAAAGCCGTGTCTGCGTTGCGAGTCTCAAAAAACCGAGCTGAAATTCTGAGAGAGAATTTTAGGAAAGAGATTTAAGAGAGTGTGAGAATTTATGTTTTTGAAAAACATAAAAATTAGAGAGAGGAATGAGATTTTTTATAGAATAATAATAATAATTTTTTTTTTAAAAAAGTTTTTTAATAATTTATTGATTTTTTAAAGCAGAATCATATGGGCCGTCTGATTCTACCCTATAGCCGTTGGAGGTGAAATCTTACAACTTAAATTCAAAATTTTTTAATTTTTTTTTATTATTTTTTAAACCATTGGAGATGGGGGGGGGGGGGGGGGGTTGGGGATCTATCCCGGGCCATTTTTGTATCCGTCTGGTTTAGCCGCTGAGGTGGCTTCTCAACTCGTGCCAAAGTACCATGTTGTGCCTAGCCCGGTTGGCCTCGGCACGGCATGGTTCGTGCCGTGAGAAGGCCCGGCACTGCACGGACATGAGAAATTCTCATGCCGTGCTAGGCCGGGAATAGTTGAATCAACCCCATGCCTTGTGTTTGGCAGGGCCAACCAGGCTGGGCTCACCAATAGTTTGGATACACTTTAAAATAATTATAACTAAGAATTTTAAGAACGTCAATAAAAAATTGACATAATATATATATATATATATATATATATATGAGTAAATATGAGATTAGACACCTAAAAAAATATGTCGATCAATACACTAAAAAATATAGTGTATTTGATTCAAGACAAAGTTAACTAAGTGGTGAAATCTTTCAAGTTAAATCTAGTTCAGCTTCATTGACATCCTTTATATATCACAATAATGTTAGAAAAAAAGACATGATCAAACTAATTATCATTATGAGTCTTTAAATTAAATTCTAGAGGATCCTAGAGAAATTATCAATATCATATAGGCTAATTTCTAGTTTGCTTATCTTAAAATTCCTAGGATCATATGTATGAATGATATAATAAAATATTATTAATTAAAAAAATAATTAATAATTATCAAATTTAGGAAATTTAGTAAAATCATGTATGTGATATCTAATATATGGACTAATCATAATGATTCATTATTTGCATGTCTCATCACCCACTGCATAGATCTTAAATGAAAACTTAATAAAAATATATTATAATTCTTAGATTCTTCATCTTTGTAATGATCCTGCCATATATACGTATATGATACAAATCTTTAGTGAATATGATATTCAAAATAAAATACTTAATATGATTTTTAATAATCTTTCTATTAACGGAATAGCTATTAGTATGTTTGTTAGAAATATTAAAGATAAAATATTAGGTTAGATATTTCATATTATGTGAATATATCACGTGATTAATCTGTTAGTATAGGTAAGAATAAAAATTATTTCTTTTACATTAGAAAAATAAAAAATTTACTAAATTACCTTATGATACCTAACAGACAACAAAAATTTATCAATCTATAATTATATGTGAGATTTAAAAAAAATTACAAATGAATGTGAAACATTATTGCAATTACACATTTAATGTTGGAGTCATGTATTAGTTACCAACATGTGATATCTGACTATGTCAATAATAATAATAATAAGTTTATATTATTAATGATTCTAAGTGGGATACAATAAATTCATTTATAAAATTTCTAAATATTTTTTATGACATAACAAACATGTATTTATTTGTGTATACTCTCACTACTTGTATTATAATTAAGTACATATATAACATTAGTAGCATATTTAATATGTAAAAAGATCATATATTTACTACCATGCATGTTAAGATGGAGACCAAGTATATGAAATAATAGTCTTCTATTTTAATTTTATATTATTTGACTATATGTATGGATCTTATGATTAAGATGATAGGAATAGAAAATTTTTTTATATACATATCCACATATATGACTCAAGTTCACCAAGATAAAAGGTTCATTCATAAAAAATTAATATATTTATTTTTATATTATGACACTGTGTGTGATAGTTATAGCCAAGCTTCTAGTAAGTACATTGACATCATATTCAAGAATAATGACTTCTTCATTCGGTTAGTCAAAGATAAACAATGGAATAATCTACATATAAAAGCAAGCTATCTCAATACCTATATATTGATTATTATTTTATCTATCACATGATGATAAAAAAAACTTAGTTATTTCATTATGATAAAAATCACATGAATTCACTTATCCCGAACTATATAAGATGACATGTGATTTACTGACCCCTCTAGTGTCTAGCGTAGCATCAAAGTCTATTATTTTTTGTGTCAGCCAATATTATTTCAGATAAGAAATTAAGATTACGACCAAATATCATAAAAATACTTATATGCATAAATGACTGAAATAATTTGAGGTTAGGTATTCAGGAGAAGATGCAAGAGATGATGCAGAATAAAAATTCATGAGTTAGAAAACAAGGATATTAAGATCATCTTCGACATTTTCAGACGCATTGATATTGACGATAATAACGATCAAAATCTTCATCCATGATACTATACTATAGACACATATTGATCATTATTCATTGATAATCCTTGATTCATCATTCATATCTATAGTGTGCTACAATATAATGTTATTGCTTGTTTATATTTATCATTTTATTTTTCATATTGATTTATAAATTTTTGTGTATTATGATATCTCAATTTATGACTGATGTAATAAATAGCAAGTATGCAGCATGTAGTGTATTAAATATTAGATTGCATTGCATTGCATTTTGACCTTTGCAAATTTTCTCAATTTAAATTTAATTTTTTTTTTATTTTATTTACACTTTCATCATTCTACTTAAATAAAAATAAATTTATAAAAATTATAAAAGATTTTACTTTTAGACAATCTTACTTCTTAAAATTTAAATTTTAAGATAAAAGGATACTTTGTGGCTACTATAAAAAGATACTTTTAGACACGAATCCACTTATCCCGTACTATATAATATGGCAAGTGATCTATGACCCCTCTAGTGTTTAACGTAGCATCGGAGTCTAATTATTTTTTATGTCAGCCATGTTATTTCAAATAAGAGATTGAGATTACGACTAGATATTATAGAGACACTTGCATACATGAAGGACTGGAAGAATTTGAAATTAAATTTTCAGATGAAGACATAAGAGATGATGACAAATGATAATTCACAAGAATTAGAAATCAAGGATACTAAGATCACTATCAACATCTTCAGACGCATTCATGATGATGCTAATGAAGATCTAAATCTCCATCCCCAATACCATATAGATACCGATTGATCATTATTTATTGATAATTCTTGATTCATTATTCATATCATACATATATTGTGCTACAGTATAATGTTATTGCTTGTTTATATTTTTCATTTTATTTTTCACATTGATTTATAGATTTTTTGTGTATTATGATATCTCAATTTAGATGTGTCAAACGAGCCGGGCTGTGCCGGCCCGGCCCGTTTTTTCGGGCACGAACGTGCTACCGTACCCAGCCCGACACGGTTTAAAAACATCTGGGCTCGGCAAGGCCCGTAGGCACGGCAGGCCATGCCGTGCCGGGTCGAAAGTCGGGACCCAACACGGTACGGCTCGAGCCAGGCACGACACGGTACGGCTCGAGCCAGGCACGACACGGTACGGCTCGAGCCAGGCACGACACGGTACGGCACGTTCCAACCCCGGGCACGGTTTAAAAACGTGCCGGGCCAGCCCAGGCACGACCGAACCGTGCCGTGCCTCGTGCTGGGCAGGGCCGACTCGGCTCGGTTGACACCTCTATCTCAATTCATGACAGATTTAATATATATTATGCATGCAACATGTATTATAATAAATATTGAATTGGATTGGATTGCACTTTAGCCTTTGCAATTTTTCTCAATTTAAATTTTATTTTTTTTATTTGATTTATGCATTCATCATTTTAATTAAAAAAAATAAATTTACAAAAATTATATTATATCTTACTATTAGACAATCTTAGGTCTTAAGATTTACATGTTAAGATAAAAGAATATTGTGTCTACTATAAAAATATATTTTTAGACATAAATCCACTTATCTCGTATTATATAAGATATCATGTGATCTACTGACCCCTCTAGTATCTTGTGTAGTATCAGAGTCTATTATTTTTTATGTCAGCCAATGAAATTTCAAAAAAAAATGATACTGTATGGCTCATCCCTAGGTAGCCCTTGTGTTGCGTGAACTAGTTACCAGCCCAAACAGGCCCAAACTAAGATATACCAGCATGGCCCACTCCAAGCCCACCACTGCCCAACATAGTCCAACACTGCTTAGCTTAGCGCTATGTAGGCTAGTTGTGCTTGGCCGATTGGCTAGTTCACATCCACGTGTCATGCCAAGCATAATACGATAATCATATTGTATTGTGTCTAGCACGGTATGGTGACACAGCCGTGCCACACTCAAATGGGTCATCCCGGCATGACACAACTCATTTGACACCTATATGTGCACTAGCTAGCATTAAGAAAAGATCTATAATAAAATTTTATAATTTTCAAGAATAGAATCTAGTATCCTAAAAAAAATAAGAAATAAATAATTATTACTAAATTTGGTACAAGTATAGAGTTTAAGGTGATGATAACTAATATTTACAAGATACTTTAGATCTAGCACTCACACAAAGAAATTAAGTATTCATCTTCTACTCTTACTATTTTTTATTGCAATCATTAGACAACAAAATATATAGCCTCAAATCTAATATTTTAAAAACGAACAAAATACATAGAAGCTAACTATTTCTTACTCAGGAAGAAGAAACATGATGAGACATTTACTATTACATATATTTAGAAATTAAAATAATCAGCAGACATTTTCACAAAGGCTTTAAAGAAATATTGACTCACATTTAGTATTTTCAAGCTAGATTTTTAGACTTGTATGCACCAATTTGATAAAGGTGTTATTGTTTCTTAAAATGTTTCTATTTGATTTTTTATGTTATGTTGACAAGAGCACTCCATGTGTGGGCCGCCCCTATGTGATTTCCCCATTATCTAAGAGTTTTGTCTTTATGTATTTTATTTATTAAGTATTATTATTTAATATTTGTGAATCTACACTTATAAAACTATTTAATATTAGAGTATCATATTAGTTTGTTATTTCTTAATTATATTATATTTATTATTGATTATTCTGTTAGTATGCTTTTAATGAATTAATTTTCTAGACAATTAAATTCTAACTTCATTTTTTCATCTACTAAAATTTGTTTTGAGAATCAAAAGATTTCGAGAAATATTTGATTTAAGATTGAGAGGGTGGAATATATAACTTCTCTCTTATAGTAGGATTTAATTTTAGATGTTTGAATATATTGGATCATTTACTTGTAGATTCTCAACTTAGTCATTCATCATTGACCAAATTGAAAATATTGCACCATATTCTTAAAAGTATTTATGTCCTATGATATGAGATATGACAATTTTGAAATGATACAAAGGCTTAGGCTTCTTATCCTGCCCATTTGTTTGGTATGATTAGAAACTCATTCGATCTAATATATTGAGACATATGAGAATATAATAGAGACGTAACCTGAGATGGCTTTACAAACTTAGTTAGCCTTATTGATTATTACTCGTTATATACATGAGTATTTACTTTTTGGCAAAGATCAAAAAGAATTTTTATTTTTTAGATATTTTATTAAAAATAAATAAATTTTGATAAAAATAAAAAAAATTAAAAAAATAATGCATTATTATACATATCATTTGATTGATGATATTGATATGTATTATAATGCTATTTCCAAATTGAAATGTCCGCGTTATTGCAATTTTTAAATATTTATTGGTCACCATTCACCGGTTATAATTTATGATTTTAAAATTTTTTTTGCAATTTTTAAATATTAAGTTATTCATTAATCATTGAGTTACAACTTATGATATTACATAATTCCACATAAATCACAAAAAAAAAATTATAAATACAAATGACAAATTTTACTAATCAAAAATACCAAAAAATCATATCTATAATCTTATCAAAATAAAATAAAATAAAATAACACGTCACAACTCACAATATAAAAATCACATCCACAATCAAGAATATGATTTCAGCTTCAGACATTTCCATGAGAATATCATTATTAATATTATATATGACTATATTAATATTAATATTAATTTCAGTATCATTAAATTAGAATTATCAAATGGGCTAGGCAACCCAGACACGACATGGTTTAGAACCGTGCCTCAGGCCAGGCCGGGCCACCCCTTGCCATGGTTCGTGTTGTGCTAGGCCGGAACAAGTTGTGCCTCATTTTGGGCCAGACAAAGCCCATGTGCCTTGCCCGACAGCAAGGCAAATTAGCCGAAGGACCCATAGCTAGATTTTTAAAAAATAAGGTTGGAAAACCATAATAAGACCCAGCCCAACCTGATAAGTCCAAGAAAGACTCGGCCTAAACCGAGCCGGTGGGCCATGCAGAACTAGTAATTCTCAAGCCATGACATGTCTAGCACGGCATGATTAATATACCTGATCGTACCGAGCAAGGCACAGTGACTCGATTGGGCCACCAAAAAAATAGTCAAGTCGGCACGACCCAGCCCGTTTGACACCTTTACATTAAATTCACTATTAGCCACATTTTATTTTTTTTAGTTTATGAATTATAGATTATGTTCTAACTTATACTTAATAATTAAATGATATTAAAAAAACTAAATAAAAAATGTCTAGTTTTGGAGGAGAGAGAAAAAAAATCACAGCCTATACTCAAATTTTCTGGCCTCCACATCCATGTTCTTTAAGCTTTAAAAATATATTATAAATCTAAAATTTAAAATTTTAGCTTTAGAGAGAGAGAGAAAAGATTGAGAGAGAAGTTGAGCTAAAGAGATTTGAATGAAAAACTCAAATTTCTTATTTCATTTATATAGATTTTTTTTATTAAAAAAATATTTATTTTTTTAATGTTTTTAATGTTTTTTTAATTTAAATGACATAAATCCTACAACCATCAAATTTTCTACCTTTTCCATTAGAATTGTATCCAATAAACTAGATCTTCTAAAATTTTTAATTTTTTTTAATGGGTTAGCTATTACGTTAGAAGAGAAGCCGAAGCTTCTGGATGGATAAAAAAAGTTTTGGCTTCGAGGGCATCGGTGTGGGCTCAAGCTGTGGGGGGCATCCACGTGTGCCTATGTCGTGTCATGCAAATGTGCTCATCCAACCATAGTGAGTTAATTAAAAAACTCGCTACGTGTACCAGATGGGGCATGATGGGTTTTTAAAAATATTTTAATAATTAAAAAAAAAAACCAAAAAGGGCTAGCTTGATCTGATTGGACCACGCCCAATACCAGTCAAAAGTCTCGGGTCACGAACCCATGCCAATATACCATGCTTGCAAGCCAAGCACCCAACTCTCCCTGGCCCAGCACGGCATGAGCTTTGCCTCGGGCCAGCACGAGCTATGTCCGGGCATGGTTCTAGACCATGACTTGTCAGGCCACGCACAGCTCAATCGAGTTGTTCCTTGGGTCATGCCCAGTCCGCCCAACCTATTTGTCACCTCTAATTTCAACTAATTATTTTTTCTTTATTTTGGCAACTATATTTTATGGGATGTGCTGACACATAATATTTGATGTAAAATCTCATGTCATCGGACAATTATCTTGTGTCAACACATCCTAGAAAATATAGTTGCAAAAAAATATATAAGTAAAATAACTCGTACATTCTAATTTGAAAAGAGTATTCCAAAATATTTTCTAGAAGATACAGTCCCAACTACAAATTTTCTCATCAACCAAATGTCATTCTATCATTTCTTGACGCCTACTCTTTTAAGTTATCACAAATTAACTATTTGACTAGTATCCGATCCGATATAATATATGCAGTTAGTATTATTAGTTATTTCCTAAATTTGCTTTGATATGTTTACTTTGAAATACATCTTCCATGTTGAGGTGTGTAAAGAAGTCTTCAGAACATAAGAAATCCCTTTTAGAGATTTCGGACCCATATAATTAATCGAGTTATTCTAATTTTTGTTGGACATCAACTTACATTTAGAAAAGATGTATGACATAATTTTGTTATTTTATTTAAGACAATGTTATGTTTTAATTAAAAAATAATGATAATTATTTTGAGATACAGAACACAAGCAAAGTTCGAGGTGATAATAAATATTACTTTAAAAATATTTTAGATCTGACACATACTCAAAGAAAATAAATATCAACTTTCTTCAATTATTACTCTTTAATAAGATAGTAAGGCAATGAGGTATATCATCTCAAATCTGATATTTTACAAACAAATCAAGCACATAGAAGTGGACTTCTTTCTTAGGAAGAAGATCAAGGATGAGATCATTGCTATATAATACATTCAAATTACAGAGCAATCATAAGACATCTTGACATGGATCTTAAAAAGATAACGACATTTTTTTTTCTCAAAATTTAGTATTTTAGAATTTTACGATCCATTTGAAAGGGGAGTTGCTGTTTCTTTTCAATTTTTATTGTGCTCACTTTTCTGTGTGATATTAAAGAGAGCATTCATCTAGAGGTGTCAAACGGAGTGTGCCGAGCCAGCCCGGCCCATTTTTAGCCGGCCTGCCATGCTTTCGTGTCGGGTCAGGCACGGCATGGTTACTGTACTGTGTCGTGCCTAGCCCGGCACGGTTCTGTGGAGGTTAGCCCAGTACGGGCCCGCGGCACGAATCCGCCGGGTTCAGCCTGGTCTGGCTAGAGATGGCAAATGTGTCCGTATCTGTGGATTTCCGACCCGATCCGATCCGGTCAAACAGTAGAAAAATCCGTTGACTGGATAATGGATATGGATAAAATCTTATTTTTTTGAATGGATATGGATTGGATATGGATTTAGGCATATCCGTTCCGAAACTCGTATCCGATCTGACCCGAACGTGCGGATATCCGATCTGATCCAATTATATCCGATCTGTTCTACCAGATATAATACACACACACACAGACATACATATATATATATATATAATCCATATATAATGAGAATTTTTAGATTCGTCTTGCGAATTCTGAGACAATCTCGGATGACGAAACGGATTTCGCCGTTAGATTCGTCTTGCGAAATCTAGTGACATAGAAAAATTTCGTTGAATTTTGAGACAATCAGAATATTTTACGAATTTTTAGGTGACGAGTATAGAGTAAAACCTGATAATGAGATTTTAGAAAAATCTCAAAATTTTCAAATATTTAAAGAATATCCATTTAAGATAAATGCAATTGATACCAGAATAAAATGATGTGTTTTGAAGCTGAAATAGACTAAAATAGACAAAGTGGGACACATGGGTCCCACATTGAAAAAAAAATAAAAAAAAATATAAATCAAGCAAGCAGTGGAGTTACTGGAGTAGGAGGCGCACACTAGAGGAGAAATGATTTCTAATTTTTTTTTTATTTTTTTTTCTCTCTTTAATTTTTGAGTTTTGGACCATCGGAATTTATTGGGCAAAGAACAAAAGTTGCTGTATACTACGAGGGCTACGCATGGATACCAAAAGCATAGGATTTGGCCGTGATTTTAGGTAAAAATTCATAAATTTCTAATTTTTAGTTTTTTTCAGATTTACGTCATTTTAAAGGTCAAAATATTTATGACCAAGAGTTAAAGTTACTCTACGCAACGCAAGCTACGCGTGAGTACCAAAATCACGGGATTTCACCGATTTTTCACTTGAATAGTGAATAGTGAATCGGAATAGTGAATAGTGAATCAGAATAGTGAATCCGGAATAGTGAATAGAGAATCAGAATAGTAAATTCAAAATAGTGAATAATGAATTCGGAATAGTAAATAGTAAATCAGAATAGTAAATAGTAAATCAGAATAGTGAATCCGGAATAGTAAATAGTAAATCAGAATTGTAATTCAGAATACAGAATAGTAAATTCAGAATAGTGAATCAGAATAGTAATTCAGAATAGTGAATAATGAATTCGTAATAGTATATAGTAAATCAAAATAGTGAATTCAGAATAGTGAATAGTAAATAGTTGTGGGTTTAATTAGGTTATATTTGACAAATTTGATATGTTTACCTACATTTTGTATGAACAACTATACTAGTTCTAGGATTAAAGATATAGATTACTTTAATGATCATTTATGTGACTATAATTTTTTTTTATTTTGAACAATACAACTTATTTAGAATAACATGCACTAATGCATCTAAGTTATATTTGATTGTGGTTTTTTTTTTGTATAGAATATGGCACATTCACAATCTAGCACTTGTAGCCTGTGTTGCACGGATACGCCTAGGAGCTGCCGTGTCCACGTGTCCGACACGTGGACACGTGGACACGGGTCTGACACGCGTCGGATACATGTCCGATACGCCACGTGGCGTATCGGACACAAATCCGTATGGGATACGCCACGTGGCGTATCGGATACGCGTCGGAGACGTATCCGACGCGTGTCAGACCCGTATCCGACGCGTGGTTTTTGGAAACAGATTCCAAAAACGCGTGGTTTTTGGAAACAGATTCCAAAAACGCGTGGTTTTTGGAAACAGATTCCAAAAACGCGTGGTTTTTGGAAACAGATTCCAAAAACGCGTGGTTTTTGGAAACAGATTCCAAAAACGCGTGGTTTTTGGAATCTGTATCGGGAGGAGGGGGTTTCGAGAGGAGGGGCGGGAGGGGGTTTCGAGAGGGGGGGCGGGAGGGGGTTTCGAGAGGGGGGGCGGGAGGGGGTTTCGAGAGGGGGGGCGGGAGGGGGTTTCGAGAGGGGGGGAAGGGGGTTTCGGGAGGGGGGCGGGAGGGGGAGGAAGGGGTTTCGGGAGGGGGGAAGGTTTGGGAGGGGGGAAGGTTCGGGAGGGGGGAAGGTTCGGGAGGGGGAGGGTGTTAGAGGGTTTAAATTTTATTTACATTATTTTAAAATACAAAATTTTAAATTATTTTAAAATACAGAATTTTAAATTATTTTAAAATACCTAATATTTATAATTACTAATTTTTATTTTTATTTTTTTTATCATGACGTATCCTAGCCATATCCGTATCCTAGTTTTTTAGAATTTGCCGTGTCCCCGTATCTTGCCGTGTCGTATCCACATGTCCGTATCCGTGTCCGTGCAACATAGCTTGTAGCAATAGTGTTGCTAGCACACAAGAATCAACTCCAATTGGAGGAAACTCAGGTGGACTCTCCACTCAATCAGTACCAGTTGATTGTGAATTTAAACAAGGAAAAGATGGTAAGGCTTTCAAAAATCCTATGTGGAAACACTTTACTCATCTGGTTGTTAATAATGAAGAGAAAGCCCAATGCAATTATTGTAAAAAGCTTTTTGTGGGTAAATCATCCTATTGTACGTCGCATTTGAAGCAACATTTTGATAGGTGTCCTAGAAGAAAATCAGCTGGCGGTGACATAAGGCAAATGATTTTGAAAACTGATTCGAAAGGAAATGTTAATTCTGGACCTTCTGGTGCATTTAATGAAAAACAGAGAATAGAGAAATTAGCAAAGATGATTATTCTCCATAACTATCCTCTTTCGATGGTGGAGCATAGAGGATTTAGAGATTTCACAACTACTATTCAACCTCTTTTCAAGTGTCCTTGCCGTAATATTGTGAAGAAGCATATCTTGAACATTTACGGGGAAGAGAGGGATAAAGTCATGAAGTTGATCGAGAATAATGATAGTAGAGTTGCTATTACAACGGACATGTGGACTTCTAGTAACCAAAAAAGGGGTTTCATGTCTGTTACAACACATTTCATTGATAAATCTTGGACATTACATAGTCTAATCCTGAGGTATAACAAATTAACATGTCCTTTCTTAAATTAAGTATATATATATTTTTATTCATTGTTTACTTTATTGATAATTTTGTTATTTTTTCAGGTTTATTTATGTCCCTTGCCCTCATACAAGTGATGTGCTAACAGAGGTGTTGATATTTGCTATGCTGGGGTGGAATGTGGACTCAAGGATATCCGTTATTACAGTGGATAATTGCTCTACTAATGATAGCATGATTGGTAAGATAAAAGAAAAATTGAGTATTGATTGCTTATTGAATGACGGGTCTTTACTTCATATGCGTTGTGCTGCACATATCTTGAACCTTATTGTTAGGATTGATTTAGATGTGATCAAGCATGCCATTGATAATGTCAGGGACAGTGTAATTTTTTAGACAGCATCTCCAAAAAGAATAGAAAGGTTTGAGGATATTTGTAGACAAATGAAATTTCCTTGTACTAGAAGATTGAATTTGGATTGTCCAACAAGGTGGAACTCCACTTATCTAATGCTTAAAACTGCTTTGGCTTATAAAAATGTGTTTCCTAGACTTAAGTTGTTTGAGTCACACTATGTGCTTGTGCCTAGTGAAGCAGAATGGAAGACTGCAAAGGATGTTTGTGATAGGTTGGAGTTGTTCTATAATGTCACTGAGTTATTTTCTGGGACAAGATATCACACTGCCAATATGTTTTTTCCTGTGATTTGCAGAATTAAAATGACATTGAATGAATGGCTCATATCATCCAATGTAGTAATTAGTACAATGGCAAAGAGTATGATTGCAAAATTTGATGCATATTGGAATGTGATCCATAAATTGATGGGTGTTGCTGCAGTATTGGACCCTAGGTATAAGATGACTCTGCTACACTTTTACTTTTCTTTGGTTTATCCAAATGACTTTAGTGAACAAATTAACAACATTCAACGACTTTGTTATGAGTTGATGGAGATATATTATACTAGAATGTATAAAAGGACTAATACAGAATCTGCAGTACATGGAACGGTCACTTCAACTTCAAAAGAGAGTTCAATAACTATCGATAGTGATTATCAATTGTTTGTGAAAATGATGAAGACTAATAAAACTAATAGTTTCAGAACTGAATTGGACTATTAATTGGAGGAAGATGTTTTGCCTGAAAATTCTCAATTTAATATTTTATTATGGTGGAAGTTGAATGGGGTAAAGTATCTTGTCTTGCAAACTATTGCAAGAGACATATTAGCAATTCCAGTATCTACTGTTGCTTCAGAGTCTGCATTCAGTTCTAGTGGGAGATTAGTTAGCCCTCATCGTAATCGACTTAATCCGAAGATGATATAAGCATTGATGTGTGCTCAAAGTTGGTTGTGGAGTGAAGTGACAAAACATGATGGTAAATTTATTTCATAGATCATTTATTTTTTATTTACCTATAATTTCATAATATTTGTCAAATTTTAATATTATTTTTCTTTTTATATTTTTTTTTTCTATGTGGAGATGACTTGTTCATTTCAGATGTTTATGCATCAATTTATGAAGAAGATATTCACGTGCATGATGAAGGTATTATATTTTATAACTAATAAATTTTAATTCATATTGCAATTTAAGTATTCAAATATTAAGTTTTTTTTTATAATTGTGGGATTCGAGATTACACATGATCGATGACAACATTTTTATCAACTTTTATGAAGATGAAGTCTATCAAACCTTGTTGAAACTTTGTTTAAGATGTAAAACATTTTGAATTTGTCACTTGATACAAATATTTTGATTTGTGATGTTTTATTAACATTAAAATTTGGTTTATATTCCTAAATTTATAAATCATGAAATTATAAATGGTGTCATAGGTTAGCAAAATACGTCTTAATATCGCATGGATAAATCCGATATCCGTGGAGAATATCCGAAATCCGATGGATAGGATATGGATTTAAATTTTGTTTATCTGTAGTATATGAATATGGATATGGATATATTATTTTTATTTAGGATCGGATATAGATTTTGAAAAATCCGATCCAAATCCGATCCGATGTCATCCCTAGGTCTGGCCGAATCCCTAATATTAAAAAAAAATAGTGGTTTGGATGCACTCCGCTGCGCCGCCCCGCGCCACCCCGCACCGAACCCTTAATTTAAAAAAATTAAGGTTTTGGCATGCCAAAAACCCTATTTTTTAAAAAAAAAATTAGGGTTTCATAGTGCCCGAAACCCTAAATTTAAAAAAAAAAGCAATTTCTTGGCTTGTGCCGAGGTACCGTGCCAATGGGCCAGGCACGGCACAAGGCCCAGTGGGCCTCAACACGGCACGGCGCGGCATAATTTGTACCGTGGTAGGGCACGGCACTAGCCCGGGCAAAGGAAATTCTCATGCCGGGCCGGCTCAGGCACGGCCGAATCATGCCATGCCGGGCCGACCCGGCCCTGCCCGGTTGACACCTCTACATTCATCATGTAGGCTACCCTAATAAGATTTCCCCAATATATAAGGATAGTATCTATATGAAATTGATTATCAAGTAATATTAATATTTTATGTTCTTTATTCACTCTATGCTTTCTCAACCTTAACTTTAAATGCATTTAAAAACAAAGTAGCCAATTGAAAAGACTATGTAAAATAAGTAATAACATATTCGAATTGCATAATATCCTTAATGATAATCAATCTCACCGATATACTCCAATCTCAGTCTAAAAATTTGAATTGTATCATATATTTGGGTTGTCTAACATACAAATGTCAAATAGAACATGTCATCCCAACAAGGACAACATTTTTTAGGCCCATCAAGCCTATTGTGCGGAATACAACATGGGTCGTTCCTCTCGGCCAAGCAACACTAGCACAACCCATGGGGAGGCAAGACCCACATGGGCCAGCTGAGGCATTCACCATGCTAGCTTGTGTTGGGTCGAATTCATGGCGGGTAAAAACAAGCACAACAAGAACAAACATAATTTCTTGCCTAGCCCGATCAGCTTCTACTATCAAGTTTATTATGCGACACATACATCTAATATGAAAATCTCACTTAAGGGATCAGTTGTAATGATTCTCATAAACATACTTATAACGACACAATCATTTACCACGTTATCAAATATTATGCTAAGTATTTTATTTCATATATCATATTTCTTAAAAATAACCAACAAATACGCATATATGATGAAGTAATCATAAAGATGAAAACTCAAGTATTTTTTTTATTTAGTTCTCTTAGAATAAATAAAGAGAACAGCAATAAATACAAATTTTTCATAATCATAACAAGTCAAAATATCAGATGTCACAAAAATCATTCTACTTTGTGTTACATTAATTACTATTATTTTTCCATTTTATAATTTTTTGTTATTTCATTTTTATTTATTGATCAAATCAGAAAATATATACTAGTAATAAACTTAATCATGTCTTGCTTTACAAACTCATAGTAATAAATAAAGGAGACCAATGAACCTAAATTTAATCCATATTTAAAAAAACCACCACACATACTTATTTAGATTTGTTTGGAATCTAATATACCAAAAAAATATGATAAAATTTTCAACGTCTTCTAAGATGTCTAATATCATCAGTACTCCTGCGAGTATATATAATTGTTTACAATATATATATTGCGTTGAACCTTTTTTGACGTACCTAAAATTTTTATTTTAAATTATATCAATGTGAATCTATAATACAAATATTAGGTTATTCTTAAGTTTTTTCATGTGCATGGATTGAGGGCAATCGATAACTACAAGATAACTCAGTCTCATACAATTTAACGGGTTATAATTATCTATGTCTAAGTGTATCATTTTTATAATATTCACAATTTTTTTTATTTTTTTAGTTTAGTAATTATAAAATTTTGAATAGCAAAAAAAGGATGTGTACCTTTAACCAAGGTGCCCAATAAGTCTAAAAGAGAGGTGTCAAGTGGGCAAGCAGCTCAGGCATGGAATGAGGCAATGCCTAATTTGGTCGTGTCAAGCCCGAAATAGCATAGTCCAGAACCCAGCCTAGTCCTATATCTTGCCAGCCCAAGGAATGGCTCCTGTCATGCTAAGCTGGAACCAAAAATACCTCATGCATGGCTTGATGGAATGATTTGTGCGGCAAGGCAAATTACTTTAAAAAAATCAAACACATAAGTAGGGTTTAGCTTACATGACCACTGGCCAGTAGCAACATTTGCCCTGACAAAATCAATTGTATCTTAACACAAACAATCCCAACAACATAATTATTAAATTGAAATTCGAATCAAAAATCAGAATACTTGATTAGTTAATCGAGAATCGAGAATTGAGAATCGAATTGAATCGTGAATCAAATTTTGTGATTTTTTTTCACGTTAATTAATTCTTATTTTTTACAGGTGAAAATTTTTTTTTGTATTTTAGTTTTTATTTTTATGATTTTTTTTATATTTTGTTGTTTTTTCACATTATATTCATAATATCAAATGTCATAGTTATTTTTTTAATATTAATTAATTCTTACAGTTGATAGTTTTTTTGTATTTTAGTTTTAATTTTTGTGACTTTTGAGGATTTTGGTCGCTTGAGAATCAATATTAAATCAATTCGTATGAATCAATTCGCGATTCAGCAATTCAGTCTTCAATTAATACATATTTTTGATTCTTTTAAAGAGTTAGATCATTTACTTCTTGAATAGTAAATTAAATCATGAATCATATGATTTTGAAAATAGTGAACAACAATAATATCGACATACAAGACTTGTCACTATCACAGCCAATAAAAAAATATTTAAAGAAAAAATTCATAGCCATCAGATTATTTCCAACGGCAATAAGCTAGAAATCCAATGGATGTCAGATTTCTAATCAAAATAAATAAATAAATTATAAAAAATAAAAAATATATTTTTATTAATTATTTTCAAATCGTTATGTATAGAGAATGAAATTTAGAATTTTCATTCTAATTTTCCTCAGTTCTTCTCATAAATTCTCAAACTCAATCTTTTCTCTTTTATCTCCTAAATATAGTGTTTTTTTTTGTAATTTTATTTATTATTTTAACTTTATTGATTTTATGGCTTGCGCTTACAAGTTACATCATACACAGTGTCACATTGAAATTGCAATCAGAGTCAAAATTTAAGTTGTCTTGATATTATAAGTGGAGTAGTGCAGTGCAAAAGATTATATTTTATAACAAAATGGTTATGGTGTATGTACACTTATCTTTTTTCTTTGAATTTTTATTTTAAAGTAGTTTTCAATTTTTTTAATAAATAGAAATATTAAAAATAAATAATAAATAGAATGATAATAATTTTAAAATTGACATCGATATAAATAATAATGATAATATTATCAAAATATTCGAGACTAAAACTAGATTTTCTACAATAGTCTCAATCCAAACTTATTTTCCACCTAAAAAACATAAAATTAAGTGATCTTCAGTAGCATAGGCGCACTTTAAAATAATAAAAAAATAAAAATTCTAAATGTATCAAAATCAACATAATGTATAAATAACCAAAAGATATATATATATATATATATATATATTTATACACACACACACACAGAAGTGTATATGACATTAATCACCTTAAGAGACATGTCGATCAATGCACTAAAAAACAAGATACATTAGATCTCTAACAAACCCAACTGAGTGGCAATGTCTTTCAAGTCAGATCTAATTAAGGTTAAGCTTCATTGACCCCCTACATATACCATAATAATTCTGAGAGAAAATACATAATCAAACTGATAAAAATCATGCATCTTTCAATTTGATTTTCAGATAAACTTAGAATAATAAATATTATGCAAATTTACTTATAATCTACTTATCATAGGATTCAAAAGTTCACAATTAGAAATAATATAATAAAATATTATAAATTAGAAAAATAATTAATAATTAATGAGTTTAAAAAATATAATAAAGTAATATGCATAATATTTGATATCTGAACAGGTTGTGATGATGCATCATCCATATGTCACAGTGTCTATTATGTAGATTCAAAGTAAAAACATAATCAAAAAATTTTAGGATTTCTTAAGAATCTTTATCTTCATAATGATTCTGTCATATATGAATATATGATATGAATTTTTAAAAAATATGATATTTAGAATTAAAATATTTAATATTATTTTGGATAATACTTATAATAGTAGAATAGTTATTAGAATTCTTGTTAGACTCATTAGATATAGACCATTATAAAAGATTTGTTATGTTAGAAGCATGTGTCACGTCATTAACTTGATAGTATATGCATGAATGAAAATTATTTCTCACGCATTATAAAAAAATAAGAAATTTACTAAAATATATTTAGATGCCAATAAACAATATGAGTTTAGCAATTTATTTTTATCTATAAACCTTAAAAAATTTCAAATGAACATGAGATATTATTGGAATTAAATTTACTTTATGTTGGAGTCATATATTGGTATCAACACGTGATATTAGACTATATCAATAGTAAGGGTGATAAGCTTATTATTAATTATTTAGACTGTGATACAAAAATTTATTTTAATAAAATTTCTAAATATTTTTTATGACACGAGAAACATATGTTCATTTGTATACACTCTTACCACCAGCATTGTACTTAAGTGCATATGTAATATTAAAATCATATTTAGCAAGTATAGAGGTTAATCTATAATTAAAATCATGACTGTTGAGAAGGAAATTTAAATATATAAAATACTTATATTTCATTCTAACTCTGCATATTTTAACATACATATCTAAATATTTTAATATATAAAAGATAGCTAAATATATTATTTAGCTATCTGTATGATATTAAGGACTAAGATAAAATGTATAAAAAATATTTTAACATACATATCTATAAATATTAGCTAAGAACACAAACTTAAATTTTTCATTCACAAAAATTAACCAATTATTTTATATATTAAAACTCTAGGTATAGTAGTATTAGAGTATGGACATAAAGGTCATATTCTGAGATGACTTCTTTATTCAGTTAGTTAAGAACAAACGACGAGGTAGCTCATTAAATAGGAGCCAGTTATCTTGGTACTTAGATATAAATTATTATTATTATATTTAATCACATGATAATAATAAGAATTTGATGATTTTAATTTGGTAAAAATTATATGAATTCACATATCCTGTACTATTTAGGATAACACATGATCTATTGACTACTTACGACATCTTGAATAGTATTAAAGTCTGTTTTTTTAAGATAATCAATATTATTTCAAATAAAATATCAAGATTAAGACTAGATATCATAAAGATACTTACATACATAAAAGATTAGATATTCAGGATAGAGGATAAGAGATGATAGCGGATGATAATTCATGGAATATAAAAATCAAAGATATTGACGTCACCACTAGCAATATACATGATGATAATGATGATTTATATTTGCATCCACACTACCATACCATAAACACCAATTAATAATAAGTATGCTTTTAAATTTTTTTTATATGACTAAGATGTAATGATCTATGCACTAATGTATTTCTACCATTAGCTTATTTCATTGAAATTTTGCACTTATTATATCATACTTATTATCTTATGAGTTATATTTTATTCAATTGTATTTTAATTTTATAAATATTTATCATTCAATATGTGTTATATTCTATTTTTATTTATGAAAGAAAATAAATTTTTTATTGTTTTATTTGAACCGAACACGATCACGAGATGAGAATATAGAATATGAATGTCAATTTTTTTTATTTTATATTTCTTTTTATTTTTGTAAGTGTAATATTTTAAAAAAAAATAATTTAATAACAAATTAAAATTTTAAAAAGTTTATATTTTATTTTGAATTAAAAATTTCAGCCCAAAAAACCAAAAAATAAGATCCAGTTCATGCCAGCACGAACTGACATGGCTAGGTATGGCCCAACACAACCAAGCACGAGCCAACATTTTGTGAGCCAAAAAGGCCAAGTTGAGCCCAAAATTTTAAAAGACAAAAATGTAAGACGAGGTATTTTTATATTCGTGAGATAAAACGTAAGTCAAAAGGAATTAAAGTAAAAATTTTTTGAGCAACACAAAATATAATTAATTAATATTTTAAAATATATAAAATAGAATAGAATAAATAAAAACATGAAAACAAATCCTTAGAATTATTTAAAAATATATAGTAAATTATTATAATTTTAATTCTTCTTTTCAAGGGTTTCATCATCATCCTCATCCAACGTAATAAATTAAAAAAATATCCACTATCATTTATCCATATTTCATCTAAATCTATGTATCAAATTGAACTTCTTCTCTTTGCTTTTACCTCTGCTTGTACCTAGTATAAAATATAAATTATTAATTAGGCATAAATATTATAAATTTTTTTATAAAATTTAATCAAATTTATGACTTCAATTTTTGTGTACTTACTTGGCACTTTATTAAGTTTCCTTTTATAAGAATGTAAAAAAAAAATATTTGATCCGATGATGCTTTAGTCTGTTGGGAGTTGGATTATATAACTCTAATAGCATCAATATTGAATAACTCATCATCCTGAAGTCAACAAAAAACAAGGGGAAAGAGGAGATCTTCTTTCTCTGTAATCCACTTATCATCTGAATCAATCTCCTCTATCAAAATCGGATTAACATTTGATTTTCTTGGTAGACTTCGTTCTCTCAATCTAGTATTGTACCTTACATATACTAGAGCATTTAACATTTGATATTCAAGTCTATTTTATTTGTATGTATCGGCATATAATGAAATAAAAAAATAAAATAAATTTCTTTAACATTGAAATAGAAATATATGTATAAATATTTACAAAAATAAAAATATTATTGATTCAAATGTACTCAAATTTCTTTCACATTCTGAAGCACTACAAGTAAGGCTAAAAACTCGAATAGCAAACTTTTACAACTTTGGGATTAAACCCTTAAAACACATCAACCAACTTGTAAGACTTCTTAATGTTCGAGAATCAATTATAATACGACTACCAAATTTACTCATTGCTTAATCAAATGAGTTCAACTAAATATCGATTTTTAAACATTTTTGATAATCCAACATCCTATCCATGCATCAAATAATTTCTTCCTTACCTCATCAACATTAGAAAACTTATCCTCATACCAAAATTGAGGATTAAAATATTAATTTACTACATGTAAAGATCGATGAAGTTGCAAAGTCCATCTTGTATCAATTTTTCTCCAAATTGGATTATATTTTCTATGCACGCCCCTACAATTAAATACAATATTCTCCTTAGCAAAATCAATCAGCTCATAAATATAATCTATTACTAGTTTTTCCTCTGAATCAACCTCTCTCAAGACACTAACTAATGAAATAGTGGTCTTAATACAAAAAATAACATGTGGCCAAAAATTTAGATCAAACAACATTATACTTCAAACTTTCATACTTTCTACATTTTTAGCACATATGCTTGAACACCAATTTTCTGAGGAGAACATAAATATAAAAGCTTGCTTTTGCTTAAAAAAGACTTTTGAGAATAAGAAATAAAGTAATTAAACATATAATTGCTAGAAGAAGAAGCTCATGATTTTTTGTAAACATTCTCATCAAACTAAGAATTCAAGTATGCCCATATACGAACTTCACTACTTGCCTAGCTCGAACAAGTGTAGTATCATGAATAACTTTCCAATATCCTCCAACATCAAATCAATATAATGTACAGCACAAAGAGTCCACCACGATCATCTTGTTTTTTCTATAAGCATCATACCAGCATTCACATAATTAAATACATTATCAGTAATTACTTGCACAAAATTCTTCTCACTAATTTCTTTAACCACATCATCAAAATATTTGAACATTAATTCTCTATTTTTTATTGTATCAGAAACATGAATTAATTTCATAAACCAAGTACAAGCAGAACTATTCTCCAAAAAATTGATAATACATAATTTTTTCATCTGTCCAACCATCTAACATATTTGAAAATTCATATTATTTCTGAGCTTTCTGTGATCTTCCATAATGATACTTAGGTTTTCACCTCTTCTTTTAAAATTTATGTCTTCAATTCATGCATATATAGATACTTATAGCATGAGTCAAAATTTGCAACAGCGTTCATCGTGAGAAACCAATAAGGATCATTTACAATGTTGAATGAAAGACCTTTTGAATATATAAACATACTAATATTTATATATACTTCATTCATTTCTTTTTGTTTCCACCTTGAATTCAAAATATTTTGATGAATTTGTGAAGTGATAAATTTATCCATGAGTCCCCTAGGAATAGGTTCCCCACTCCCACTCCTTGAGAGACCTTTTGTTTTTGATAAGACACTCTCATTAATTAAAGTTGGACTCATACCAATTTCTTGGAGTAATTCATATCTTTTCATTTTTTTGATACTTATAATTAATCAATTCATCTTTGTACCCCAATCAAACATCTTCACTAACCCTGGGGTATAGTTTCTTACCATGATGAGTTACAGCTAAGTGATGCTTGAGTTTATTCACACCGCTCACGTATCTTTGATTTGTAAAATTTACATCTCAAATATTACTCTTCGAAAACTTCAATAACATATTTTCACTAAATCTTTTGATTTTTTCGAATCAAAGGAACTCATCCTAAAAAAATATTAATAATAATATTCAATTATTCACATTTATATATAATAATAAAATTAACTAAAAAATAATAAAAAAACATAACTAAAAGGAATTTAAAATTTAAAATCAGAATTTAAATTACTTGAATTAATTATGAATGCTAATGTATATGAGAATTCATATATATTTTTTAAGATGATGTTACTTTATTCACAAATTATTTGAATTGTGTATTTATACCTTAACTATATATATGACTATATATTAACTATATACAAAACTATATATCTATAATTCTATATATCATTATTTTTTATACTATACATAAACATAACTACATATTTAACTATATATAACTATTTATAATTATATACAAAATGCAATATACATTAATATGCAACTTTCTTCATTTCTATTTATATTATATGTATAATTATTTGAATACATATATGTTTTATTATATATAACTAATTATAATTATATGTATAAATATTTATAATTATATATATTATATTTATAATTTAAATTTTAACATATATAATTATATGTTAAAAAATACATATAATTATTTATATTATGCTAGATAAGTATTTACAACTATATATACTATTACTATGTATAACTATAAATGTATATCTTTATATATAAAAAATTAAAAATATACTTATGGAGCAGTGCTGAAAAATTAAGATTATATGACATAGGTGTCGACATCGGATTATATGGAGGCAGTGCAAAAAAGACTGAATTATATGGAGAAGTGCCAAAAAAATTGGATCATATGGAGCAGTGCCGAAGGAGTCGGATTATATGGAATAGTGCCGAAAAACCCAGCGTTGGATTATATGAAGCAATACTTAAAAAACCAAGATTTTCGAACGGGGAGCATCAACATCAAATTTGGCGTCGAGTTCGGAGTCGAATTTGATGTCGACTTTGGCATTGAAATTTTCGAGCAGCGCCGAAAAAATAATTGGGCATTGTTTATGTTTTACGGAAACTAATTTTTTTTTTTGAAGATATTTTGTAGGCGTACGCTTCCTTCTTCGAGGCATGAAAGGCACGTTTAAGATGCACCTCGTAACACCTCATAGAAGAAGATGTATGCCTATTTTGTGCGTTGTCTTTTTTCAAGTGCTTCGAGGCATTTTCTGCGTGTATTTCCCTGGGGCCCGCTCTAAGGAGTGCCTCATTTATGTTTTTTGAAACACTGATTGAAACACAAAATTCAGAAGGCAGAATTAAAACACAGACTTTTTTTTTGAAACACACTCAACCTAATATATATATATATATTTATTTATTTATTTATTTATTTGTGTATGTATGTATAGTGTATGCATAATATATATATGCATGCCTATATACAAATATATGCATACATAAAAATGTAAATAAGTATGCAGGTGTGTGTGTGTGTGTGTGTGTGTGTGTGTTGTGTGTGTGTGTGTGTAAATATGTGTGTGTGTGTGTGTGTGTGTGTTGTGTGTGTGTGTGTGTGTAAATATGTGTGTGTGTGTGTGTGTGTATACACATGAATGAGATGTCCAAGCTAATTCTTGGAATTAGCTACAACAACTCATTCGAAGGAATGGCATTGACAGCATGTTGATGTGTTGGGTCATACCGGGCAACCTCATTTTTTAGGCATATTAAGTCGTATCGGCCCAACACAAAGATCCAGACAAAAAAGAGTCATGTCATCCCAACACAACACATTGAGTTACTTTATCTTTTGATAGTTTCAGATTAAAAATCTTAATCACCATTGAAATCAATATTATTTATTCAAATGAGGAAATGATTTTGCAATAACAAAATTACAAATTATATATTCTTTGACTTTGGATTATTAGTTATACTCTAGTATATACTCTATTTTATTTAGGTATAAATTTTTCTTTAAACATAAATATTTTTATTAATTATATCATGTATATAATGATCATATTCATAATAAAATTTAATTATCTAATAATTATCAAATCATATATTACTTGTAAAGTTAATTTAACTTAATGTTAATTAAACTCGCCTAGACAAATTTAATTTGACATCATTTTTTTAATACTTAAACATATGAATAAGTATTTTAAATAATTGGATTCTAATTGAGCTCCTAAAATTATCAAAATGAGATATATCTATACATTTTTTTTTGTGAGAGAATATTGTCTATTAAAAAATCACCAAAATTACTAAATTTACCAAAATTTACTTGACAAATACTGTATATATCTATACATTTTTTTTTGTGAGAGAATCATGACTATGAAAAAATTAAAATGCAAACAAATATTTATAAATTAAATACCATGATTGAGTACGAACTATAATTTAAGTCATGGCAGGTCAAACACAAGCACATTCAATCTGACCCAATTCATGGTTTTTAAAAAAAAAGGGTGAGTGAATCTAGCAGACCATACTCGGGTTCGAGTTCTCGTTGAATCAAGACACAACCTAAGGCACAACCCAAGGCATGACCCATCAGCAAGAGTGACTCAGGCCAGATTTGGCTATGGTGGATTAGCACATCCAGTCATGTTATGCTGCCTTCTTTGGCAGAACACAGACCACCATCCAAAAACAGCACGGCCCAATTTTTTTTCAGGTCGAGCCATTGATTCATTTGTCACATCTAGCTAAAACTATTAGAGATATCTTATAAATCATTGTCACTCCCAATAAGTTTTATATTTTTATGGAATTAATTATTTATTTTTCTTTGACAAGATTCATAAATAGAAAAAATTTACAATTTTAATAAAAAAATTAAGCAAAACATATATAATCATCGATAAAAATGAAAAAAAACATATAAATTCATCTTAAATTTCATATCTTTTATCTCTTATATATATATGAGTGTATCAGATCAAATAAATCTAATATTTTAAATTTCATGAAAAATGAATGATCAATTTATTATTAGATAAGTAAGAAATCAATAATACTAAAGCATCTAGTAAAATAATATATCATACAATAAAAATATTTAATTTATCATGCTTAATCATTAAAAAAAAAATTTCAAAGTCATATTATACTACAAGAAAATATTAATATAAAAAAATAAAATCAAAATTAAATTATATTTCAAGACAACTTACAAAAAGAACTAATAAAACACCCAAAAATTAAAAAAAAACACATGAAAGAATTTAAGATCGTACTCAGTGCACAAGTCTCTCACTTAGCACAAGATATAAAAGATGTTGATATGTATACAATCTTAACTCTAAAAATTAAAGATGTTGCATATGAATCTCGAACTCGAGACCTACGCCCTGTGATGAGTAGCTCGGCATGGCCCCTTGGCTTGTCATTTGCCCAAGTCAAGTTGGGTCATGCCAAGCAAGGTCAAGTTCAAGCTAGTTTGATTTATTCAAGGCATGCATGGGTCAGGTCAAACTAGTCATGTTCGTTCCAAGCTAGCATGGTTTGGTCAATCAAACCAATCCACATGGACCAATGTGTCATGTCGCATTTTCCACAACATGCAGGCTAAAAACCCTAGCCCAACATGACTCATGCAATGCCACAAATCAGCATGAGACTAGTCCAGGCACGACTCTGAATGAAATTATGCCGTGTCTCATATCATGATTGAATCACCCAGCCCAGTTGATGCATCTAACTTGTGACAATGAATACTGGACAAAACATATTATTGGTTCCTTACATAGAACAATCGAAAAATTCTACTCATCACTCCAAACCAAATCAACTAATGTGGCTAGTAACTCATCTAGAGAACACTAATAGATATATTCGTCTCGTTTAGTATATACATTTAGGTTGGGATTATGAAGTCTTCTAACTCTCATCTCCCCTTCCTAGAAAATTCATATTTCATGTTCAGTATGACATTAACACTAGACTCCTCTTCCTAGTATAAAACTCTAGAAAATGCCTTGCTACTCTCCTTGAGTGGAGTAGAGTTAGCAATTACTCCTCTTTGAGTAACAACTGGACATGGACATGAACCTATCAATATGATATCTGAATGTGCATTCTCTTGGATAAAGTCATTCAAAATAAAATTTCTCCACGAATATCATATTGACACTCATAATAATCTTCTTGATCTCTAGTAGATAACACATATACCCAATTATAATACAAGAGTATCCAATGAAGATAGATTTAATAGGCTACACAACAATATGTTCTCTTCTTGGAGAGAGATCCTCAACACAATAAATACACCTAAAGACCTTAGGTAAAAGATAAAAAAATCTCTTTTATGATAAATATAAGACTTGATCTAAAAAAAAGATGATATTCAATTAATTAAAAATCTAGCAATTAATATCAATAATCTCCAAAAAATTTCTAGGAATACTCTTATGTAATAAGAGTATCCTAATTATCTTAAACATATATTAATTATTTCTTTCATCTATTTCATCTTGCGCATGAATACTAGCACAAAATATCTAATGAATCATCGTGTACTTCTCTAAAAAATAAGAAAATTAATAAAATATATATTTTAAAATATTATCACTTTTAAATATTTTAATATCACAATCAAATTAAATTTTTTTATAAAATTTCATTAATATATACAAAATTTAACATATTTTTTTAAACAATGACAATAATATAAATAAAATATAATCATTAACAATATATTTATGCTCAATATATACAATTTTCCTATAAGATCCTCAAACAATTTGGGTGAATCATATAAAATGTGTCGTTCCTAACACACTCTTGATTTGCCAAAAAAAAAGTACTAGCATGTTTTTTAATTAATAAAATTAATAGAAATCAACACATTGATTTTCAATCCCTAAATATTTAGCTTATTCAAGTATGGATATCCTAACAAATAGTATATCATTAATAGATTAATAGTAATCGAGCTTATAAAAAGACTTCAATGAAATTTTTTCTTAAATACTAACTATATATACAGAATATAATCAATAAAAATAATAACATATCTCAAATCATTATATACGGTCATTCTACAAAATATCCAAGCATCTGAGTGAATTAGATAGAATAATCTCTCATAACATATCAAAAATGGAGTATTAGTATGTTTTTTTAACTTAGTCATTAGAAGTCACTCCCTTGATGCTAGGTTCAAAAATCTTAAGTTTATTTAATAATTAGTATCCTAATTAAGAATATATCATTAATAAATCAATAATAGACAAGTACTTAGAGAGACTCCTATACTTAAAAAAAATAGGTACAATCATTCTCGCTCAATCCCCAAGAAAAATAATCTATTTGGTCTGCTAATCCTACACAGAGACACCTAACGAATAAAAAACAATGGCACCATTCTATTACTTAACAAAGAAATTGACAAAACACATGCTAAAAAACTAATAAAAAAATACGTGTTAAAAAAAAAAGAATCAGCATTAACATTATCATGATTTCTAACTCATAAAACAATGTCAATGATCATGCTAATATTAAAAGTTGTAAATTCTAAAAAGTAAGTAAAAATAATATGATTACCTTTGGCATGCGCACTAGCTCATGAATCTATGAATCGAGAGTCAAGAGTGAAGTCGTGAGAAAAAAAATAGTGGTACACATAGAAGTCTCTCAATTTGAATAACAATCAAGGAGACAAGTCTTGAGTATTCCTTTTAAGTAAGGGTAACAAAAATAATAAATGTGCTCATGGACGATATGATATAAGTGTTTCCAATAATTTATAGTACAGTCTCTTAACCACAAAACATCTTTCGTAATTCATGATAGAGCATCTAGCATATCTCCAAAGCATGTCTCAACCTCTCATAGAAAGAATAGGATACCTCATACCAACTTTGCTCGCCCTAAGTATAAATATAGACACTTGAATCATTCTAGAGTAAATCTCTAAAAGTAGAAACATTTTCTCACTAAGAATTTAGATCCACAAAATAGTATATCATTCTTTCAATACATACATATAAAGAATGCTACAAATTTGATTGCCCAACTCTTTAATACAGTCTGACCTATCAACAAGAGTATCATTCTAACAATCTTCACTTACAATTGTGTTCAAGTCACATAATAAGTTAACTAATCTTAAATAATCAATTTGTATGACAACAATTAAGTAATATTATCATATAAGTGAAATATTCACAAAGAGTACAACAATGCAATCAAGACTCGGACCAATTTGTATGCATTACAATAGACAAATACACTAAACACAAAGGGGTCAATCAAGAGCAAGAGATGCAGTCATAGCTGTGCCACAAATATTATTCACTTATCAGTCTTGGCATGTGATGACGCTTCAAACAAATAACTCATGTAATCGAGAGCCACAAAACAGATCCTCATTTATATAACCCAAAAGAAAAAATGTATAGCTGTAATTTCAAATGGTTATCCCCAGCTATCACACACTATGTCTAGTCGCCCTTTTACAAAAGTTACAAAATCTAAAAAAGTCTCAAAAAATGTCTAGCATACATAAAAACACAAACAATCACTATTACACACCAAACTGCCAAAAACAAAAAGCCCTACACGATTTTAATCACAAAAAAATCATTGCACCGACACTCAATTTTAAAAGGCAATGTGTAAGGTAAGATATTTTGTGTTCGTTAGACGAGACATAACCCTTAAGGCATTGAGGCATAAACTTTTTGTCTCATATTATATAATTAATTAATATTTTAAATATATAAAATAAAATAAAATAAAATATTATAAATAAAAATATGAAAATATATATTTAATTAATATTTTAATAAATTATATATTTTCAAGTTTGCTCACCACCAAGCTGTTCAAGCTCATTCCTGAATGAGTTGTCCAAGCTCATTCCTAAATGAGTTATCCAAACACATCTACTTTTTTCATACACTTAAAAGCACTTTGACCAATGCCAGCCTTGATGTGCATGTCCAGACGCATATTGATAACGCCTATTTAAACCTTTCTGACAATGCAATGCCAATTATCATGGAAATTATTCCATGGATAGTAGTTTATTTTTGGACAACAAAAATCTCGTTGTTGCACGTCCAAAGATCACACTTCACCCAACAGGATAGTCATGCTCCTGTCAGAACCACAATGATAATAATACCAAGTTAAAATAAAATTATAATCCACTTATCAGCCTTGGCTTGTGATGGTTCTTAAACAGATAACCCACGTAAGCTTGAGCTACAGATCAAATCCTCACAGAGGTAGCCCATAGAGAATATGTATATGTTTTCGATTTCCATTGAATTATTCTCAGTTATCACAGACTACTTCTAGTTATACTTTTCCATTTACAAAAATCACACAGTGAAATAAATTTTCAAAAAAGTTAGACAAAAAACACAAAGTACCAATTTCACGTCAAACCTCTAAAAATATAGTTACATACAGTTTTAATCATACAAAACTCATTGGAATGGCACCACCATGCCAACCATCATGAAAATTGCTGCCTAGACTATCATTTACTTCTGGACTACCAAAATCTCGGCATCTCGTGTATGACAGTCACAATTCACCCAACAATTACTAAAAAAATCAAGGGGAGAATTTCTACCTCCATAATAAGGTGGTGTTGGCGTCAAAGGAAAAAGAAGCCGCACCACCCATGATGTCTAACAACCCTCCCCGCATGTCAAAAGAAGGTTGTGATACCAGATTCAAAACAATTTATAGAGGCTGCCCCTAGGTTGTTTCAGAAGAGAGAAAAATGATAGGAGAGGAGAATAGAAAAAAAAATATTATTGAAATCTTAAAAAATATGAAAATTTAACCACCATATATAAAGTTCCAGATAACTCATATGTCCGGCACCCCAAAATAATGAAAAAAAAAACTAAATCAAACCTTCATTTTTTTTTTTTAATTCATTACCTAATTTAATGAAAATGATAATTTCATACCTATCTCATATTATTTGATTGTTTTCAACTAGTTAAAAGTTAAGATGCATCACTACATTATACGAAATCACAATCTCATACATTCATATATAAATCCATGTGCATGTTTGTCACTTATTTTTGATAATAATTATTTAGTGCTATTGTTTTGATCTAACATGCAATACAACTTTAAATCAACGTGAAAAATAATTCATACAGAATTTTTTTTTACATTTTTGTAGATGTCAAAAACTAGTACTCAATCATCAATTATTAACTAAATTAGGTTTTTCGTTGCACCTAATTCATTATTTAATCAATAATCAAATATTTAATTAAAGTATTCAAATACATTTTAATTTTCTTCTCCATGTATAATTTTATTTGAATTCATATAATCATTTATTACTTTTCTAATATGTGAAAGACATTTGAGTATTTCTTAATGTTGCCAAATATTTAATGTTAGTGTTCGATTATATAACACACTGAATCTTATTAAAACTTTGAATTTATTAATTTTTGGACAAATATAATATTAGAATAGATTATGTCATGTTTGATACGATAACAAATATATTTGCTCAAATACAGTAGGTTGAGTTTGAAACTATTCAACACACTTTCTTTGATTTTCAAAAATAATTATGTCGAGATATTAACCTCTCTCAGACTTCACTTTATGCGACAGCCTTATGCATTGGATACAACCCTTCCACTCTCCCTTATTGTTCCTAAATTTGTCACCTAGGCATTGATTTTGCTTTTAATGACAACTTGGGCCACCTAGACTAAGTCACTAAAATCCTGCCATGCCAAATGACTTGCCTGGGCCATGTTTTGCCGAGCTGGGATGTAAATTGAGCCAAATATAAATTGGACGAATAATTTTTTCATAAAAAGCTGCTAGGGCAAAAAGCTAGCCAGGTTCAGGCTGGGCTTTTTTTTTTTTTTGGGTTTCAAGCAAAATTTCCTCCTCTAGTGCCTATATAAACCTTTCCTTGGTAATTCTTTATAAAAAATTCATGATAAAATAAACATCATTTGCATTACACAGTCGCTTTATTTTCCCCCTCAGAAATAATATTTAAAAATAAAGATAGGAGCCTATGTTCTAATTTTAGCTTCTATTCATGTACTACATGGTTGAACATTATTTCTTGAGAATCTTTCTTATAAGAATGGTTATTTACCATTTTGTTTTGTTGATAATGCATCTGAATTTTATGGTGTTGACCAAGAAACAATTTAAAATCCATGTATGTGGCTAACGCTTGACACTGAATCAAATCTACAAATTCGGGCTTTACCAAATAATTTCACTGAGGTCACTAGTCTGGAGCACAGAACTCCTAAACCAGCACCTGCCCCAACAAGAAACAGTTCAATCCTCTCTTTTACAGTGATAAACCAGGTTCAGTTTTCATCTGCATTTCCCCAAAAATTTAAAGCTTAAATTTGCTAATACATCCTCAACAACTCAAGAGCTATCATTGAGTTCTATAATATTTGTCCTCCAATATAGCATTTCAATCATCAGATGATCTTTTTTTTAACTTAGTGCTAAAATGCACAAAACCCCCGCAAGAAGAAAAGAAACCATATTGGGCATGAAAAGTATAACGAGTACCTCTCTGAGATCAACCCATTCCCAGGATTCATTTGCTGTATTTATATCATATGCTAGAGCATGCCTACCCTGCAAATTACTAAAATCCTGTGACTATTGGAGAATATTCATGAGCAAAAAAAAGCTGAAAATTAAAAACCTATGGAACTGTTGGTCAAAAAAAGTGACTAAAAAGATTCTTTTGGATAATTTGTTGATTCACAACTTTTAGAACATACAATGTTCGAGGAGGAAATAAAAATATATGACAAAAAAAAAAGCTTCCAATTTTACTCCAACCTCTGCAGAATTGTGGTCGGTTATGACAGCCTCATAGAAGTTGTTATCATCAGGCCATCTTGTCCAAACTTTCCTTCCAATTAATGGATCACGAATTATTTCTGCAGATTCATTTGCCATAAAAGCAGCAGAAGCACGGCAAGCATAAAGGCGATTTCTAGTACGGCCCGTAGAAGGATAATGACTAGATTTCGCTGGGGATAAGCCAAGGAATTGCTGACTCTAAAAAGGAAACAAAATAAAGAGCAAACCCAAATGAAAGAGAATCAATCTGCACTTAAAATATGCTAATATCACAAAAAAAAAAAAAACATACAAAACATGACATTGGGGCCAATAAAGCAGCCTGGTTGGCACCAGAAAAAAAATAGATGGATCAAAAGAGCAAATTTAAAAAACTATTGCAAAACATAAGCCACATCAAGTGCTATATAAAAATACCGATTGCAATGTCTTCTGTTTTTTCTGAGATGCTGAAAATATTGGATTTGAAACAACGTCACGAATAGTCTGTGATGAATTAAAGCTGGCAGTTTGGGTTTCGCCAGCTAGCCTCCATTTCCTAAAATATTATAAATTATATGAAACAACTGATTGCTCACTACGTGATGAAAACTTGTGTTGGAACTGGGAACACTAATACCTGATCTTTTGAAGGACCTCGTCTGCATCAACCCTCATCAGAAATTCTCTGTGTTCGTCGTATGATACTCTTAACTCTTTCCGGAGTTCTGTAATTAAACCCTCTTTCTCCTTAGAAAGGAACATGAAATAAATTTAGATTTAATCTTGGAAAAAAAATAACTTAAGGTAGAGATACAGATGTCTAAAGTAAATACCCAAGTAAGTGCATCAGATTGAGCCTTAAATGCACGCAATACAGCACTGTAAGCTTCTTGCTCAAGAAGATGAATTTGTGCCTCCATGATGGTTTGATTTCTAGAATGTGTGGCAAAGCTTGGAATATGCCTTAGGTTCACTTCAAGCCTTAGCCTCTTAAAATCCTATTGCAATGTGATGGAGAGAGATCATCAGTAACTGTATTTTTAACAAGTGATATTGGTTGTGCGAAGGTATTGAAAGAAAATCAAAGACAACCAAGAAACTCAATTTTTTAACACTTTCTTGTTTATCAGAAACAAGATTTCAAAACCATTTTATGAGTTGCCCATTTATAGCAAAAGAGGAGTGAAGGTGCTGCTACCGGAGCATAACAAACTCCTTTATACTATTAGCATATGGGAAAGCCATCTAACGTACTTAGCAGGAACACATAGGTTGGGCTTAGTTAATATCCCAGACAAAAAAAAAAAATCCATGAAAACCAGAAAAAGGAGACTAATTAATTAAAAAACACATGTTGGCAGAAACACATTAGTTTCCCAATTTCTTCGATTCAAACAAAAACTTGGAAATTTATTTGATGATTGGTAGAATTAGGAATACGTCAAGAGATTGCCCTAAACTTAAAATCAAAGTGATCTCATCAAAAGTGAGCATTAATCAAACACTTCATTAAGCTTGTTTGAATCAGCAAACACATCACCATTCTTGAAATGAAATTTATGAGGAAGAATGAAAACATCAATAAATAAGAATTTATCAGTATTTGATGTTTATGAATATATCATAACTATTAAATAAATTATATATACTGTTTATTATTTGATTTAGAGAAAATGTCAGAAAAGGTTCCTCGACAATTGAATTGGAGAGCATTTAGGAAAAAAAAAATATCTCAATGATATTGATATAGTTAAAAATAATTATATGTTAGTGATGTCATAACTATTAATATGCATGAGAAATATCAAATAAATTTATATTTTTAATTAGATTACACTATGAATCTATTTTAAACTCTATTTTTTATTTTTTTATTTTAAAAATTATCACATATAATATTATAATAATAATAATAAAACTAATAAAAAACTTGAATACAAAATTAGATTGGTAACAAAAAACATTGTAGAATGACAATTTTAAAAGTTATCGATTTGATGACATAATATCTAATTTTGAGCTTAACAATGAATCATGAATACAAAAATAATTCAATTGAGAATAATTAGGTTAAAATCTCAAAATATAATATTTTTTAATATTTAAATTTGTAATTCAAAATAACAGCTAAACTTTAAAAAATGACCAAAAAATTAACAATGATTAGTTTAATTGAAGAATAATATATGCACAAAAAATATTTGTTAGGTTTTTTATAAAATAATAAAGAAAAATAAATACAATAACACTTAGAAATAACATCTTTGAAGCAAGTCCTTATAAAATATGTAAAAATAATTAGAATAACACACGGGTTAGGTATTCCAATCAACATAAAAAAATAAAAAAATATAAAAAGTAAAAAAAATTATAACATGTTAAAAAACTATAATATTTCATATCAAGTTGATGCATACAAGTCAACAGCTGAATAACGTCAAACTTAGAAGAAATAAAAATAAACTAACGCATATTCATGATCTTTGCAAAAATGTCTAGCGTATACTCTACTTTTTGAATATATATTAAAGTAATGATTCCATCATGAATATTCTTCTAAAAAAAATACTACACTATATATTTTGTTAACTCGTATTAGAAATAAGATTATATATCTCATTGTTTAATTATACGATAAAATATTATAAGAGAAGACAATAAATATCCAATTTATTGGAGTTGATGACATGACCAAAACATTTTATAATTTACCTGTCACTTTTTCTTTGTATTCTGCATATGTACTAGATCTCAAAATAATTATCTAACTCTTATTTTTTTTAAATACAAAATTACTTCTAATAAAATATAAAATCATATCATAAATCTCATCTCAATACATGTTAATGTCAAACTCAAATTTGAATACTCGATCAACTATACTTACTCATGATCCCTGAAAAATATCACATGTCCTAAAAATTTTTTCTTGACTTCATATGTGAAGAATTGTGTCAAAATAAGCATGCTGAAAAAAATCTAAAAAATAATTAATTATATTAAATATATATTATATTTGATCATAATCAGATAAGCAATAAATAAATATGTCAATTGGGTCGGCCATCCCGAGTTCAATCAGAGGCAAAGCATGAAAATGTCATGCATGACACAACATTGTGTAGTCCTAAGTTGTGCATGGACCTACCCCATGTCAGCCTATAGCATGGTGGCTGTCATATCGAGACTAAGAGGAATGGACCTTGTGTCATGCCAAAACTACAAGATATGAGCCTCATGTCATGCCTGATATATGCCTATCATGTTTGCAAGTTTATAAAAGAGCAAATGTATTCACTCATCTTTTTAATATTAATAAATGGGACACATGAATACAAATGCTAAATTTAAAATTACAACTCAATGTTCTCAACAATGGTTTCTTTCTCATAGGACTTGTTGTCAGAAATACTAATAAAAGAAAATAAATTTTTTTATAACTATGTAAACCAATAAATTTATTCCAAACGGCTATAAATAAAAATCAAATGGTTATTGAATTTCAATCCTAAAAAAAAATTTAAAAAATACAATATATATTTTTTAATCTTATAATTTTCTATAAATAGGCCATAGGAAATTAATATTTCAAATTTTTTACAATCAAATTAAAATCTCCTCACTTTCTCTCAAAATATCATAATTATCTTATAATAATGAGCTCGTGCTTTTAGTTTTTTTTTTAATTACATAAATAAGAAAAAAATGTAAAGACTAACTAAGAATACATTAATGTTGACGGAAGAGGATTCTAATTAGCACTTTCAAACTTGTTGGCTAGATCGATTAAAGATACACACATAGAGGTATCATCAAATAGATTTTTTTTCTCATAACTTTTTTTATTTTTTTCTCCTCTTTCTATTTCATTTGTTGAATTGAGAGAGTAGAAATTGAAAACAAAATTTATATCAAATAGATTTTTTTTTAATTGGTAATCAACATCCCGTTAAGAAAAATCTAAAGTAATTTAAGAAGGAGACAAGAGAGAGAATAGAGGAAAGAAAAAAAAAATTAAATTTTATCTAAATAAAAAATTAAAATTAGAATATAATATAAACTATATGTGTGTGTGTGTTTTTTTTTTTGGGAAAGCCTACAAGTCAAATGCTCCTAAATAATAAAAAAACAAATACAAAATAAAAAAAATAAAACTTAACATCTCAGTGCTCGAGTTGAAATATACATGTCACAAATCATCAGCTTGGAATAACAAAAAGGAACTTATAATCCTTTAGGAACCTTTGTGAAAATATTTATTTGTCTAATTGCTGGTAGATACAGACTATAATGATCAAACTATCAAAAATTTTCTCTCAAATAAAATTGCAATCAATTTTGATTTTTGTTTCAGCCTTTCTCCACTTGTAAAATGTCAAATTAGCTACAATGTACTAAACTACTTAAGCTATCATAGTAATATATTATTGGTCTTTAAAGTAATAGATAAAACTTCTACAAAAAGTGAATAGTTCACTATAGCTTACAAGTAGCTACTGACATAGTCATAAATTTTATCTTTACATTAAATCTCAAAATAACTATATATTTCTTATTTTTTCAAGAGTTGAAGTTGTCTACAAAAAAAATACATAAATCAAAAGGCAAATATCCTCTCTATAATTACAGGAGCTCAACTAAAATTAAAATATGTCTATATCTGACTATGCTCACAATCTCTAAGTATATTATTACATCCTAGATTTTTCTTCATATACATGAGAATTTTAAACACGGCATTTATATTGATTTGCCTACAATAATCTAGAAAATAATTAATTATATTGAACACATATTATATTATCTCCTTACTATCAAATAATTTAGTTTTTTTATGATTATCCTATATTTAATAAAATCAAATGACAAACCAATATGTATAAATAAATTAATACTTAAATCAATTGATAAATCAATAAATACGCATTCAGGCATATTAATGTCAGATGAAATATCTAAAAATATCTCCTTTAAAAAAAAATATTGTACCTCTTAAATATTTGACCTTTATACCATAAAAAGATCCAAACATATCGATGTATGAATATACCCAACCGATCATCTCATTTAATTAAAATATCAACATATATAACTACTACCACATATTCATTGTACAATCCACATCAAAAGAAATAAAAATAGTCCGATACACATCTCTTAAAACTAAATGTAACAAGTACAAAAAGAATTAATAAATTATGCACTATAAGACTACTTTAGATTTATAACATATTTTTCACAATATACACACTATTGCTATGTTCCAAAGAATAATAAATCACCATGCATGTTGCATAAACATTTCTTCCATTACAACACCATTAAAAAATATATTCTTTAGAATTAGTTGATACATAGCCTAAATGTATAATACTATAATAGAAAATAACAACATAATAATTATTATTTTAACCACATGCAAAAAAGTGTCCTAGTAATAAATATCACAAGTTTATATAAAACCTTTAACTACCAACCTAGTCTTGAATCAATCAACCTTTTACTTGAGTTAATATAAAAAATATATTCTTTAGAAGTACCAACATAAGATATTTTGTTAATCATTTCATGCTCCTTCAACAAATAAGAAAATTAATATGTATATTTTCATACATTATTACTTCTCAATATTTTAATACAGTATTCAAATTGAGTATTATTTTTAATAAAAATTCATATAAATAAAAAATATTATAATATTTTTTTAATTTCTGACAACCATATAAATCAAGTAAAATAATCGATAAATATAATAAAATATCATACATTATCAAACATAGACGTGTTACAAGAATCCAAACATCTGAAATGAATCAGATAAAATAAATACATCATAATACTCTCATGAAGTGCTAAATAGAAAATGTAAAGATGTCAAATAATTCTATCGTGCCAGGCTCGGCCCATCCTGGCAATTTCCCATGCTAATGCTCATGCCGTGCCGAGACTAGTAAGACCTCGTGCAAGGCCAAGCACGGCCCAGAGGCCAAGCCCGTGAGCACGGTATCTCAGCACAAGCCGAAAAACCACTCGTAGCCCCGACAGATCCGAAATATTCGTCAAGGATATGGGCCCAAATCCAGACCCACAGTCTTTTTGACCCGGGTCCATGTCCACCCTCCCCCAATACCCAACGGTAAAAACTTATATATAATTTGAATTTAAGTCATTGGATTCCGCCTCCAACGGCTATGGGACAGAATCTAACGGCCCACATGATTCTGCCACAAAAAAATTATTAAAAAATTAAAAAATCAATTAAAATAACTTTTAAAAAAATAAATTCATATTATTATTCTATAAACCCCCCCCCCCCTAATATTTATGTTTTTCAAAAACATAAAATTTCACTCTCTCAAATCTCTCTCCTAAAATTCTCTCTCAGAATTTTGACTTGGCATTTTGGGAGTCACAACTCGTGCTCGACTTTGGTTGATATTTGAATTGGACTTTGAATTTGTGGTGTATGTGCTTCACGCTGCTTTATGGGTATTTCTATTATTTTTTAATTAGTTAACTCTTAAGTCTATATTTTATTTTTAAAAAATTTTAGTATTTCACTTTCTCTCTCTCTCTACTCTACATTCTACCATCTTGTCTAAATTAATTTAAATTTAGAAAATAAAAATCATACCCAAAAGTCCGAGGATACTGAAACTTTAGTTTCTTCGGTCGCCTCGACCCACAGATTTAACAAACAAAAAACTAGAAAGATTTTAATAGCTTGGACTCACTTTAATATAATAAAACAAAAAATATTATAAATATGAAAGAAAAAACAACACCGTACAAATATTGTGAAAAAAGTTTAAATTGTAAAAGTGTGTTTGTGATTGGGCACCTAAAGAGACATGCCGAAATATGCACGAAAAAACATAGTGCATTAGATCCTATGTAAATCCTACTCAGCGGTGAATTTTTTGAGACTGAATCTAGTTCAGTATCAAAATTTATCGATTCATATACCACAGCGAGTTGTGTAGAAAATGGATGGCCAAATTTATCACCACAAATGGTCTTCCAATCAAATTTTTGAAAGATTCAATGATAGTGAGTATCATGCAGACATATCTTCAGCTTACTTATCGTAGGATTCCTAGGTTCACATCTAGGAACGACATACTATATATTATAAGTTAGAAAAATAAATAATAATTAAAGAATTTATGATATTTAATGGAGTAATATCTGTTATGTCCGATATCTAAACAAGTCATAACGATGCATATTATGAATGTCTCACTTTCCACTATGTAGATTCAAATTAGACTCTAAATAAAAAAATTTTAGGATTCTCTGAGATTTTCCAACCTCATGATGGCCCAGTCATTTTTTAGTGCATGATGAAGATCTTTAGAAAATATAAAATTTAAAATAAAATTTTTAATATCACATTCAATAACGCAACTAATAATGAAATAGAGATTAACATGTTTGTTAGGAATATTAGAGATGAATCATTAAGAAAGATTTTCCATGTCAGATACATGTGTCACGTGATTAACTTTATTGTACAAACGAGAATAAAGATATGTTTCTTCGCTTTGAAAAATATATGTAACTCACTAAAATACATTCACACACCTCACAGACAACAGGAGTTCGATAGTCTTTTTATGTCTGCAAATCTTAAAAAGTTAAAATTTTAATCAGATGTAAAATATCATTGAAATTACATGTACCAGATGTTAAAATCATATGTTAGATACGAACACGTGATATCTAACTATATCAATAGTAAAAATGATGAACTTATTAATAATACTGACTAAGCTACAAAATTTTCATTTAAGATTGATGAACATGTGTTCATCGGTTTATACTCCCACAACTAGCATTGCACACAGGTGAATATGCAATATTAGTAGTATGTTTAAAAAGTATCAGGTTAACCCGACACTTAATCATATGGTTGTAGAGATGAAAACTAAGTACTTAAAGTACTGATCCACCATTCTATCTCTTTATTATCTGGCTACCTGCATGGACCCTATGGTTAAAGTAGAATGGATAGATAATGTTTTAACTTACATTTCCTCATGCATGAACCTGAAAGACTCACCTGAAGGATTCATTCACGAGAAGTTAACTAAACTTTTCACATACTACAATACTAGGTATGGTGATAGTACTAGTGGGCGGGTGCGATTCTGTGAAGAGGCAGGGCACGATTGTGGGAAGTAGGAGGCTTGATTTTTATAAAATAAAATATAACTATTTTATAAAATAAAAAAATTATATTTTTATATAATATAAGATTATTATTAAATATTTTTTTTAAAATAAGATAATTATATATATTATCTTATAAAATAAAATAAAATATAATATTTAAATTTTATAAAATAAAATAAAATACAATATTTTAATTTTATAAAATAAAAAATATATATTTATTTAATAAAATAAAATAAAATATATTATTTTATTTGATAAAATACCTAATATTTATAAAGAATAATTTTTATTTTTATTTTTTTATCATGGCATATCCTAGCCATATCCGTATCCTAGTTTTTTTTAATTTGTCGTATCCCCATATCCTGCCGTATCATATCTCCGTGTCCGTGTCTGTGTCCGTGCTTCTTAGGGTAACTGGATAAGATAGGGTACTTGTCTTAAGATGAAACTTTCATCAAAAGTGACCCTCCTAGAGAGAATCACTTTCTTTTCAGATGGTGACCAAATACGAAATCCCTTGACTCCGTTATCATATCCTACAAATATTTTTTTTGCTCATGGTTCAAGCTTACCATCATTTACATGATAGTAGGCAACACACCCGAATACTTTCAGATTGTAATAATCTGCAGGTTTACCAGTCCACATCTCAAATGGAATTTTAAAATTAATTCCATTATTTGATGATCTGTTTATCAGATGGCATGCTGTATTAACATCTTCAGCTCAAAACTCCTTGCCTAAGCCTGATTAAAAGAGAATACATCTAGTTCTCTCCAGAAGAATTTGGTTTATTCTTTCAGCAATATCATTCTGTTGAGGAATGTCCCTAACAGTTTTGTGTCTCGATATACATTTATCTTTACAGAATTCATCAAATTCAGACGAACAAAATTTTAGACTATTATCTGTTCGTAACAATTTAACCTTCTTTTGTGTTTGATTTTCTACTAAGCTAGTCCACTGCTTAAACTTTATAAAAGTCAGATTTATGTTTCATTATGAATACTCAAGATATCCTGGAGTAATCATCAACTAAACATAAATAAAATCGAGCACCTCCAAGAGATATGACTCTAGAAAAGCACCAACAGTTAGCAAGAACATAATCCAAAACACTATTTGTACCGTGTATGAGCTTACCAAACTTAATTCTATATTTCTTACCAAAAACATAATGATCACAAAAATTTTATTTACTAAGTTCATGACCAACAAGAAAATTAAGATGATAAATAATTTTCATACTTTGTGCTCCCATATATGCGAGCCGCATATGCCACAGTCTGGTAAGTTCAGCTTTGTCTTCAAATGCTAGCTCTCCGGAATTGACAGCAATAGCCCATGTCACTATGGAACCTATCAATATATATGGCATTCTAGTCTTCTGCCCCTTCAGTACAATATCATCTCATCGATAAATATTCAATGTTTCCTCTTCATCACTGAATAAATATCCCTGATCGTCCAGAACACCAAGAAAAATAAGATTCATTGTCATATCAGGGACATATCTCACATTTGAAAGTGAGACTATTTTGTCATCATAAATTCTCAGTCTGACTGTACTGATTCCAACCACCTTACATGGTTGGTTGTTCCCCACCACAGCATGATCAGCTTCCTTCATGTTATATTTGGTGAACCGCTCCAAGTAAGTGCTTATATGAAAGAAAGCCCCAGTATCCAGGATCCAAGAATCTAATCTTGTGATCATTGTGGAGGTTACCAGCACAATGTCTTCTTCATCATCCATATCATCAAAGATCACAACAACAGCAGGTGTGAGATTAGGCCGACCTTGCTGTTCTAGCCTTGCTCTCTTCTTCGGGCATTCAGTTTTCCAATGTTATTTCTGTTTACAGTAGTGACAAGTGTCACCCTCCTTTGACTTCTTCTGAAGCTTATTTCTCTTCTCGAATGGAACAGGTTGTGGCCTCTTATTTGTCACCACCAATCCAACAGGATGTTGTTCAAGTCGTTCAACCACAGTCTTCTGCTTCATCTCTCTAGAGTGTAGGGCAGACCAAACATCCTCTAGCGTAATCTCCTCCTTTCTCACTATGAGAAATTCGACAAATTTCTCATAGGAAGAAGGAAGAGAGACTAAGAGTAGAAATACAGTATCATCATCTTCCACCTTAGTATCCACACGTTTAAGGTCCATGAGAATGTTGTTTAAATCATCCAGGTGCATTTTCAAAGAGGTCCCCTCTTACATCCTTAGTATGAACAGTCTCCTCTTCAACAGAAGCTTGTTCGTCAGTGATTTAGTCATATACAGTGACTCAAGCTTGAGTCATAATCCTGCAACAGATTCCTTATCTGCTACCTCAACAATGACTTCATCCGACAAACTTAACAGAATGTTGGAGTGAGCCTTTTCTTCACGTCTTCATGCCTCTGCCTCTGTTATTCCAAGAGCAGCAACAGTGTGAGGACCGAAACCTTGAATAAGAGGACTTCAGAAATCAAAATTCTTCAAATACACCCACATTTTGATTTGACGCATACTAAACCTGTTTCTGCCATTGAATTTCTAGATCATGGTGTTTAGGATTCCAACCATTTTAAAAGAATATCATTTGTACATAAAAATCACAAAAAATCCAATGGCACAATTGCTCGAAAAACTCCGAAGCCCGCTCTAATACCAATTGTCGAGCAATTACACTTTCACAGTGATGATTTTTAGATATAGAAGAATAAAGAATAACAAAATAACAAATGATATATATCCAATCCACAATCCAAGCACGAAAGAATAAAAATAAAACAAAAACCACAACAGAAATGCACGAAATAACATGTTCACTAGTCGCTCAGTATAACTAGCTACAACCACACAAAAAATTTTATGCGTTACTGATTAAACCAAATCAAAAATCTTACAGTATGCACAGCATAGAAATAGTCACGATAAATCATACAGAGAGAGAGAGAAGATGAACAGTTTCAAATCGCAAAAATAGTAACCCAAAAAAATAAAATACAAAACATTTTATATTAAAACTTTCTCGGTTCAATTAACCAGAGCAAGTCAGATCATCGAACGGGTTAGGCTCTGCTTTAAAAATTTTTTCGGCCCACTGACCGGACAGTGAAACCTCCATTATTGTGCTACTACTACATTCCCAGCCTCTTAATATTTCTTTTCCTATACTTACATAAAAATATTAAAACAGAAACATTTGGTTATACAAATAGATTATCAAAATAAACTATATACAACAAATAAAAACTTTAAACTATTAAAAATTTATAATTTACAATTTAAAAAAATAATTTTTTAAACCAGTCCGCATGGGCCTGTTCTGGCCCGTAGGGGTTGGACCCGACATGATAAAAAACTAGTCGTGCCCAACAGGCCCATGTCAAGCCTTTCCTTGAAGAAACCATGCATGTTCAGACACGGTAGCCTAGTTGAGCAGCCTAAAACCATGCTGAGCTGGCCCGGCAGCCCGCCACAGCCTGTTTGACACCTCTAAAAAAAGTTTAGTATATTTTTATATATAACACATTTCACAATCTATATACATTACTTCATTGATGTTCGATTCTAATATCTTTATTTGTATAGTGATTGGTGTCCTAATAGAGAGTGAACCACTAGTGAATCAATAACATACAAATATTTAGAGAGACTCCTATATGTTGAGAAGAATATTTACATTCCATCTCGCTCAATACTAAAAGATACCATCAATCTAATCTAGCAATCCTACATAAAAACACCAAAATATTAAATAAAAAATAACCTCACATAATTATTGATTTGTAAAGCAAATAATAGAAAATAAATTATGATAGAATATTTATACATATAAAATATATATCAAATAGAAATATCAGCATTAATATTGTCTTGCTCATTTTCATGTATAACAATATCATTGACAAGAATAACATCTGAATTCAACTAACAAAAAAAAATAAAAAGTGATTTATTACTTATGACATGAGTATCCATTACTCAATTTACTACCGAAGAATCTATAGTGAGATGATGAGTAAAAAGTATAATAGATGTATATGTGCCTAAAAGAGTAGCACCCAAAAAAAATCTCATTTACTCATCCTAAAAAAGCATTACTATTATAAGACAAGTAGATAAGATTGCCAAAAATTGATCCAAAGTAAGTTAAATAGTCTATCACATAAATACTAAATCTTTAAAAATTTATCATAACTAAAGGTGTACTATCTAACACTTTTCTTAAATATATCTCAGCATCTCTCAAAAAAAGCAGGTCAACACTATTTTTATACCTCAAGGAGCACATGTGCCAAGTCTCCCGACAATCTTATCTCTATTATATGACAAAGATATCACTCACAATTTCCACTAAGTTATTCTAATAGTCACAGACTAATTTCAAATAATTTTTTCTTTTTTTATCTTGACATTTTTCTACCCAAATATCAATCAAAAATAATAATTTACACAAATCATCATGTGAAATTTCTGAAAATAAGAATTTCAAAAAATTTAAAAACACACAATATCCTACATTCTTTAGTACTCATCCTATTTAGGTCCGTCACCACTATCAACAAAAATATTTTAATTTTCTCCCAAAAAGCATATCGGCATCATCATCGTCAATGCAAAAGAAACCAAAAATATTCATTGTAAATAAATATTTTATTGTTATAGAATAATGGCGCTACTATAGTCACTGCAAACTACAAACATTTGTTATTATCCATACGACAAAAGGGTGTGCCGTCACCCACACATCCCAAAACAGACACCGCTTTGCCAAAAAACTCATTTCTAATGCCATATTAGGCCATGACCTAGAGTTGTTTTCAAAAGAATATGAAATAGAGAGAACAAAATGAAAAAAAAAAGTTTAAATTTTATTAAAATAAAAAGTACATTTGAATATAACATAAAAATACATTTGAACAAAATGTCATATATATATATATATACATAAATACATAGATACATATATATATATATATATAGCTTATGACAGCCCACAAATCAGATACTCACAAACAATGAAAATACAAATAGGATAACAAAAAATAAACTAAAATTCAATGCATCTAAGAGTTTTGATGGAGATTGTGCCCATAAAATTTCCCCCCTAGCATATGTGCCTTCTTGATTTCTCTTTCAAAATATATAATTAATTCATTTGTATTTGAAAATTTCATTATATATATTTTATTTTTAAGTGTTTCTATTTTCTACATGGTATTACAGATAGAGTTTTTCCATTTTATATATCACTCTTATGATGTGCAGAAGCCTAGAAAGAAGGATAGATAGAGACAGAGAGACGTGGTTACTGTGTAGTGTGTGCAGGCGTAGACATTATTCAGATATGTGATACAGGCATGTACCGGTGTGGTGCATAAGCATAAAGAAAGAGTTGTGTGGTAGAGTATATTGGCGTGCAGATGGGCAGACTTGGAGTGTGACACATGTGACAGGCTGATGCCCATGTTTCAGAGTGGTGTGTGTGCAACAGTGTCTGTGATGTATATGCAGTGTGTGTGCAACAGTGTGTGAGGTGTGTGTGCAACAGTGTGGCATGTTGTGGTCTAGTGTGGTGCACGTGTGACTGTGGTTCAGAGTGGTGTAACAGTGTGATGCAATATTGTTGGATAGTGTGGTGCAGCATGACGTGACAGTGTGGTGCAGCGTGGTTTGACAGTGTGGTGCAGCGTGGTTTGACAGTGTGGTGCAGCGTGGTTTGACAGTGTGGTGCAGCGTGGTTTGACAGTGTGGCACAGCGTGGTGTTACTGTGTGGTGCAGCATGGTGTTAATGTGGTGCAGTATGGTGTGACAATGTGGGGCAATGTGGTGCAATGTGATGTGCAATGTGGTATATGTATGATAGTGCAGTAAAAAAGTGGCATGCTGCATTGTAGCATATGCAGTGTAAAGAAGTTGAAATGAATACTGATATACAGTGAAATGCTAAAAGATCGAGTGTTCGCTTAGAAGCAATATTGTGTTTCTTTTTTTCATGTGAGCTGGTGTGAGCCTCTGAAACTACTATGATGTATATTTTTGTTGTGTATGTATTCCATTTTCATTTCTTGTGATTCTCTTTCTTTGCTGAGTCGCTATTATTATAATCAAATAATTCAGAACATGTTTAAATAGGATAATCAAAGACCTCATGAAAAGATAACTCATACTACCAACTGAGATTGAGGCAGAGGCAGGAGATCCTCTGTACACAGCACACACAATAGGAAACAAAACTATGTTAGGAGGAGTTGTTTGGAGTTATTTCCAAAACAAATAAAAATTACATTGTCGATTATTAAGAGAGATAAGTAGATATTAGATTTATTTGGATATCCTCACAGAGCTCCCCCACAATGACTATTGCCATAAAAGAATATGCAAAATTCCTCCATAATAAAATAATAACAATTATTTCTAATCATTTAAATACTATAACTCTTATTACCCATCATCTTACTCCTAATTTTTGGACAATTGGATGGTGAACAAAAGGTCAAATCATAAGTAATTATTTAATATTTTCTAATCATTTTTCTTGCTCTCTAAAGTCTAAATATTATTATCACTAATAATAAAATATTTAAAATTATTTGTTATAAAATATTTAACTTGGTATGTTATTTTTGTTTAAAATTTTATTTATTCTTGAATATCAAAATAATTCATCATTGTAAGTTATTTTGCTAAATAGTTTTATTTTAATATTATTTTCTCTCCTATTGATGCTTTGAAAGATCAAAACACTTTCAAAAATAATTTTCTTCGAGATTTAATAAAATAAATTATATATATTCTCTTGCAATTTTAAGTTATCAACAAAATATTTGAATGTCATCAATCCTTTTTTTTTCATTCTTAAATTAGTCAGTCTTTGATCTATGTAAAAATTTTACATCTTGATATTAAAGATAACTCTATATTATATTGTGATATCTGTCAGATATGAAATATATTATAATTTTTATCAAAAAAAGATCAGAACACTTTCAAAAATAATTTTCTTCAAGATTTAATAAAATAAATTATATATATTCTCTTAAAATTTTAGGTGATCAACTAAATATTTGAATTTCATCGATCCTTTTTTTTTCATTCTTGAATTAGTCAGTCTTTGGTCTTTGTAAAAATTTTACATCTTGATATTAAAGATAACTCTATATTAAATTGTGAGATTTGTCAGGTGTGAAATATATTATAATTTTCTATTATGTTTGCCAAAATTATATGTAAAATTCTCATTCTCACTAATTCATATAGATATTAAAAACTTAAAAAAGTTAAAAATTTATATAAATTAAGATATCACTTTCATTGATAATCATATTTATTTTACATAAATTTACTTTATCAAAAATAAATTTGAGATTTTATATATTATTTAGTTTTTTAATAAATGATTTAAAAACTAATTTGATAAAAATATAACAATAATAATAAATAACAAAGTTATAGAATACATGTTTTATAGTTTTGACACTTATTATATTAATCATAGGATCATTCATCAAACTTCTTGTCAAAGTAGAACCCCACAAATTACCTAATCAACAAAATGTCTTCTTCAATTATTTCATACTATGTATCTTTTCTAGACTTACATCATGGAGAAAGATTAAACTTATCTCCCAAAATTTTATGAGCACTTAATTTATAAAGAATCTTCTTTCATGATATGATAAAATAATACTCAAAAAATAAAATATTTTTCTTAGTTACTTCAATACCAAAAAAGAATATAAATATTATTCATTTAAGACAAATAGAATACTAGTCAATATTAATGTTACCTTTGTTTGGAGTATAGACTATATAAGCATTTAGAAGTAGCATCTACATTTGTTGGGAGGGATTGTTACTCATCAATTATTTCTAAAGTTGTTAGATCATATTATAATTACTCTCTTCTAGAGTTATTATACATACAAACAAGTACATAATATGTTAGTTGTAAAGATAGTAAGATTTCCATTAAAAAGAAATCATCTCCTAGTCAAGATGAGATAATAGCTTCGGAGTCTATTTCAATCCAAACTCTTTCTTGAGTCTATTTCAATCCCAACTCTGAATGATATAGGAGCTGCAAGATTTCATCACTCCAATTTTTGAGTTTATTCTAAGTTAAATAAATTCTGTTGCTTATTCAAAATAAAAAAAATATCCAAATAAATCATAAAATCATGTATCCAATTTTTTTTTATCTCAAGCTTGTTACTCTCAGAAAAAAATAAAATAGTTATCCTCTATATCATATTTCACAAATTTTCACTCATATTTTTGTCCTTTTTTTCTCTTTTATTTTTTTTAGTGATAATATGATATTATAGTCTCCTTGTGATATATTAGTTTAACCAAGATAATATCAATTCATAATGAAAGTGATAATATATTGTTTCTGAATGATTATAAAATAGATTTTATAATCATGTAGATTTCTTTGTAAAAACTAGTCGTGATTATAAAATAGATTTTCTGAAGACTAGGCTTGTTGTAATATCAAAATATTTTCTCTATGATAATCAAAATGACTTTACTTCTTTGAAATTCCCTATCAAAAAAGTAAGGGTTTGTGCTGAATGAAAAAGAAATGAGAAAAAGAGGATAAACAAAAAACAAGAACTACATTTAATTAAAATAAAAAATTAAGTTTGAATACAGTATAGAGGTTGTACCAAATGCACAATACTCTCACTTCAGCATAGAATTTAATAGATTAACAACTCAACAATCTTACACCCAAAATCAAAGAAATTATATCTTATAAGTCTTAAACCCAAGATCAACCATCCTTGATTAAAAATAATTATCATCACACCAAGAGATGACTTCCAATTTGTGGACTTCTTAGATGATCAATTAACTCAATAATATTCTCACTCAAATATAATTAACTTTGGAATTCTTATGAATACAACATGAACCATATAAATAAATATTTATATTTATATATATACATACATACATACATACATATATATATATAATTTAAAAGGGTCTACAAGTCAAATGCTTCTAAATAATAAAAAAAATAAAACACCTAAAAGATAAACTAAAACTTAACATTTCCTTGAAATTTGAGAGTACATGTTACTAATCATCAATTTGAAAGAGAAAAAAGTCTTAAGTAATCTTCTTAGAACATTCATGAACATGGCTGCAGTTTGATTAATGGTGGGTACAAAAATTATAGAGATCAAACTATCATATATTCTCTATCATATGAAGTAACAATCAATCTTAATATATTTTATCTGCTTGTAAGCAAAGCTCATTTAAAAAATTATGGATCCACTAAAAATCACAAGTAGCTAATGTAATAGTTGTGTATTATACATCTAAAGTAGATCTCAAAACAATGATTTATTCTTTCTCTTCTTGAAGACAAGGTTATTTGCAAATAAAACACAAAAACTTAAGACTTATTTCCTCTCTGTAATCACAGTTGTCCAATTAGAATTGAAATATGTATTTATCTGACTATACCCACAATCTCTAAATGTAATCTCACATTCTTGAGTTTTCTTTATATACATGAGAATCTTAAATATTATATTAATATGAATCTATCTATAAGGGTTCAGAAAATAACTATTATACTGATAGCATAGATAATATATAGTCTACTTATTATCAGTTAATTTATTTTTCTTATTATCAAATATCCAACTGAGTTAACTATCAAACTAATATATGTTGATGAGTTTATATTTGGATCAAGTGGTGAGTTAATATGTATACATCCATACATATTCATATCAAATAAAAAATTCTAAGTATATCTTCTTTGAGAAAAAAAAATTATATCTCCTAAGTATCCGACCTTCATACCAAGAAAATACATGTGATATCTCAAATCATTTATCTAAAATTTTTTTTTAATGATTTCAGTTATAATATATCTAACTAATCATCTCTTGTAATTAAAATATCAACTTTGACATATTCAATTATCATCACGAGCTCACATCTTGATTTGTACTAAATAAAATAAGAATAATCTAATGCACATCTCTAAAACCAAATATGATATGTCTAAAAGAAAAAATACTAAAGCATGCCCCAAAATATTATTTTAATACATAAAGTACCTTTTACAATCTACACATCAATTTTGCTCTCAAAAATGATAAATTTTAGTGGTTGTTGCTTGAACACTTCTTCTGGATCACCATGAATGAACTCGTTCATTACATCTAGCTTATAAACAATCTATCTATATGATGATGCAAAAAAATAATAACTTAATAATGATCATTTTAGTTATAAGTGAGAAAGTATCTCGATGGTCAATGACATATATCTGAGTAAGACCTTTATCTACCAATATAGCCTTGACTCGATCGATCCTTCCCTCGGCTCTCATATTCATCACATACACTTATTTACATCTTACTATTAGCTTACCTACCAATTTTGGGATGAAATCTCATGGAAGATTAAATGTAATTGTATTTAATTCTTCCAACAAAACTTACCATTATCATGGATGACTAAATACTTCAAGAATAATATTTAATTTTCTGCAACTATTAAATAATAATAATAATTTAAAATATATAATACCAAAATAAGAATAAAAATATATATATGATAAATAATATTGAGTAAAACATATAATGCAACCGATAGGTCATAATCATTAATATGAGTTATAAAACTCATCTGGAATAAATTATGAATATATTCATCTGAAATATATCATTGGATTGGGATAAACAAGTCTCCCTCTCTTGGGGAGATTCACACTGCATGTCAAATGAGGCACTCACACTAGGCTCTTGTCCAAGGTGCACTGCCCTAGGAGATGTGTCAATTATCTCTTCAAAATCAATCATATTAATTATATCAAGTGTAGACGTATGGGCATCATTATTCACTACTCCTTTATGAAAAATAATAAATAGACAAGAAAAGTTTACTACAATAATATTTGAAGGTATAATCTTTTTAATTAATCCTTAAAAAATGATTTGTCCTCAAAGAATATGATATCAAAATTCACAAGTCTCCGAGTATCTGGGAAATAATATATATCTCCCTTTAGAATATTAAAGTACCCAATGAAAGTATACATGATGAAACATGCATCCATCGTCTCTTTTTTTGAAAAGAGATCATGGACAAAATAAATGTACTCAAAAATCTTAAGTGAAAGATTAAAGAGTTTATCTATAAAATACATGAGTTGAAATGAGATACAGCTCAAGAGAATAAGATACAACATTTGATTTATTAATAATAACGATGTAATCATCTCAATCAAATAATAATTCTCTCAAGTATCCTATTATATACATGAATACTAAAACAAGATATCAAAGTAATCATCTTATACTTCTCGAAGAAATAAGAAAATTAATATGAAATGTATCCAACAAATTATTATTTCTCATCATATTAATAGCATATCAAAACTGGGTTATTAGACTTTTATAAAATTTCACAAAAAAAAATTAAGATTTTTCCCTAAACATTGTGATACCATATAAATCAAGTTGTCATCCTATATAGTCTAAGAACATCTAAGTGGATCAAATGGAATGGGACCCTCCCAATATCACCCTAACATACCAAACATAAAACTCTAGTATGTTTTTTTAATTGAGACACTTCTCACAATCAAAAAATATCACTTTTAGATGCTCAACTCTCAAATCTTCAACATTTCTAATAAAAAATTTCCCGATCGAGGGTGATTCACTAGTGGATTAATAGCATACAAATATCACAACATATTTAATTCATGTTCCAAGTCGAGGGTGATTCAGCATATTAAAATTCTTATGAGATAAGAAGATCATGAATAATTCACCTCACTCAATCATCAATGAAATCATATGTCTAATCAAGTAATAATGGATGAAAATATCAAAAGAAGAGAACAATATCACAACATTATTAGTTCATAAAATAACTGATAAAATAAAATTATGACATAATTCCAATACACAAGATATATATCAAAAAAAAATAATCAATATTAATATTATCATGTTTCATAGCTTGTACAAAAATATTATTAATCACAACAATACCAGAGACACAACACTATGAAAAAATAAAAATAATATAATTACTTATAGCATGGGTGTTCACTATCCAACAATATGGAGTAAGACATTGAAAAAAAAATACAAAGGATATAAACATACGTGATCCAGTGACACCCAAAAAACAAAGTCTAAAGTAGTCCTAAGATAGCACCACTACGACATCTCCAGGAGATACAATCATAGAAGAACCAACCTGAGTAAGTCTAGTCTAATAATTTAACATATAACCTCTAAACCTTGATAAACCTATCATAATTAATGGTGAAATATACATGATCTTTCCCTAATATATCCTGACTTCTCACAAAAAGAATAAGTCACCACTACCTTCCTGCCTCTCGGTGTACCTCTATCAGGTCTCAGAACTCTCTCATCACTATTATGTTACAAAAGCCATAAGATCACGACTAATCCTATCAGCTTTACTCAATCTAGATATAATTATATCCACCTAAAGGTGTCAAACTGACCGGGCGGCCCAGACCCAACAAGAGTCATGGCCCAGTGAAGGCCTGCTCACTTGCCCGTGTCGTGCCTAGGCAAACTGGGCCACTTGCCTGGCCAGGCACAGCCATGTACCATGGCGCATGGGGACAAAATCTAGGCACGAACCGTGCGATGCCCAAGGACCTGACCCAGCCCCACCCCGAACCCCAACGCCCGACGAATCTGAATTTCCATTGGGTTAATAGCCCGACCCACAACCATTGGAAACTCGAGCCTGATGATTCTGGAAACTGAAACTTCTGAAATTTTAGACCGTTCGGATTGGTTCGACAGTTGAACCGACCTAATGACTCAAAAAAAATTCAAATATAAGACATTGGATTTAGCCTCCAACAACTTTGGAGTAGAATCCGACGGTCCTAAGAATTCTGCTCATATTTTAATTATAAAAATTTTAAAAATCAAAAAAATAATTTAAAAAAATAATTATATTTAATTAATCTATAAATCTCATCTTCCCCTCATTTTAAGATTTATGTATTCAAAATATAAATTTCTCTCTCTCTAATTTTCTCTTTCTCGAGTTCTTGATTTTGATTTCGGACTTTTGGTATTTCACTTTTCAAGACTCAGGTGAGCTGTAGTGTGGATTATGGTGCGCGTACGGTGCGGACATCAAAAAACTAAAATTTAAGCATTATGGTTTATAGATATTTTTTTTATCAATTAATTTTTAAGTTTTAAATTTTAAATCTAATCTCTTCTTCTCTCTAGTCTAATTACTTTCTCATAATCCTAACTCCTAAGTTGAATCTAAAAAATAAAAAAAAAATGACAAATAATAATTTTAATAATGAAAATAAAATTAATTATAATTTAGATAAAGAAAACCTTACAAAAAGATATGTGACTGCCGAAACTTTGATTTTTCCGATCGCCTCGATATAAATATCTAAAAAACAAAAAATTAGAAAAATTTCAATAGTTTAGACTCATTTTTATATAATAAAATAAAAAAATATATTAAAAGTACCAAAGAAGAATCGACACGGTGCAAATATTATTAAAAAATATTAATATGTAAGAAGTCGTGTGTGACTGGACACTTTAAGAGACATACCGAACTATTAAACCAAAAAATTATTATGCATTAGATCATAAGTAAACTTAACTCAGTGACAAATTTTTTGAGGCTAAATCTAGTTCAATCTCAAAATTTACACCGTTCATATACCTCTACAAGTTAGGGAAGAAAAATATGATCAAACTGATCATCATAATAAGTCTTCCAATTAGGTTTTCGGATAATCCTAGGATAGTCAGTATTATGTAGACATATTTTCAACTTGTATATTATATGATTCCTAGGTTCATATCTAGAAACGATATTAAAATATTATAAATTAAAAAAATAATAATTATTAATAAATTTATGGAATATAGTGGATTGATATCCGTGTCATCCGATATCTGGACTAGTCACGATGATGCATTTTATTCATATCTCACCGCTCACTATATAGATTCTAAATAGATACTAAATAAAAATAAAATATTATGATTCTCTGAGATTTTTCATCGTCATGATGGTCCAGCTATTTTTGAGCATATGATAAAAATTTTTTAAGAATATAAAATTCAAAATAAAATATTTAGAACTATAATTGATAATGCATCTAATAATAGAGCAGTGATTAACATATTTATTAAAAATATTAAAGATTAACCATTAGAAGAAATTTTTCACATTATATGCATGTGTCATATCATTAATCTGATAATACAAGTGGGGATAAATGTATGCCCTCATTATATGTAACTCATTTTAGATTCAAAAACAACATGAATTCTGTAGTCTTTGTTTGTCTATAAGTCTTAAGAAAAAAAAATATTAATCGGATGTGAAATACCATTAGAATTACACATACCATCATGTGTTGGATACAAAAACATGATATCCGACTATATCAATAGTAAGAATGACTTACTTATTATTGACGACACTAACTAAACTACAGAAATTTTATTTATAAAATTTCTAAAAATTTTTTATGATATGACGAATATGTGTTCGTCAGTTTATACTCTCACGACTAGCATTAATTAAATACTATTTAAGTATATTCTTAAATAATTAATTTTTTAAAATTTATTTTTTATAATATTTTTAATATTTTGAATTAGAAATTTAAAATAATTAAAAATTTAAAACTCGGCCCGAACAGGCTAGAATTGGCATGTCCATGCCCAACCGGCACGGTTTCATCATAGCTGGGCCGACGGGCCATGCCGAGCTTTCTTTGATGAAATCGTGCGAGATCAAGAATGACACAGTAGCCTAGTTGGGCCACCCAAAACCAGGCCTGACAAGCCCATTTGACACATCTAATCCACATGAGTCACTCTAACAAATCTCTAGAAGAGACAAAAATGTCATCTCCCCAAGAAGTTGTCTACATACTTTTATATCACAATCAAAATAATTACATGTAAAGAATATTATATATTTTTTCACAAAGTCTCCTTAATTGCATATAAAATATTAAAAGTGGTAACACACCAATAATCCTCTCTCACAATTATGTTCAAGTCACATAATAAATCATTTCATTCTGATCAATTAATTTGCACATCCATATATTGTAACATATAATGTGTATAGATTTTGAAAAACATATACATCATACATTTTTTATTAAAATTGATAACACGCCAATAATTTTCTCTCATAACTATGTTCAAGTCATACAGTGAATTATTTCATTCTGATCAATCAATTTACACATCCACATTTTGAAACATATAATATGTATACATTTTTAAAAACATATATAACATACATTTTTATTTTATTTCAAAAACATAGTAATTTGTTTGATGATAACGTAAAAAGTTGAGGTTGAATTTTTTGGGAGACAATTTTGGGTTTCCCATTTAAAAGCCCCAAAACTTAAACATTGTTCATTTTGGGATGCTTTTTTTGAAAAATTTATTAAAAGATTGACGGTCTTAAATATTTTTTTAAATGATATTTGTATAATTTTCCCTTAATTCTTCATAACTTGCTTATATATATCTAATTTCGAAGATTGTGCTAAACATTATGTCATATTAAATCAAATCAAATAAATTAAACTTTATCACATCTATTTGAGGTCTATATGTGTTTAGCTTTACAATCCACTGTACTAAAAATCATATATGCTTTCAATCATTTACATAACAATCTCCATTATTATATTTTATATATTTGATAATATGACTAATTTATAAATAGGTTATATTATATTATCATTGATCCTCTCCATCTTTCATGTTCTCCAACTCTTTTTAAAAATCTCCTCGTGATTAGCTTATTATCACACAATTTCCTCTTTTCTTATACTCTTTCTACATCGCATCCAGTGTTTTAAAAAACATTTTTTTAACACCTTGACGTGTGCCTCAAGGCGAGGCAATTGTAAAACATCTCAATGCGTTAAAAAAAACTTCAAGCTCGACAGAGCTCCTGGAGCTCCACGCAAACTCCATAGAGCTCCACGATAGAGCTCGGTGGAGCTCGACGCGAGCTCCATCGAGCTTTCTATGGAGCAAAGAAGAGGAGCAAGGGTGAGGGTGAGGGTGAGGGTGAGGGTGAGGGTGAGGGTGAGGGTGAGGGTGAGGGTGAGGGTGAGGGTGAGGGTGAGGGTGAGGGTGAGGGTGAGGGTGAGGGTGAGGGTGAGGGTGAGAAGCGGGGGGCGAGGGGCGGGGGGCGGGGGGCGGGCGCGGGCGCGGGGAGAGGAGCAAGGGCGAAGGCAAAGGGAGAGGGGTGAGGAAGAGAGCGAGGGCGAGGGGAGAAGGGTGAAGAAGAGGAGCAAGGGCGAGGAAGAGCGACAAGGGCGGGGGCAGGGGCAGGGCCGGGGGCGGGGCCGGGGCCGGGGGCGGGGCGAAGGTAAGGGTCAAGAGCAAATTAATAAATCTATTTAATAAATTATCAAATTTATTAAAACTTAAAAATAGTATTATTTGATAAATAGCATACAATCAATAAATAGTATTAAATTAAGAATTAAATAAAATTAAATAATTTAATAAATTTGAATTTTTAATTTATTAAAATTTTAAATAATATTTTAATTTGATAATTTAATAAAATTATCAAATTAATAAATAGTATTAATTATTAAATATTTCATACAATTTATTGATGAAAAAAAAATTAAATTTTTAATTTTATAATTATACAATTATTTTAAATTTAATATATTATAAAATATTTATTAAAATAATTATTATTATTTATAAAATATTTATTAATTATATTTATAGTCAATGGGCATCTTAAAAATACTTTTTAAAACTTTGATTTTTTATTTTTTTATTTATGTTATTTTATTTTATATTTTTTTAAATATTAATTAATTATATATTGAGATGCTCAAAAAACTTACGTCTTGACGTCTCAAGACTTAAGTCTCGTTTCACAAACATAAAAATACATCACCTCACAAATATAAAAATGTCTCGTCTCACAAACATAAAAATATTTTATCTTACGAACACAAAATATTTAGTCTTATGTTTTCACCTTTTTAAACTTTGATCATATCCTCATTTGAAGTTTATTATTCACCATGGAGGTATCAAATGAGTCGGCGGGCCCGGCCTGGCCCGGTGTATAAAAGCCAAGCCCGGTCGGACCAAACCAGGCCGTACGGGCCAAGTTAAAATAATTTTTTTTAAAAAAATTTTGAGTTTTATATTTTAGTTTAATTAAAAAATATATTAAATTATATATAAAATTATAGATAATGTATAATATATTATATTTATAAAATGAAAATTGATAAATATTTAATAAATTACGAAGTTTAAATTTTTTTTATAATTTAAAAATAAAATTAGTTTATAATTTATTAGAATTAAATTATAGAGTAATAAATATTTAAATAAAAAAATTTTACAAAAAAATAAATTAAGCAAAAAATTTCGTTAAAAAAATTAAAAAGTAAAAAAAACAAAAACAAACCAAATGAGAAATGACCAATCAGCCAATAGATACCGAAGGTTTTAACCAAACAAATTAAAGTTTCAACGTAATATAAAAATAAAACATATAATCAATAAAAAATAAAACATATAATCAAAAAATAGAAGATCATCATCAATCGTCAATCGGCATATCATGAGCATCATCAGCCACAACAATAAGATCATTATCATATGGATCATCATTATCAGCAATCAACTCATCCGCTTTCGCAGTAGATGTGATTGAAATCCCTGTCCCAGTCCCAGCTCCAGCACAATCATAGATGTTAAACCTCAAATCATCCCAATCCTTCAAATAGGCCAAGGCCTCAACAATATCTGGACGTAATCTCGATCTCCTATCTGAAATCATGTTCACTGCAACAGAAAAAACAGACTCTGATGCTACGCTCAACACTGGAGGAGTCAGTAGATTCTGTGTCATCCTAGATAGCACGGGAAAGGTGGACTCATGATGTTCACCACAATAATATATCAAAATTCATAGTATCAGAATGTGATATGATTGAGCAGTAATCGGTATCTAAATACCAAGAAAGCTCGCTCCTATGTGATAGTCCACCCCGACATTTTTCCCTCGCTAGCTAAATGAAAAAATCATCATCTACGAATAAGATAATCATGTTCGTAATCATAGTCTCACTACTACTACCACCATGCCTAGTATCGTAGTATGTGAACAGATCATTCAACTTCTCGTGAATGAACCCTTCAGGTGGCTCTTCCAGGTTCATGTATGAGAAAATATAAGACAAGGTATTTTCTACCTTTTCCACCTTAACCCTAGGGTCCATGCATGCAGCGAGGCAACAAAGAGATGGAACGGTGGACCAGTATTTTAAGTACTTGGTTTCCATCTCTACAACCATATGACTAAGTATTGGGTCAGCTCGATATTTCCTAAACATGCTATTAATATTACATATGAACCTAAGTGTAATGCAAGTCGTGGGCATATAAACCGACAAACACATGTTCGTAATGTCATAAAAAATCTTCAGGAATTTCATAAATAAAATTCCTGAAGCCCAGTCATTGTCATCAATAATAAGTTGGTCCCTATTACTATTGACGTAGTCGAATATCACATGTTCGTATCTAACACATGATTTCAACATCAGGTACGTGTAATTCCAACGATGTCTCACATCCTATTAGAATTTCTTCTTCTTAAAATTTGCAGACAAACAGATACTACCAAACTCTTGTAGTCTGCGAGAAGTGCGAATATATTTTAGTGTATTATGTATATTGTCTAATGCGGGGGAACACACCTTCATACCCTCTTGAACAATCAAGTTAATCACGTGACACATACATCTGATATGAAAAATCTCTCCTAATGACGTGTCTCTAATATTCCTAACAAACATGTTAATTATTACTCCATTATTAGATGCATTATCGAATGTGATACTAAAAATTTTATTTTGAATTTTATATTTCCTAAAAATTTTTATCATAGACTCAAAAATGATCGGGCCATCATGAGAATAAAAAATCTCAGATAATCCTAAAATTTTTTTATTCATAATCCAATTAGAATCTATATAGTGACTAGTGAGACATACATAAGATGATTCATCATGACTTGTCCAGATATCGGACGTCACGGACATCACTCCACAATATGTCATAAATTCATTAATTATTTTTTATTTTTCTAACTTATATAATTTTAGTATGTCATTCCTAGATGTGGACCTAAGAATCCTACGATAAGCAGGCTAAAAATATGTCTGCATTATGCGTACTACCCTTGGATCTTCCGAAAAGCTGATCATAAGACCCATCAATGTGATAAGTCTGGTCATGCCGTCCCTACCCAACTCGCTGGAGTATATGAATGGAGGAAACTTTGAGACTGAACTCGATCCAGTCTCAAAAAATACAGTGCCAAGTTGGGTTTGTCTAGGATCTAATGGATCATATTTTTTGATGCATAATTTGGCATGCCTCTTAAGGTGCTCAGTCTCAAACGAACTCTTACATGTTAAAATTTTTTTACAATATTTGCACTGTATCATTTCTTCTTCCTCAGCCCTAATATTATTTTTGTTTTATTATATTAAAATGAGTTCAGACTATAGAAGTCCTCCTAGTTTTTTATTTTTTAGAAGTTTGGGTTGAGACGACTGGAGAAACCAAAATTTCAGCAGCCTGAGACCTCTGTGTAAACTTTTTATTTTCTAAATTTAAATAAGTTTCATTAGTATTTGTCATTTTTAAGATTTTTGTTAAACATGACACTTATTTAAAGACTAGATGATATATTTTAGATTCAACTATTTTAGGACTATAGAGAGAGACTAGAGAGAGAGTAAAAAAAATATAAAATAAATTACCCGATAAAGCAGTAAGGTCGATCACGTGCACGGTACATCACAGTCTAGCTTAAAATTCGAAACCCGATTTGAGATTCCCGAAAAGCCAAGCCAAATGACGAAATCCCAATTTCCTGAGTGAGAGGAGCAAGAGTTTTAAGAGAGATAAATTATAATATTTGAGAAAATAAATATTTATTAAAAACATAAATGTTATAAAGAGGTGAGAGGATTTTATAAATTAAAGAAAATACTTTTTTTAAAGTCATTTTTTTTGATTTTTTTAATATTTTAGGGGACAAAATGATGAGGGCCGTCGGATTCTGCCCCCTAGCCGTTGAAGGCGATATCCAACGGCAACATAATAAAAAATATTTTTTTTGCTCATTGGGGGGGGGGGGGGGGGGGGGGATCGCGTCGTGTCGGATGGGACCACGGGCGGGTCTGTTTGGACCCAGCACGCAGTCTTTTTTGGGGGAAGCTTGGCTTGGCCCGACTCCTGTGTCCCAAGTCACTGTGAACCCACCCGTAACCCATGACTCGTGAGGGTTCCGAAAGCCACCTAGTCCTATCAAGGTCTGCGAATCAGTGGATGCGGAACACCAGGGCTAGGTGTGAACTGTGTCCCCGAAGATGCCTACGGGTCGTGCCACGGGCCACCGAACCATGCCAGTTCAAGCACGGCATGAGGCCCGGTTGGTCTCGGCAAGGCACGGCACGGGCAGTGCCTTGCCGGGGCACGGCACGGGCAGTGCCTTGCCGGGGCACGGCACGGGCAGTGCCTTGCCGGGGCACGGCACGGGCAGTGCCTTGCCGGGGCACGGCACGGGCAGTGCCTTGCCCGGGCACGGCACGGGCAGTGCCTTGCCGGGGCACGGCACGGGCAGTGCCTTGCCGGGGCACGGCACGGGCAGTGCCTTGCCGGGGCACGGCACGGGCAGTGCCTTGCCGGGGCACGGCACGGGCAGTGCCTTGCCGGGGCACGGCACGGGCAGTGCCTTGCCGGGGCACGGCACGGGCAGTGCCTTGCCGGGGCACGGCACGGGCAGTGCCTTGCCGGGGCACGGCACGGGCAGTGCCTTGCCGGGGCACGGCACGGGCAGTGCCTTGCGGGGCACGGCACGGCAGTGCCTTGCCGGGGCACGGCCACGGGCAGTGCCTTGCCGGGGCACGGCACGGGCAGTGCCTTGCCGGGGCACGGCACGGGGCAGTGCCTTGCCGGGGCACGGCACGGGCAGTGCCTTGCCGGGGCACGGCACGGGCAGTGCCTTGCCGGGGCACGGCACGGGCAGTGCCTTGCCGGGGCACGGCACGGGCAGTGCCTTGCCGGGGCACGGCACGGGCAGTGCCTTGCCGGGGCACGGCACGGGCAGTGCCTTGCCGGGGCACGGCACGGCACGGCACGGGCAGTGCCTTGCCGGGGCACGGCACGGCACGGCACGGGCAGTGCCTTGCCGGGGCACGGCACGGCACGGCACGGGCAGTGCCTTGCCGGGGCACGGCACGGCACGGCACGGGCAGTGCCTTGCCGGGGCACGGCACGGCACGGCACGGGCAGTGCCTTGCCGGGGCACGGCACGGCACGGCACGGGCAGTGCCTTGCCGGGGCACGGCACGGCACGGCACGGGCAGTGCCTTGCCGGGGCACGGCACGGCACGGGCAGTGCCTTGCCGGGGCACGGCACGGCACGGGCAGTGCCTTGCCGGGGCACGGCACGGCACGGGCAGTGCCTTGCCGGGGCACGGCACGGCACGGGCAGTGCCTTGCCGGGGCACGGCACGGCACGGGCAGTGCCTTGCCGGGGCACGGCACGGCACGGGCAGTGCCTTGCCGGGGCACGGCACGGCACGGGCAGTGCCTTGCCGGGGCACGGCACGGCACGGGCAGTGCCTTGCCGGGGCACGGCACGGCACGGCAAGGCACGGGCAGTGCCTTGCCGGGGCACGGCACGGGCCCGGGCCCAGTATATTCTCGTGGAAAACCAGCCCAGGCACGGCCAAACCATGCCTCGTGCCGCATCGGGCCGAGCCGGGCCGGTTGATACCTCTAATTCACCACTTAACTCTCAATCTAACATATCCCCTCAAGCAATTGTATCCCAATTCGAATGATAAAAAGCAAAACTAATAATAAGACACTCATTTCTCTTATTAAACACATGCATAATCTCAAAATTAAAATCTTAAAAAACATTAAGTATAAATCTTTTCATCTCAAAACTATAACTTTCATGAACTCAATAATACTATATGGACTTTAAAATTCACAAATATAAAAATATTGTTAAAATAAAAAATTTATTACACTAATACCTCCAAAGAAATTCAAAAATCCGTTTTAATTTTTTTTATCTAAACTAACTTTAGATGTCTACTAATAATATATAATATTATTATCTATAAGAATAATATAATATTCATAATTCTGATTCTCTACAAACCTTCTGACAATAATCACTACGACCTTAAAAATTTATCTAATAGTATATTCATCCCAATTCAATTCTCATCCATTCTAAAATACAAAAGATAGAATTTATTCTTAATTTCTTAGTTTTATTTCTCATACATTCTATTACAAATAAAAATATGATTACTTTTCTCCAACAAATTATATCTATCAATTTTATTGGCTTTTTTAATTAAATTCTTATATTTAAGATATTAATCTATTATTTCTGGTTCTATCATTAGGTTAGCTTCTTTACCCATCTCACTTCAACATAATACAAAGCATTTGCCAATTTATCATTGTAAACATTACTATAAAAGTCTTACTCATTCATAACTACATCTCAATAAAGATGTAGCATATCCATGAATTTGTGGATGCCTTAACATTTCATATTAGTTTTTTTCAAAAAAAAAAAATATTTATGATAAGCACGTACAATTGAATATCCAAAAAAAAATTAATTAGTCGACAAATTGCAAAATGATAACAAGAATTTTAGCACAAGCAAAATTAAAACAAGTATAAATGTCATACAAAAAACAAAAGTAATTATCCCTACACTTAAGTAGGGATCAATGTTATTCCTTTACTCAACATGAAAAAAAAAACAAAAAGAACAAGCACAAAATGACAGCAAGAAATGTACTAATAAATCAAGAAAATGAAAAACATACAACATCAAGCAAAGATAATGTAAAAGTACCTTGTGGCCTTGACAGAGAATAGATTGTGAAGTGAACTCAGAAAATTTAACACTCCTCTCTTGATGCGGCAAGATCTTGACTAATTTTTCTTATATAGACCCATGTACAGGCAGATCAAGTTAAGCAATCCTAATTGCATGTCAACGAGCATCATTCATGGTATAAAACTCAACTTGTTGAAATTAATTTTGCAATTTATGAATTAAGAAATTGTTAGCATTTTTTCTATCACAATCAAGTTGAAATCCATCATAATCCAATCAAAATCATATTTACTCATAATTTTTATTGAGTTTTTGTATTTCATATTTTTCCCAGAATTATTCTAGTATGTCATCATCATTGCACTTAATATGTTTCATATGTCACATGACAACACATAATATCAGGGTTATTACAAGTTAAAGTTAATGAAATTGTTATGTTTGATTTTTCTTCTATATTTTTTAATTGATATCAAAGCAAAAAATAAATACAATGATATTATCATCATTGGATAGTAGAAACCATTGAATGACATCAAGCACCAAATTAGCAATGGATGCCAACAAAATTTACCATCATCAAGGGTGAGGTCTCTCATTGAAAATAGAGGTGTCAAACGGGCCGTGCCGGGCCAGCCCGGCACGTTTTTTCCAGGCCCAACAGGGCTTTCGTGCCGGGCCAGGCACGGCATGGAACAGTAACCGTTCCATGCATGTCCCGGCATGGTTTTTTGGGGGTTCAGCCCGGCACGGGCCCGCGGCATGATTCGCCGGGTTCGGCTCAATCGGGCCGAACCCTAAATTAAAAAAAAATTTAGGGTTTTGGCACGCCCAAAACCCTAATTCTAAAAAAAATTAGGGATTGGGCACGCCCAAAACCCTAATTTAAAAAAAAAATTAAGTACGGTACCGTGTCGTGCCAAGCACGGCACGTGGCCCGGTTGGCCTCGGCACGGCACGGCACGATCGTGCGTGGTCGGGCACGGCACAAGCCCGGGCACGGAAATTCCCGTGCCGTGCCTCGTGCCGGGCCGGGCCGGCCCGGTTGACACCTCTACTTGGAAACCTTAGCTAAAAGAAAAAGTGCGTTTAATAAATTTAGCATGTGTTTTGGCAATTTTTTTATTCAAATATTGAACACTATTCTCTGAACTTTATATAACCCAAATCACTTTGCTCCAAAAAAAAAAATTCTAGGCATCATTAACTCGTCATTATGGCACGTGTATTTAATGAATCACAAGCAACTCTCAACTTTTATGCACAATTTTATCCTAATTATCTAGTTTTACTAACTAACAATCTGTGTTATAATTTTTTTATAGGAGATCAAGAACATGTATCAATGAAAGCTAAAGAATGAAATATATTCTTTGTGAATAGCAGGAGTTATAATGATTCTTTTAATCCAAACTAATTTAAAATTAGTAATAAGTTTTAAGATCATAAACCAATAATTATTTTTATGAGTAGAGAAAAAATGACTACTTATTATTAGACCAATACCAAACTAACATTGAGAATGATTGATGCAAAAATATCAACACTACAAATAATACATAAATTTTAAGAAATTGCAATAAATTGAAAAGAATAAAATTATCACAATATGAAGATAATTCTAAATTTATTTTTAACTTTTATTTATAAATATTCTTTCAATCAAAACTAATTAAAAATTAATAAAAGATAAAATAAGAGATTCTTAATACATTTTACTTATATATTCTCTGAGATACATACTCAATCAAGAGTCAAATTTTGAAGAATTTGTATTTCAACCATAGTTGTCAAATTCAAATTCGAAATAAAAATCAAAATGTTTGATTAGTAAATCGAGAATCAAAAATCAAATCGTGAATAAAAATTTTTATGATATTTTTTCACATTACTTAATTTATATTTCCTACAGTTAGTAATATTTTTTTGTTATTTTAGCTTTTATTTTTGTGATTTTTTTTAATATTTTGTTACCTTTTTCACATTATATTTGTAATATCAAAGATTGAAGTTATTTTTTTTCAATTTTAATTAATTTCTACCGTTAGTATTTTTTTTTTAGTATTTTTATTTTTATTTTTGTGATTTTTTGAGAATCTTGGTCTCTTGAGAATCGGTATTAAATCGATTCATGTAAATCGATTTGTGATTCAATGATTCAGTCTTTGATTTATGTATATTTTTAATTCTTTTAAAGAGTCGAATCGTTTACCCCCTGAATCGTGAATCAAATTATAAATTATACGATTTTGATAACAGTATTTCCAACTAAGTTTTTCTAGAACTAATTAACATGGATTATTAATATTTTACTTTATTGGGATTAAACATTTAGATATTTAACATTCCTTAATCATTTACATGTTTTCTCACATTTAAATCAATCTTCAATGATTATTTAATGATGAATTTAAATATAAAAATAATTATTTATATTAATTATAAAGTATATCAATTAAAAAAATTATGCTAAATTTTCTTATTTAACTTTTCATTATGAGATAAGTATAAATTAATTTCACTAAATTTCAAAAGAAATTTGGAAACTTAATAAGATTGATACTGAAAATACATTAATATATTTATTAATATTATTGATTATTATTTCAAATTTATAATAATATATTTATTTAAAAAAATAATTAGGATAAGACTTAGTTAATAATGATTATGATTTAAAAAATAATTTTTAAAATTTATACATTTTTATACGATAATAAAAACTTATTTAATTATTAATTAAGAATGATAATACACTAAAATAACTTAAAGTCACTTTTCCATTTACTATCACAAACATGAAATTTCATCAAACTTCATAATTAGATACTTCATCCTAAAAAAGTTGCATTGAGAAAAATATATATATTTGATTAAGGATGCAAAAATATTTTTATGATATAAAAATATTGTTAAATATTTTAGAGAAAATATAATCACCTAAAATTATTTGATCATTAATTATATTTTGTATTCTTTTTGATCCAAAATAATTGCTAGTCATATATTTAAATAAAACTTTAATTTACCTTTCTGAGTTTTCGTATGTACTTATTTTGTAGATCTTTTTTTTTTTTTGAAATTACATATAAATATATTAATTATGTGTTTCTTGATAACTTTTAAACTCATAAAGAATATATAAATATATTAATTATCTGCTACATATAGAGTAGTCATTAGTGTTGATATGATGTCATTCAAGATTGAAACTTCGTATATGATTTTATCTACTAAAATGATTATTGAGGAGTTTTGAAGAAATTAGCCTGTTCTAATTAAGAATCCTATGAAACTTACTACAAAACATATTTTTATCCATTAATTATTTAAAAGATTGTTCATTGTTAGTTCTCACTAATACGAAGGTTCTACATCAAATTCTTCTCCTCTTCAGATAGCATTGCAAGCTGTTGAGTCATGAACATCAATACATGTGAAAATAAAAAAAAAAATTATCAAGAAACTTCTCTATCCTCTAATTTACCTTATACCATTAACCCTCTATGACTCAATCTAGCGAATACTAAACATGAGAGATTGCATACATTATCTTTAAAATTCACACAATGAGAGAACAAACTACTATTTAGTGTACAACTCTCAATTATTTTTATCTAAATAAATGAGTGTATTTGAGCAAGTTTAGTGTATTTTAGGTATTTTTAGCTCAGTTAATGAACCATATTTTCCCATATTATGAGTTTTTTATAGTATGGATTACTTTGCTCCCGAAGAGACAATCTTAGGTACCATGACCTCACTTTTCTGCCCAATTTATCTAGATACAATCAATCTGGGTGCTGTCATTTTTTTATTTTGGAAAATCCAAAATGTAAACCAATTATAACATATATGTATACTTTGAGAATTACACGATAAAAGCTAAAGGATAGAACATATTCTATGATAGTAATAGTTTTTATTTTTATAATTGGTTTTATGAGAAAAATTAAAATAATCATTCATTTTATTAACTAATGCTTTTAGACTAATTTGGGCAAATTTTTCTGCATAATTATTGACACTTTTATTCATTCACCTACTGAAATTAATAGAAAATTGAGGCTTCTGCTAATAACAATGAAGAAACCACTAGCCAAGAATTATTTACATTTTCTAATTCAACTAAGATCGCCCATCATATTGAACTCAATATACCAAGCTCTGAACATAAAAGGTAGGCATGTCGAACATCAAAGTTTATACCAAGAGAAATCATATCAGACAACTCATTAAACAATCACCTATAAAACCAGATGTCCTACAAAAGACTTCTCTGGTGGAAATCTTCCAGTTACCAATCAGAAGAACCAAGGAGTTTTACCTACCATCTAATTTCATTGTTTTTATGTTGTACTCAAATTTATCATTCTTTTAATATTTTGTTATCATGTCTTTTCCAAGACATTATATCATTTAAAATATTGTGAAAAGATGTTGGAAAATTTAAACGTTTTCACTTATGTTAAACATTAATATTGATAATTCATCCTTTAAAAAAAACTATAGTTAGAACTTAGATGCAGATAAATATTCATTAAAAAGAATAATCACAACTGAAAAATTGATCAGTTCAAGTTTGACTGTCAAGTTTTACACAAACAAAAAAATTATCTTAATATTTTTGCTCTATAGATAAAAATAACTTTAATCATAATTATGTTACTCTCATCTGATTTTCACGAATAATTGCTTTACTATCTATTTGTGGAATATATATTTTTCATGAATAACTAGAAAATATGTGTATTAGGTATATTTACATAATTTTCATGCAATAATGATAACTAAGTATATAAATCACATAAAACTATATACATGTTGAAAAATCTTTGCAAATTAGATTCAACAAATTTTTTATTGTGCAAACTTCCTTTAGTTTGCAAGTGTTTGGTGTGTATTTTATTTTTCTTTTTTTATAAGAAATGTGTACATGATAGAATTATTCTTTATTGATTTACATGGATAATATTATTACTATAAAAAATAAAATAAGACTCGCTCAATTCAAAAAAATTATTTCAAACAAAGCTTCAAATGGATCTCAAAAGATTCCAATTTTATCATAAAATGTAACTTACATACTAACACAAAAAAATAATTCCATTATAATAAATATTTTTGATGTTCCTTTCAGAATATATAATTATCTTAAGAAAGTTTGATTATCTAATAGACAACAAATTTAATATATCATATGTTATTAGTATAGTAACTTGTTTTTAAATTCTTCTCAACAAATACATATTTACATTATTCTTAGCAAATTTTGATATATCGAATAATCTTGAAATTAACTTTCATAAAATATGATCATACAAAGATAAATATTTATTGATATTATAATTGAGTACTTAATTATATAGATAAAATATGAGTATTGAGTTTTATATTTGTCTAGGTGAATCTTACATTTTTCTGAGTCTATCTTATATTTTTAGAATAGATAGTGATAAAGTATTATTTATAGATTAAAAAGAAACATTGTACAATATTATGATTACAACCATGCCTAAGCTTCTTTTGCTTTGTCATTGATTTGAAATCTTCTAATTCTTTTTCAATTACATTTTATGATATAATTTAAACACATTACTTCCAATCTATTGGTATTGAACCAACAAAATATATATAAATAAATTAACTCTTAGATAAATACAAGATATAGTGCATAGGCATATTATATGAGTTAAAAAATAAGATACATCACATCTAATTCAATATCTCATTAGCATGTTGCAGGCTAGGCCGGGCCAGCATGATAATGCCTCATGCCGACAGCCCATGCACGCCCAAGGACCCAGCTGAATTTTGTTATAAATTTAGCTGGGAACCCCATGTACGCCCGGCATAACCTGGCAAGTCCAGGCATGACCCAGCCAAAACCAGGTACAGGCCGGGCAGAGGTTCTCAAATCGTGTTGTTCTTAGCACGGCACAGTTAAACAATTAGGCCACCAAAAAATAAGTCGGGTCGGCCTGATCTGACTCATTTGATACCTCTAAATAAATCATCAATAAAAATATTTATTAAATTAATCAATTATTATAATATACATCCCTATTAGGTTGTGAACTATAATTATAATATACAAATTAGGTTGTGAACTATTGAGGTTTGGTTTATTTTATTATCATTAATTATTTTTTTTTATTTTTCATTATGTGAATGTTAATATGCAAGTTATTCCAGATTATGTGTTATATGCACATGTGTATATATATATGAATTATGTTGTATTTTAAAATAAATGTTTCACAATTTTTACTATTATCTTTATTTTTTCTCTCTCTCTTCTTCTCTTCAGTTGCACTTTACCTTTCCAAAAAACATTATTTGCAAAATCCTTATTCAACAACATGATATCAAAAAGAGGATTGGAGGCATAAGTGATGATGTTGGATTGCAAGGGTGACAACACATTTTCTAGTGATGCCGTTGAAATTAAATGCATGTGTTTAGCGCACTAATGATAGTGTGGACATATTGTTGCGATAAAAACCCATGTACAAGCCTTTTCAATGTTTTTTTTAGTGTATTATGGCAGTTTGACATGCAATGGCATAATTTTAGTAGTCTATAAGTCATTTCAAGTGATTAGCGATAGACTCTACGGTGGATGAAATGGCAACACCAACACAAAACATTTTAGTAAACATGAGTATGTTTTAATATGTCTAGAATCCCTTTTTTCTAAAGTTTCACCTAAGACCGTGATAATTTTTGCAGGTATGTCTCTGTTTGATATTATTTTAGAAGTTTACCATATTTTAAATTTTTTTAGATAAAAGAAAGAAAAATAATTAAAATTAGTATAAGAGAATTAAGGACAACCCGATAAAAATTAAGGGCAAAAACATATTTGATATGGGGCACATTGGTGATAATTTGGTTTGTAACTCACGATTACCAAAATTACTTATTTTAAAATTCATCTCAGAAACTCAAACAAAGATTAATAAATAAATAATGATTAACACAAATTTACTAGTACACTTATTGCAGTTGATTAATTCCAACATGTTCATAGTTATTTTAGATGTAAGACACACTAAGGTACAACAAATTTTTAGAGCCTTAAGACACAAAAGTATTTTGGAGCATAGAGACTAAATGTGTCAAATAGGCCGGCCGGCCCAGGCCCAGCCCGAGGCATGGTTAGACTCGATCATGCCTAGCCCAAAATAGTCAAGAATCATGCCTGGACCCATGCAGGGCCAGATTCAACCCGGTACTCTGGCCCGTACAATGCACCAAAAAATATGATGCATTAGATCCTAGGCAAATCCAACTCAATGGTTAGTTCTTTAAGGCTGTATCCAGTTCAATCTCAATGTTGACCCCATTCATATACCGCAATAAGTTAATGAAAAAAAGTATGGCTAAACATATCACCATAATGAATTTTTCGATTAAATTTTTGGAAGATCAAAAAAATAGTCAATATCATGCATACTTATTTTCAACTTGCATATCATAAGATTCCTATGTCCACATCTAGAAATGACATACTAAAATATTATAACTTAGGAAAAAAAATAGTAATTAATGAATTTAGGAGTTGTAGTGAAATGATATCCTTGATATCTGATATCTGAACTAGCCACAACAATGCATCTTACGCATGTCTCACCACTTACTATGTAAATTTAAAATAGATACTAAATAAAAAATATTAGAATTCTCAGAGATTTTTCATTCTCATAATAGTCTGGTCATTTATGAATGAATGATAAAAATCATTAGAGAATATAATATTCAAAATAAAATATATAGTATCACATTCAATAATACATCTAACAATAGAGTAGTCATTAATATGTTTTTTAAAACTATTAGAGATGAAATATTAAGAGAGCTTTTTCTCGTAAGATACATGTGTCACAACATTAACCTCATAATACAAGCAGCGATGAAGGTTATTTCCTTCTCTTTAAAAAATATATTTAACTCACTAAAATTTCTTCGTACACCTCATAGACAACAAGAGTTTGATTCTATTTATTTGTCATCGAGTCTAAAGAATAAAAAATTTTAATCAGAAGTGAGAGACAGAATTACACATACCTTATGTTGAAGTCATGTGTTAGATATGAACACGTAATATCTGACTACGTCAATAGTAAAAATAATAAACTTATTATTGATGATACTAACTGAGCTACAAAAATTTAATTTATAAAATTCCTAAAAAATTTTTATAAGATGATGAACATGTGTTCATTAATTTATACTATCACTACTTGCATTGCACTCAGGTGCATATGCAATATTAGTGGTATATTTAGAAAGTTTAGAGATGATACGATACTTAGCGATATAATTATAGAGATGGAAACTAAGTACTTTAAATACAGGTTCACAATTTCATCACTTTATTGTCTAGATGTCTGCATAGACCATAGAGTTAAGATGGAAGGGGTAGATAATATTTTAACATATATATCCTCAAGTATGAACCAGGAAGACTAACCCGAAAGGTTCATTAATGAAAAGTTGATGAGCTCTTAGATATGATAGTAGTAGTAGTGAGGCTTCGAGTACAGACATGGATACTATATTCGAAGACAATGACTTTTTCATTCAGTTAGCGAATGTGAAATAAAGAGATATACTGTCGAATAAGAATGAGTTATCTCGGTACTTAAATACCAATTACTGTTCAATTCTAACACATATTGATAATTAAAAACTTTATAGTGATAAAATGACATGAGATCTACTGACTCCACTTATGTCAAGCATAGCATTGGAGTCTGCTTTTTCTATTACAGTAGATATAATTTTAAATAAGAGATCCAAATTACGATCAGATATTGTTAAGACTGTAACAAAAATAAAGAAATTAATTGTTGATAATGATTTGTGGGATATTGATGATAATTGACAACTAATATAAGATTGAGGCATTGATGATTGAGCTGAGCATTTGAGCCTACTTTACTGCCTACAACCTACTACTATTGATACATTAATACTAATATCATCATTAATCATGTGCTGAAAAAATTTATCATTTTCATTTATTATTTTTGGATTATATTTATTTATTTATTTGTTATTTTACTTTGAGGCTTGATTCAAATACATATAATTTTGTGATTGGTATTGGATTCATGTTTTATATTTATGAGTTTATTTTTAATGTATTATTTTTTATCTTTTAATTATTCAATCTTGGTCTCACTTTGTTAATTATTATTTTATACTTTTTACATATTTTTTGTTATGAATTGTTAGTTGTTAAATGTTACTTAATAGTTTTTATTTTTTAAATGTTGGTTGTTTATGTTTTATTAATTTAATTAATTAAAAATTATTTATTTATTTATTTATTTATTTTAATTTAAGTATTACAATCTAAATTTTTTAATAATTATAAATTTAAGATTAACAATTTCCAAATAGTTCAAACCCAACCCAAATGGGTCCGATCCGACAATTCTAGGCATGACCTAGCCCAAAAAAGTTACAAACTAGGCTGGCAAGTCGTGCAAGATTGATTCTGCTGAAGCCGTGACACAGTTACTATACTATGTCATGCCCAACACGGCACGGTAGCCCAATTGGGTCACCTAAAAATGGGCAAGGCTAGCACGGCCCAACCCATTTGACACCTCTATTCGAGAGACATGGCACAATTAAGGCATGAACATTTTTTTGGAGGCACACTCTAATATATATAAAAATTATAAATTTTGTTAAATATTATATATAATTTTTATTTATTAATAAAAGATAATCAAGTAAAAAATATCAAACATAAAAATTAAATATCATTAGCATTTTTCATTATCATAAATAATCAAAATTCTAAAATAAAATAATAAAATTTTAAAAATTTAACATGCAAAATTCAAAATTTAAACTTAAAATTTATCTCAACAAATAAAAAAATAAAATATCATTAATATTTTTCATCATAATAAATATTCAAAATTCTAAAAAAAAATAAAAATAAACCTCATAGGTCTTCCTCAAATTCTAAATTCAAAAAAAAATCACTATCATTCTTTTCATTATTACTATCATTTTTTTATTATCACTCTTGCACACTCTTTCATATTTGTCTTCCTTTACCAATAAAAAAATTATTTCATCTTCATCAATAAAATTAAAAGTAAATGTATGTTTAAAGCTTAATGATCTTGAATTTTGTATTAGTATTTTATTTGAACTTAAGTTGGCTCTTGGATAAATCCTAAACTACTCAACTCCGCTAACAATTGCAACATTACCTCATGTTAAATTATCATCCTCAAATACTAAATTATCTTCTACAATATTTTCATCTACATTCATCTCATCAACAATTCGCTTCTATCATTTATATTTTTCAAGAAAATAAGATTAATGATTTGACGCTCATTGTATATTTTCATCAAGACTCAGTTATACTTAATATATAATAAATCATTCAAGCATTAATCTTCCAACAAATTTCTTTTGTTACTATATATCTAAAAAAATAATGAATATATATTACACTAAATAATATTGTAAAGAAAATTCAATTGCATGTAAAATTTCTAGTAACTTAGATTATTAAGATATTTTAATTTGTTTTACAATCAGATACACTACATGTTAACATGTTAGGGTGGGAACTCACAATATAAATATTTATCAACTTCTAGTACAAGATCCATACATGCCTCATCATTTAACTATAATTAATATAAATAATTTATCAATTAGATATTTTATATATTTTAACCAAAAACATATAATAATTTCAATGCATTAATCAACTAAATTAAATAACTATCCTAAGAATTTAGTCTTCCTTATTCTAATAGTAAACTCGTTACTAAAAATATTTCTAGCATGCATGTGCAAGGCTAATTGTAATATAATTATATCTTATTCATCTTTATCTTTCACCATACATTTACATAATTTTTCAAAGATTTTTAATTTATATCCACTTATAATTCTTTTAAATCATAATAAAACTCTAAGTTCAAAAAATATCCAATTAAATGAGAATGACAATGCAAGTGAACTTTTCACATCCTATCATTGATTTTCATAATATTCGTATACTTCTATTCACTCTCATTAAAATATTTTATAATTGTTTATTTCATCTTTTTCATGGCCAGATAAATATATTTCATAGAATACCTCTTTTAATCATTCACAAAGCAAAGAACGCATACAAAAATCCTTCAAACAAAATATTTCAATGTTGCAAAAATGTGACATATAAATTATATCAACTATATTTTTCCCTTTTATTATTTTCACATTTACTTGTCCAATATGAACTACAAAATATCTTCCCCAAGTTATTTTTTTATTCTTTGATACAAGATAAGGTAAAGGTCATTACAAATTGAGTCTTCATTGACATCTACAACTCTTTTTGCTCAGTAAATCACCTCATCATATTGAATAATCTCCCTTGAGTATAAATTGAATCACTTATAGATATAGTCATTCCTATTGTATTCTTGATATGTAGTAGTTTTCTAATACATTCTAACATTAAATCAAGATAATATATAACATATGGTGTCCAATACAAATGTGATTTTTTCAATTCTAACAATCTCCTTGTATAAGCTATAGTTAACTATATTATAAAAATGTTAATAAAAGTAATGAATTATATAAATAATTATAAGTTTCAAATTAAATTATAAATATTTATTATTATATAATTTAAAGCATTATATATTATAACTTAAACAATATTATTTTTACCAATTTATTCTACTCGATTATTAAGCAATTCAAATAATTTATATCATGTATTGATCATATTAAAAAATATCAATAAATTTCATAATAATAATTTCTCTTGAAGAATTCACTATGAAATTCATCAATAATATTTCTTTCCTATCGATCCATTCATTTGACATAATTGAATATTTATTTTATTTTTAATTTATGAAATGATCCTCTATCTAATTTTGTAAGAGTCAATTTTTTTTATATTATGAAAATATGATCCTTTATATTCCAAACCATAGTACTCAATTATCTCAAGCATTAATTATTGATTTACATAATTCACCAAATTAAATAAAATTATGACATCATATATCCATCAACAAAATATAATATTAACACTCTCCTTAGCCACTTTCTAATAAGTATTATTAAGAATGATTTGAGTATTTTTTTTTTGAGCAATTATTTTATAATGAGTAAAAAAATCATTCATATGGTCATTTTTGTTTTGATCTCTTAAAATCACTACCAATACCACCACTTCCCCAAATAAATCATCATTCATATTATATCTCTCAAACTCATTTGATTTTTTTGAGTTTTTTTATATTCATATATTCTTGCAATTATTTCCTAACATGTTCGAAATATTATTTACACTTTATTGTATTTCTAAATTCTCCAACAAAGAAATTATCTATAACTCATTTTAAATATTTATACCTTTTACTACTTTATCACAAAAAATTATAAATGAAATTATTTATACCTTTCATCACTAGGAGATGAGCATATTTTCATCCTAAATCTTTTCTTTCACTTCAAGAGTTTACTTCAACTTCATATATATCATCTATTTTTTTGATGACTAAGAGAGGTACAGAGAAAAGTGGAGAGTCAATTGATGGAATATCTTTTGAGGGAGACAATTAAATAGGATATTGATATAGATGAGTTGTGATGGTGATGAGTATCAAGAGAATTAAGGTTAGTGGAGTGGAGGACAGAGAAATGGGATAAATCAGATATGGAAAATACTTGCATCCCTCCCCAAGCAAAGCGCCTAGGCATTACAACTCTTTTGACACTATCAAAAAAGTTTCACTTAAAGATTATTTCATTTATATGATGATATTACTTAATTGCTTGCATACAAATTTATTGATCAGGATGAGATAACTCATTGTGTGACTTAGACATAAAAAATAATTATTAATGTGAAATACAACATTGAGAAGATTTGTTGAACAGAACTATAGTACTCTTTACATGCAAACATTAAGAGAGCAATATATTATTTTACAACATATTCTTGGTATGAATATATTTCTACTTCTATTAGAGATCTATCAAAAAATAACTTAGGTATTGATAACGACATCTAAAACGAATAAAATTAGTATTATTTGATCAATGCATTGCAGCATCTTTGTCAAATAGTGGTAATGAGAGAGTTGAAGAAGCTTGGGAAGCTAAGAGAGATTATAAGAAGAAAAAATACTAGTGACCTATTCTTTTTGTCAGAGATTGAGACATACTCAGCAATGATATTAGATTTTACACCTTATGTTATGACAAACTTTTTGAGGTTAAAAGGCTATGCAGTAAACTATTAGACCTACTCAAGTTGGAACCTCTACGACAATATCTACTAATCTTATTATACTCACGCATCCTCACGAGTATGTCAAATTTCTTTCTTTAGATGCTATTAGTTTAAGCAAAAGCACACCGACATTTACTATCATTTCTACTAACTACATCATCTAGGCACATTTACTATCACGAGTATGTCAAATTTCATTCTTTCTTTAGGTACTAACTACATCATTTAAGATTCTTTGATTATATATTCAAGAGAAAATACGCATGTCACATAAAGTAATATTCTTTTTTCTTCATTTATAGAGTTTAAAACTTCTAATAATAACAAGACTAATAGTAGTATTATATACATGATGAAAATTATCTTTTAACGCATGATTTATAATTATATATATCAAAATTTTATCATAATTTATTTTGTGAATTATTAAAAGATTATAATATTATTTTTTTTCATCTAGTATTTATATACATTATAAAAATGTTAGACAAATTATTTCCTTGGGAATTGAACAAGATGGACTGTATTTATTCTTTCAATTACATAAACCCTTCTAGATGCTTGTCTAATATTGGTCAACTAGTAATACAACCTCACCTAGGATATTCATTAATGAACAAATTGAAGATTTTAAAGTTGAGGATCATGAGTGATAGCAATTAATTATAAGGCTTATGAGTTAGGAAAATATAATATCTTATCCAGCACGTTAAGTAAGTACAAAAGGAGACTCATTTCATCTGATTCACTCAGAAATTTAATAATTTTATAACACACCCGCATATGATAATTTAAATTATTTTATTATTTTTGTGCATTATTATACTCAATATACATATTTGTCAAATTTTGAAAATTATTTTATATTTTTTTATGTTTATAAAATTTTATGAAAAGTAAAAAAAAAATAATTTAAAATTAACATTAAGATGTTGAGAAGTCATAATATTTTATAATATACTTATAGAGATGTCAAATGGGCATTGCAGCCCAGACACGGCTCGCGGCCCTGCCTGGTTCAGCAATGCCTGACTCGGCATGGCACGGTCCAGAACTATGTCGTGACGGAACGAATGGCATGTTTTGTGTCTTGTTGGGCCAGCAAGAACTGTACCTCGTGTCAGACCAAGAACGAGTAATGCATCTTCGCTATTCAGCAAGGTCATGCACGATCGTGCCCACCATGTCATGCTAGGCTAGTGGACCACATCACCGTGTCATGCTAGGCCAGTGGCACGATCATGCCTTGAAAAAATAGATCATGCAGTCACGGCACGGCCCATTTGACACCTCTATACTTATCACCAATTTTTTTATTTCTTTGAAAAAATTAAAATAGTTCTTTAAACATCTTGCATTTGTACTCCAACACAGAATAAAGTAGCTAAGAAAGAATATTGATATCTAGTTAAAATGGTTAGAATATTCCTACTTCATAAAAGTATATCTATATATTTTTTAAAAAAATTGATATTAATCGTTAACTTTCTAATTAACTAAATATCATTATCTATTCTCTCAAATTGTATTTCATACTATCTCACATTACCAAAATAAAAAAAAATTATATTTCACCTAAGATTTTTGATTATATTTATTTTGTTCAATATCTCTCAAAGCAACAAGAAGATTGATGCAGATGCACATACTATCAAGTATATCTTCCTTAATTACTCTAGTACTCAAAAGAGATATAAATTTTATTTATCAAAAACTAAGAGAAACTACTGACTATATTAATATGAAGTTACAAGCCCTTCTTTAAGAACTCGATCCAAGAGAACACACAATCAAACATTATAGTAAAAAACTCTTTCTTATATCTAGTTATTACTCCTAACATATGGGTAACCATTGACCATGCTCTTACACTTACACTTGATATTACTAGCACGATTAATTTTGAGAAAAATTATGACACATCTCCTAAGACTTTGCGCCAAAAAAAGAAGTATGGTGTGTGTCCAACTAGACACAAGTTATGAGCCTCACTAGGAAAGATAAATAAAAATTAGAAGATTTCATAATTTCAACCTAAAAATATACATGAAATGGATATATTCTTAGTCTTCCCCAAACAAGTCTTATGTCGCATCAATTAATCTAGTTCAAAATAGTGACTCAGACCTCCCAATTGCATTACAGAATGAACCATGATGATGTGCACCTATGAGTTGTGCTAAACCAAAACTCAATTGAGACAACCACAATTGAATCAATCACCATATCAAAAGCAAAAAAAGTCAAGTAATACCCTTTCAGAACTTATTCGATGAGCAAGGATTGAGAATTATCATATCTTTTACTTTTACATTTTTTTTATTATTTTATTACATAATTATAATTATTGAAAATTATAATTATTACCTAGTTTGAGGGGATATATAAAATATTATATATATTATTTTGTAAAATAAAATAAATAGATAATTTTCTTATGAGAGTAAACTCTTTGATTCTTTGAAAATCTTTTGAATTAGCAAAATTTATTATCGCATTCATCTTTGACTAATCAATCAATCCTTCATAATTGATTATAAAATTATCATTTTACCAATATTCTTACTTCTATATAAGCAACTGATTAAAGTATGTTCTTTTAAATTTAATTATAGAATAATCTTGATCATTAAATCTAATCATAGATCTTATTAATTTTAGCAATATTCATATCATTCGATATCAGATCTTGTCTCTAGTCATTATATACTTTTAATTTTTTTTAATATTTAAATATCCCACCCCTTCCCAAAATCTCATTTAAAATAAGTTCCAATCTAATTAAATTTTTCATCTAATTATTTTATTCCTACAAAAAAATAGAATAAAAAATACATAAATGAAATAAAGTAAAATAAATAGATAAATAAAAAATATTCAAAATTGATTGAATATACTATACTATATATTGTGAATCTATTTTTGAATATTATATGACTTAAATTTAGACTTCCATTATGACTATTTCATTTAACTCAAATATTCTAATTACTCGATAAATTCTTAAAAAATGTCATTTGAATTTTAACTCTTGTTCATTTACGTTTGATAAGAATCAAAAGAGTTATATTGAGTGTTGAGTGACACAGTCATACTTATTTTTTATATAATGTCTAACCCTACCAATTGAAACTCTCCAAAAGTTATTGATCCAAATTTATCTATTAAAAAACTATAATAAGCAAAATGGGACGTATGATAAGGTAAGTACTAGAACTTATCCTGAATAAATGAATCATAAAAAAGAATAGAAAGTTTGAGCAATCACAAAATACTCCAAGAAAGAGAAAATTCAGCCAAGAGAATATCATAGTAATTATTATGAGAACTATGGAAAGGATAATGAAGAAAAAGATAAGCAAGCTTCCATCATCAATCATGGAAGATGTGAATACATTAAAGAGCAAAGAAAACATGAAGATAATAACCTAGGAAACATCAAGATAAAAATTCCTCTATTCCATAATAAAAATTAATTGGAAGTTTATTTTGAATGAGAAAAATATATAAAGTTGATTTTTGATTATTATAATTATTCTAACATGAAAAAAATAAATCTAACAATAATTGAGTTCACATAATATATTTTTATTTAGTGGAATTAATTTGTGATTAGTCAAAAATAAAAAAGGAGATCCTCTAATAGAAACATAAGAGGACATGAAATCAATAATAAAAAAATGTTTGTTCAAAGCTATTACTACTGAAACTTATATAAGAACTTACAAAATTTTAATACAAGAGAAAAAATACATGAAAAATTATCATTAAGAAATTGAGATTATTATGATCTGAGCTAATATTGAAAAAGATAAAGAATCTACTAAGGCTAAATTTCTAGCAAAACTACATTGAGAGATCACAAACATAGTAAAGTTGCGTCATTATGTAGAAATTAAAGATAATTTGCATATGACCATCAAATTTGAACAACTCAATGCAAAGGAAACTCATGCAAAAATTATAACTTGGATCAATCATCAAGAATACTAAATTATATAAAAAAAATAGATAAACTATCAATAATTAATCAAAAAAGAAGGGAAGGGGCAAGGGCAATGGCAAGGGCAAGGGCAAGGGCAAGGACAAAAAAAAATGAGAAAATTTAATAAATTTAAATTATAAATTAATTAAAATTTAGAATATTATTTTAATTTGATAATTTGATAAAATTATCAAATTAATAAATAATATTAATTATAAAATATTTCATATTATTTATATATAAAAATAGTGTTCTATACTAATTATTAATAAAAAAATAAATTTAAATTTTTAATTTTATAATAATAAAATTATTTTAAATTTATTAAAATTTATATATATTATATTATATTTATCAAAGTATTTTATAATATTTTATTTTATTTTTTAAATATAATAATATTTATAGTCAAGGAACGTCTTAAAATTTTTTTAAAACTTTGATTTTTTATTTTTTTATATATGGTATTTTATTTTATATATTTTAAAATATTAATTACTTATATATTGTGATGTTAAATAAACTTAAATCTTAAAACCTCGAGACTTGTGTCTCACTTTACAAACACAAAAAAGTCTCACATTATGCTTGTCATTTAAAACTTTGGTAGCATTATTGTACTACTAACTAAAATAATAATAAAAATATAACTAGATGTGTCAGCCGGGCCGGGCCGACCCGGTCCAGCACGAGGCACGGCATGATTTGGTCATGCCTGAGCAAGCATGGCACAAGAATTTTCCGTGCCTGTCCATGGCAACAATCGTGTCGTGCCGTGCCGAGGCCAACCGGGCCTCGTGCCATGCTTGGCCTGGCACGGTACCATGGCCCATTGATACGGTACTTCGGCACAAGCCGAGAAACCCTAATTTTTTTTAATTAGGATTTCAGTGCTGCGACTGCACGACGACGCACGCCAAAACCCTAATTTTTTAAAATTAATGGTTCAGCTACGCGGCAGCGCGATGGCGCACGGTTCCACTGCCTGGAAGCATTACATCGCGCGCCGAAACCCTACATTTTTTTAAATTAGAGGTTCAGCCCGACTAGGCCGAACCCAGCGGAGTTGTGTTGCGGGCCCGTGCCGGGCTGACCTCCACAGATGACATAACCGTGCCTGGCCAGACACGAAAGCACGACCGGGCCGGCTAAAAATGGGCCGAGTCAGCCCGGCATGTCTCGTTTGACACCTCTAAATGTAACATTCAAGTAAGAAGATGAACAAGAAAAAACATTTTGGTTTAATTATTGAGAAATTAATTAATACTCATATTTTTTTACCTAATTTTAATAATTTTTTTAAAATAAAGTATAATGCTTCAGAAATTGGTATTAGAGCTGTAGTAATATAAGAAGTTAAACAAATTACATATTTCAGTGCGAAATTAAGTGAAGAAGAATTAAATTATCACACTTATAATAAGAAATATATATTTTGGTAGGAGTCATAAAGACATGGCGACAATACCTTTGACACAAAAATTTATGATTCATACATATCAAGAATATTTGAAGTACTTGAAGAGACTATAAACTAAATATACATAATATCAAGTGAATGAAATTTATTGAAATATTTCCCTACATAATTAGATACAAACAAGGAAATGAAAACATAGTCACGGATACATTATCCTGCACGTATATTTTACTTTCTACCTTAAGTGTCAATTTCTATGATTTTAATACATAAAAGAGTTATATGCTATTAAAACTGATTTTGCTAAAATATTCAATTATTATAAGAAAGTTAAGTGAATAAATTCTTTAAGTTTAATAGATTTTTTATTTAGAAATAATAAATAATGTATTCTTACATATTCAATATGTGAATTTCTTGTAAACAAAACATATAGAGATGAATTAATTGATCATTTTAAGACAAATAATATTTTATATATTTTGCAAGAATAGTTATTTTGGTCCTACATGAAACATGATGTAAAAAGAATTTGTGAGAAATATCTAAATTGTAAGCTTGCAAAGTCTAAGACATGTTCGCATGGTCTATATACCCCTCTGCCATATCAAACAAATCACGAGTTGATATATCTATGAATTTTGTATTGAGTTTTCAAATTTTAAGAATAAAAATAATTTAATTTTTATTGTGGTAAATAAATTTTCTAAGTTGACATATTTCAAAAAAAAGCATACAATTATATAACATGCCTAAGAGTATCATTTTAAATAGAAAAAAAAATTTCTAATTTATTTTTTGAAAATTTTATTGGGAAATATTAGGAACTAAATTTTTATTTTCTATTATTTTTCATCCACAGCTTGATAGTAAAACTAATATAGTTAGTAGGACATTATCAACTATGCTATGTGTTATTAGTCGTAAGAACATAAAAACTTATGAAGGAATATCTACCACATGTAATTGAAGTATCAATTTGTATATAATTGTAGAATATGTTCTATCACTAAATTTTTATCTTTAAAGTTATTTATGATCTTAATCTTTTAACACCTCTCAATTTGACTTATTTACCCATGAGTGAACATGTTAATCTTGATAATTAAAAAAATCAAATTAATAAAACAAATTCATAAAAGAACTAGGTCCAACATAGAGAAAAAAAATAAGCAGTATATTAAACAAGCTAATACATATTATAAAAGACTTGTATTTAAATAGCGAGATTAGATTTGACTACACATTAAAAAAAATTATATAGCGATATGCTCTAAGTCGCTTCCAATGAGAGATGAATCATTCCATGTTCTTAAATAAAATAATCAAAATGCCTACAAACTAAATCTTCTAGATGAGTACGGTAGTATTTATAGCTTTAATATTTCTAAATTCTCATTTTAATGTAAGTGATGATTTGAGGATAAATCTTTGTCAAAAAGAAAAACATGATGTAGACGTAGATGTACTGCTGAACTAAAGTACAATTGAGAAAATAATTCCAGTTGAACTAATTACTAGAGCAAAAGCAAACAATCAACTTTACTAAGCTTATCCAACAAATATGAGTTACAAATTATAAGAAAAAGTCTTGCTCACAAATTTAGATGGACCCAGTCAATATCCTGAAGGCTTAGAAAATTTTGAGTACCTTAATAAGAAAAGACAATCATTGTATATTTTATTTTTTTTATTTTTACTTTAATTTATTTTATTATATAATTATAATTATTGAAGATTATTACCTAATTTGAGAAGATATCCCAAACATTATATATATTATTTTTTGGAATAAAATAAGTAAATAATTTTCTGATGACAGTAAACTTTTTGATTCTTTGAGATCTTTTTGAATAACCACGATTTCCCGTACGTTCATCATTAACTTATCAATCAATCCTTTATAATTGATTGTGACTTCATCACGATACCAAGATTCTTACTTCTATATAAGCAATGATTTGTAAAATTTTACTTCAAAATCTAATCGTAGAATGATCTTAGTCACCAAATATGAACACGAGTCTCATTAATTTTATTGAGGTTCATATCACATGTAAATGTTTTACTCAACACACATTATTTCAAATAATCTCTTGTCCTCATTTCAATATTACATATTCTAGTTTTTTCTTCTCTTTAATAAATACAAGATTATAAATAGACTTTTCAAAAGAATTTGTCATCCAAAATGACAATAAATTATGTTTGATAACAAAAGTATAATCATATCTAATCATACTTAAGATCTTATTTTCAAACTTTCAAATAAATCAATAGTTTGATCAACTCAAGATCATGTTGGTAGCAAGAATATTTACACATACTAATGGTGTCAACTAATGAGATATATTTTCTCATTTAGCCAAAAAATCATTATTATGTTGATATTTTTATTGTTACATCTCACAAAGTAGATTGTGTGTTAACTAGATATAATAAATATATTTATTCATGATAATCTCAAGAAATACATATTTATTCAATAACCATTATAATTTAATATTCCTAAAAACTTAGATATTACAAGTAGATTGCAAAAAAAAAAAAATTATGGCCTAAAGTAGTCCCTTATAGTGTGATTTAGTAGATTTTTTTTATAATTACTACTTTTGGTCATAAGAGATACATGTCATACTATTCCTATTTTTTTTCTACATAGATCAAAAGATCAATATATAATATTATTAGTATATATCAATAATATTTTAATTATGAAAAATAATCAATTAAATAGATCTTAATTAAAATAATTTCTACAAACTAAGTTTTAGTTGAAGAATTTGTAATATCTAAGATATTTCTTGATATTTAAATTGGATACTCATAAGGTACAATATTTTTTTCTTAGAATATATATGCTTTGGATATTTTATTTGACCATGGTGTATATCATGATGTGTGTACTTGTTGACTCACCAATTAAACCGGGTGTAGATTTATTTATTATTATTAGTTTATCAATTAATTTCATTAGATATAAAGGAATCATAAAAAAATAAAATATAGGATAATGACCAAATTATATATCACATACTTTATCAGTATAATAATTCAGTGTCGAGATTCTTCTAGACATTTAGATTTCAATTGTGCTCTAACAATAACAAATAGTAGATTTATCACAAGTTTGTGTTTTACTTACAAAAAAAATTATCTCCTAAAAAATAAAAAGTAAACAATCATTTTCATGTCTAGGGACAAGGTAAAGCATAAAATTATGACACAAACTATATGTAAACTCTAATAGATCTATTACTTCTTAGAGAATCTTTGCCTATTAGTTCAGAGACTTGAAATACTTTACAATAATAATCAAACAATTCGGTCCATTATTACAAATTCAATATTTTACAAATAGACAAAATATATTAAGATTGATTTTTATTTTATTTAAAAGAAAATCCAAGATGATTCGATAGGCATTACATATATTTGTTAGTGATCAAATTACAAATATTTTTACAGTCTTTGAAGAAATCGTGGGTTTTTTTTCTCCAAATTGAGTTTTTGTAACATTTACACCGCAAATTGAGAGAGTATTGGTTTTTTTTATTTTTCATTTTTTGAGAGCACTCAACATATGAATGCCACAATATATATATATATGATTTATGTTATATTTTAAAACAATTTTTTAATTAATAATTTTTTTTATTTCTTTATTTTATTTTCTCCTCTTCTTCTCACTTGATATGCTCCAACTTCCCAAAAAATATTGTGGGCATATTCCTAATTCAGAACAATATAAATGTTATTACAAATACCCTAAAAGGATATCAAATTTTTTTCTTTCAAACTAGGCATTTAGAATTTACACTAACTTCAAAAAATAATAATTAGATCTTATATTTTGCATTTTCATTTTTTATACCTTTTGTACATATAGTTAGTTTATTTGATAAGCATTGGACCCGACCATCATATAAGAGTGCTCCAAATAATTTTATATTCATATAATATTCAAAGTTGAGGCAAAAAAATAAAGTTTGATATTAGTTTGCTACAATAATTTTTACAATTTTATACATCACTTTGCACACCTCGTTGTTTTTAACAATCTATTTACCAACCACATCTATATATTACATATATTTATATTCCTCACCCAAACTCTAGTTTATCTCATATCAACACTAGGCTAGCAACCTTTTAATCAGATGAGCTTTATGCCATAGGGGTCAAGACAGAATGCAATCATAGTCAAGTGTTCATCATTCCCATCCATTCCAATATCCAAAGTAGTTATTGAATCATACTATTCTAAAATTGATGGTGTTCATTACATATGATATAAGATGCTAACCAGAATGCTTAGAACATATAAACTATGAATGATATGTATGCATGATTTCAAGTACAATCATAATTTCAAACTAATACATATATTATATTTTAGGTTTGCATTGTAATACTATGCTAACCCTTACCATGAAAAAACTTGATCGGTTTAACATATCTATAGTTATGACCTCTCACCATTGACAGCTAAAGCAATATCATTTTCACAACCCAACACCCATGTCATGAATATAAATTCTGATTCTTAACAATGATATTAAAACAATATTAAGAAACCTGAATTGCTACCATATTAAAACAACAAGCAAAAATTTATTTCCAATATTTCAATTAACATGTATATCACTAACAATATTCATATTCATAATGTATTAGATATATACAAAATTCAAACTTACTTGATTATGAGTGACAGCCAAGAACCATATACTTCAGTCAGAGGATATATTGAGATTACTGCAAATCACCCATGTGATTACGTTTTAATATTGTTTCCTTATTCAACCAGACCAGTGACACAAATATATAAAGTAAAACATTGAGTTTATGAATGAAACAGCTCTATCACACAATGATTAAAACCTTTTTCATTAAGTTTTCACGGAATCAAACAGAATCTTGTTAGTTAACATTATTTAACTAATCGCAACTTTAACACCAAACTCGTACGCTCTAAACCACGATCTAAATTCAGATGAAGAGAGGTGAATTCCCTCAGTATAATCATTTGATACAAGAGTATCTTACAACTTTCACCCAACAAATGATATTAAGTAGCTTAGAAAGTAAGCCACGATCAAGGTTTTCAGATAAGTTGCATGCTTTCACCATAATGTTGATTCACAAGCCTGCTGAATAGTTTCTCATCATTGAAACATACCTAATACCCAGCTAAGTTTGAGATATCAAATCCCTAATCTCATTAACAACTTCCGCAAAAACAAATTCATCCATAGAATAGATGCAGGAAACATTTAGATAAAATGTCCAGCTTAAAAATGCATGATGGACGAAATCACAGCTTTACCAGCTTAGAAAAAGTTTTGATTGCATAGATAAGTTTCCATGTGTTAGACCTGATGTAAACCCAGGAATTGTGTTAAACCAAAACTCAATTGAACCAATCATTGAAACAAAGACAAAAATATCAAATTATATTTTTATTGGATTGATCAAGAACACGTGAGTTGATAGTTACCTGAAAATACCTTATTTACAAAATTAAATAAGCCAAATCAATATCATTAAGACCTTAAAAATATTGAATATTATAGAAATAAAAGAGTCTTCCAATTGAAGCATGAGTGTCTTAATAAAAAAAAGATAATCATAATAAATTTTACTTTTGTCTTTTTACTTTGTTTAGTATATTATATAAATATAATTATTAAGGATTAAAAGTATTACTTAATTTGAGGAGATATCTCAAATATTATATAAATTATTTCGCTGAATGAAATAAGCAGACAATTTTTTGCTAAAAATAATTTTTTTTATTCTTTGAAAACTTTTCAAATTATCAAGATTTCCTATGACATGTATCTATAACTTATCAATTAAATTTTTATAATTAATTATGGCATCAACAATATATTGCAATTCTTATTTCTGTATAAGCAAGGACTTGAGTTATTTTCCTTCAAATCTAATTCTAAAATGATCTTGATTACTAAATCTAATAATGAGACTCATTAATTTCAGTGAGGTTCAGATAGAGGTGTCAAACGGCCGGCCCGGCACGGCCCGTCCCGTTTTAAACCGGCACGATCGTGCTATCGTGCCGGGATGGGCACGGCACGGTTCCCGTACCGTGCCCGGCCCGGCCCGGCCCGGTTTAAATATAGGCGGGCCCGGCATGGCCATACAGGCCAGGGCAAAGGCTGACCCGAGCGGCCGAGCCCGACTACTCGAGTCCTGAGACTGAGAGTGAGAGAGTGAGAGACAGAGAGAGAAAGAGAGGCATGGGCAAGCCGGAGACCGTACGGACAGGCAGAATATTGTTTTTTTTTTAAAAAATTTATATAATGTAAATTGTATTGATTAAGTGTAGAGTATTAATTAATAAATATAAATTTTTTTAAAAATGTTAAAAATAAAAATTAAATAAAAAAACAAATTTTAGAAAAGTATTTTTTATCAAATTCAAATTAGTTTAACTTTTATTATATTTATTAATTATATATTAAAGTTATTAATTTTTAAAATAAAATTTAAATCGTAAAAAAAATAAATCAATACATTATGTTAGTAAAAATAAAAATTAAAAAAAATTAAACAACACAAATGAAAAATTACCAATCATGCATTTGAAACCGATGGTCCGAACAAAACAAGTATAAGTTTCAACACAACGTACAAACAAAGCGTACAAATACAATGAATAAAAAAATATCGAAAAAAAAAATAGCATATTATCATCAATCGTCAATCGACATATCATGAGAATCATCAGCCGCAACATAAAGATCAGTATCATATGGATCATCATCAATGGCAATCAACTCCTCCGCCATCGTAATGGATGTGTATGCGACTGCAGTGTCTGTCCCAGTCCCAGCTCCAGCACGATCATGGATGCTAAACCTCGATTCCTCTCAATCCTTCAAACATGTCAAGGCCTTAATCATATCTAGACATAATCTCGATCTCCTATCCGAAATCACGTTCACTGCAACAGAAAAAGCAGACTCCGATGCTACGCTCGACACCGGAGGAGTCAGTAGATCCCGTGCAATCCTAGATAACACGGGATAGGTGGACTCATATGATTTCCACCACTGTAATAAATCAAGATTCTTAGTATCAGAATGTGATAGGATTGAGCAGTAATCAGTATCTAAGTACCGAGACAGCTCGCTCCTATATGATGGTCCAGCCCTACGTTTCCCCCACGCTAGCTGAATGAAATAATCGTTATCTCCGAACAAGGTATCAATGTCCGTAATCACAGTCTCACTACTACCACCACCATACCTAGTATCGTAGTATGTGAATATGTCAGTCAACTTCTCGTGAATGAACCCTTCAGGTGGCTCTTCCAGGTTCATGCACGAGGAAATGAAAGTCAGGGTATTTTCTACCCCTTCCACCTTAACCCTAGGGTTCATGCATGCAGCGAGGCAATAAAGAGATGAAATGGTTGACCAGTACTTCAAGTACTTGGTCTCCATCTCTGCAACCATATGGCTAAGCGTCGAGTCAGCTCGATACTTCCTAAACATGCTACTAATGTTGTATATGCACCGGAGACAATGCAAGTGGTGGGCTGTGTTGCACGGATACGCCTAGGAGCTGCCGTGTCCACGTGTCCGACACGTGGACACGTGGACACGGGTCGGACACGGATCTGATACGTGTCCGATACGCCACGTGGCGTATCGGACACAAATCCGTATGGGATACGCCACGTGGCGTATCGGATACGCGTCAGAGACGTATCCGACGCGTTGTTCGGAGACGTATCCGACGCATTTTTGGAAACAGATTCCAAAAACGCGTCGTTTTTTTGGAATCTGTATCCAAAAATGCATTTCGGGAGGGGGGGCGGGAGGGGGTTTCGGAAGGGGGGGCGGGAGGGGGTTTCGGAAGGGGGGGCGGGAGGGAGTGGGTTTCGGAAGGGGGGGCGGGTGGGAGTGGGTTTCGGAAGGGGGGGCGGGCGGGAGTGGGTTTCGGAAGGGGGGGCGAGAGGGGGTTTCGGAAGGGGGGGCGGGAGGGGGTTTCGGAAGGGGGGAAGGGGGGGAAGGAAAATACCTAACATTTTGTTTACATTATTTTAAAATACAGTATATTTAATTATTTTAAAATACCTAATATTTATAATTAATAATTTTTATTTTTAATTTTATTTTTTTTATCATGACGTATCCTAGCCGTATCCGTATCCTAGTTTTTTAGAATTTGCCGTGTCCCCGTATCTTGCCGTGTCGTATCCCCGTGTCCGTATCCGTGTCAGTGCAACATAGGTGGTGGGCGTATAAACCGACGAACACATGTTTGTCGTGTCATAAAATATCTTCCGGAATTTCATAAATGAAATTCCTGAAGCCCAGTCAGTGTCGTCAATAATAAGTTCGTCACTCTTACTATTGACGTAGTCGAATATAACGTGTTCGTATCCAACACATGATTCCAACATCAGGTACGTGTAATTCCAACGATGTCTCACATCCGATTGAAATTTCTTCTTCTTAAGATTCACAGACAAACAGAGAGTACCAAACTCTTGTCTGCGATGAGTGCGAATATACTTTAGTGCATTGCGTATATTATCCAACGCGAGGGAACACACCTTCATACCCGCTTGAACAATCAGGTTAATCACGTGACACATGCATCTGACATGAAAGATCTCTCCTAATGGTGCGTCTCTAATATTCCTAACAAACATATTGATCGCTACTCCATTATTAGAAGCGTTATCGAATGTGACACTAAAAATTTTATTTTGAATTTTATATTCCCTAAATATTTTCATCATACACTCAAAAATGGCCGTGCCATCATGAAGATGAAGAATCTCAGTGAATCCTAAAATTTTTTTATTGATTGTCCAGTTAGAATCTACATAGTGACTCGTGAGACATGCATAAGAAGAATCATCGTGACTTGTCCATATATCGGACGTCACGGACACCACTCCACTATATGCCATAAATTCCTTAATAATTTTTTGTTTTTCTAACTTATATATCTTTAGTATGTCACTCCTAGATGTGGACCTAGGAATCCTACGATAGGAAGGCTGAAAATAAGTCTGCATGATGCGCACTACCTTCGGATCTTCGGAAAATCTGATCGGAAGACCCATCAATGTAATGAGCCTGGCCATGCCGTCCCTACCCAATTCGTTGGAGTATACGAAGGGAGTAAACTTTGAGACTGAACTCGATCCAGTCTCAAAAAATATAGTGCCAAGTTGGGTTTGCCTAGGATCTAAGGGTCCATGTTTTTTGGTGCATAATTCGGCATGCCTCTTAAGGTGCCCAGTCCCACATGAACTCTTGCATGTTAAAAGTCACATACAATATTTGCACTGTACCATTTCTAATTCCTCACCCCTAATATTTTTTTGTGTTATGATTTTAAAATGAATCCAAACTACAGAAGTCCTCCTAGTTTTTTGTTTTTTAGAACTTTGAGTTGGGACGATAGAAGAAACCAAAATTTCAGCAGCCGCAGACGTCTGTGTAACACTAACATTTTCATTTTCCAAATTTAAATACGTGTCAGGTGTATTTGTCATTTTTTATGTTTTTTATTTTTTCCTAAGTTTTTCTAGAGAGTGAAGCTTTAGAGAGTGAAGCTTTAGAGAGAAAAAATAAATAAAAACGTAAAATAAATTACCCGATAAAAGTAATAAGGTCAGTCACGTGCAAGGTGCACCACAGGAAACTCTGATGTTCAAAACTCAAGTTGAGTTTCACGAAAATCCAAGCCGAAAGCAAAATCACGAGGCCCGAAAGAGAGATGTATGATTTATGTGAGAGAGAGAAAGTTTTGAGAGGTTTTATATTTTTGAAAAACATGAATGTTATAGGGAGAAGGGTAGAATTTATAGATTAAAGATATTAATTTTTTATAAAAAAAAATATTTTTTTTATATTTTTTTGATTTTTTAATATATAATTAGGGGGCAGAATCACGAGGATCATCGGATTCTGCCCCCTAGCCGTTGGAGGCAAATCCAACGGCTAAAATCCAATATGATTTGAAAAAAAAAAATTTTCCCGTTGGGATTGGGTCGGAAGTCTGGACCGCGGGTCGGGTCCATTCAGACCCGACCCGCGGGCTTTATTTCGGGAGGGCCCGGGTCACGCCCACGCATGCCCGCCGCCCGCGTGAAACCTAACCAGCACGAAAAAATACCGTGCCGGCTTGCCGTGCCCCGGCACGACTCGGGCCTAACCCGGGCACGGCATGGGCCCGGGCATAGTTTAAAAACGTGCCGGGCCGGCCCAGGCATGGCCGAACCATGCCATGCCTCGTGCCGAGTCGGGACGGCCCAACCCGTTTGACACCTCTAGGTTCAGATTATTTGGTGTCAAAGTTTAGTTCTAATCTCAAGTCTACTTTTACTTTCATTTAATTTTTACATAATTTGATTTCTCCTTAAATTTTCATTTAAAATTATTTTGATTTTGTTAAATTCTTCATCTAGTAATTTTTTTTCTACAAAAAAAAAGAAAAATAAAACAAAAAAAAACATAAAGAAAGAAAATACAAAAAAAGAGAATCCAAAATTAATTCAATACAATATACTATTTATTGTGAATCTCTTTCTAAATATTATTTGTTTTTACTTTAAATCTATATTATTATTATTTTATTAACCTCAAAATTTTTAATCTCGGTAACTTTGTAGAAACTATCACTCAAATCTTTCTTGTTCATTTAAGTTCAAAAAACCAAAACATCTTTATTAAGTATTGAGTGACACAGTCATACTTATTTTTGAAAGAATATATAGCCGTTAAATAGAAGCTTCTTTAAAAACTATTGATCCAAATTATCTATTGAAACAATTATACATTTAGAAAGGTGACAAAATATTTCATGAATGAGAGAAAATATTCAACCTAGAGAATATGTTGATATTTAATCCAAGATAAAAATAATCCAAAATTTCATCTTGAATGAAAAAAAAAAAGATAAAGTTGATTTTTCATTGTTATAATTATTCTAGCATAAAAAGGTAAATCTAGTAGCGAATAAATTCACTAAATATATAATTATTTGATGAGATTGATTTGTGATTAGTATAAGATGAAAAAGAGAACTTCCAATAAAAACATGTGAGGAGATGAAATCAGTAATAAAAATATCATTTTATTCCAAGTTATTACTAACAAACCTTATTTAAGAAAGTATAAAACTTAACACAATAAAATAAAAGTGTAAGAGACTATCACGTATAAATTATAAACATGGTAAAATTGAATTAAAAAATTAAAAATTAACTCTAATATTAAGGAACGCCGAGAGACTACCATGACTAGATTTCTAGCAAAAATGAATTAAAAAAATTACAAACATAATAAAATTGTATCATTATGTAGAAATTGAAGATATAAAGCATATGACAATTAAGATTAATAACTCAAGACACCGAGAAATCCATGTATAAACTATAAGTTGGGTCAATAATCTAAAAAATTAAATTATATAAGAAAAACAAAAAAATTATTAATGATTAATCAAAAGAAAGTTCAAAAACCTAATATTGTCAACCATGATTCTCATGATAAAATTGAAACTTCTACTACTTAAAATCATTATATCAAATACTTTAAATATTTTGGAAGAGATCATATAACAAGTTAATATACAAATAAGAAAATCATGTTATTTAAAGAATATAAAAAAATTAAAAATAATGAATAAGATATTCAATCAATGACATCCTTAAGAAATATATCAAAAAAAGCTGTTCAAAGAGAATTATTATTTACAAGAAAAACTATAACTTAGATCAATCATCTAAAGAATTAAATTATATAAGAAAAACAAATAACTTATCAATAAATAATTAAAAGAGAAGTCCATAACGAAATATTGTCAACCAAGATTCTCAAGATAAAATTGAAACTTCTATCACTTAAAATCATAATATAAAATACTTCAAATATCTTGAATAAAACAAATCAATCTTTAAATAAGATGATTATGTTATTGAAAGAAAATAGAAAAAATTGAAAATGATGAGTAAGATACTCAATCAATGAGATCCTTACAAGATAAATCAAGAGAAATTCAAAGAGAATTATTGATTACAAGAAAAACTCTAGATATACAAGACAAAAAAAACTATTTCATACTAGGGGTAATGTGAAAGGTAATATATATAGTATGACCTGATGGTGTGGGTTGTACAAATATAACAAGCATAATTATGATACAAAATTTAAAATAATCAACTATGAAGTACTCACAACCATATAAATTATATTGACTAAATAACAATAACAAAATAAAAGTGAATAGATAAATATTAGTAACTTTTCAAATTGAGAAATATACAAATGAATTATTATGTGATGTAGTATTGATGAAAGCTAAACACATTCTATTAGGCAGGTCATTGCAATTTTAAAGACAAGTCAAGCATGATGGACTTGCCAAGAAATATGTTTTTCAATTAACTCATGCACAAATATATGAAGATCAAGTAAGAATAAAAAAAGATAATACTCATAAAACATAAAAAATAAAATAAAATAAATATGATCAAAAAAAAAAGAGAATAATAAATAAAAAGATGAAAAATAATTTATCTAATAAAAAAAATAAGAGAAAAAATCAAAAAGAGTGCAAAAGAATTTATCTAATAAATAAACTATTTCACACTAGGGGTAATGTGAAAGGTAAAATATATAGTAAGACTTATGGCGTGATTTGTACAAATATAACAAGCATAATTATGATACAAAAATTAAAATTATCAACTATGAAGCACTCACAACCATATAAATTATATTGACTAAATAACAATAACAAAATAAAAGTGAATAGATAAATATTAGTGTCTTTTCAAATTGAGAAATATACAAATGAATTATTATGTGATATAGTATTGATGAAATCTAAACATATTCTATTAGACAAGTCATTGCAATTTTAAAGACAAGTCAAGCATGATGGACTTGCCAATAAATATGTTTTTCAATTAACTCATGCCCAAATATGGGAAGATCAAGTGAGAATAAAAAAAGATAATACTCAAAAAACATAAAAAATAAAAAAAAATGATCAAAAAAAAAGAGAAAATAGTAAATAAAAAAATAAAAAATAACTTGTCTAATAAAAAAATAAGAGAAAAAAACAGAGAGTGCAAAAGAATTATTATACAAAAAAAAAAGGTAAAAAATATTATGTTCAAATAAGTTAATAACTTTACTTATTAATAAGGAGGTTTTATTAAATACTAATGATCATAACACTATCTTGCCTGATTTTGTTTTTCTCTTTTATAGGAATACAAATATATTTTTCCTAATGAAACATCACTAGGACTACATCCAATCTGTAACATCAAGCATTTAATTGATTTTATTCTAGAAATTCATATCCCTAATCAACCTACAAATAAGAGTAATCCAAAAAAAACATATAAACTACAAAAATAGATTAGTTAATTATTATAAAATAGACATATTAGGGAAAGCATAAGTCCATGTGTTGTTCTCATATTACTAGTTCATACAAGAAATGATTTATAGAGAATATATATTGATCATCAAGCAATTTACAACATAACTATAAAGTATTAATATCACATTCCATGACAAATTGATGTGTTAGATGAGTGGTTAGTTATACCATAACTAACCACAAGTTAAGGTATCAACATCACATTCTACAACAATACTATAAGTCCATGACATAACTAATCTCATGATGCTTGTATATTTTTTAAAATAAATTTTAAAAAGTAATATCATAAAATTCAAATAGCATAGGGTGATAAATGTAAAATAATATTCAAAACAAAACATAATTTATATGAGTAATTAGTTATGTTATTTAAAATAACTAATGTACCTAAGATTTTCATGAGATTAATGAACTATATTGTGCAAGCCTTCATTGACAAATCTATGATAATATATTTTAATGATATCTTAATTTATAGTGACAATTGAAATAAATATCTTGACCACAAAGTCGATCTCAAATACTTTAAGGGGAAAAAATCATTTACAAACTTTTAAAAATGTATGTTTTGTAAGGATAAGTGTCTTTCTAAGTTCTATCATTGGTGTTCAAGAAATAAAAATAGACAAAAAAATAAAAATAATTAAAAATGACCAACACCAACATGTGTAACTAATGTAAGGAATTTTCATTACTTAACAAGCTTTTAATAAAGATTTATAAAAAATTTTAGTAGTATCACAACAACTCTAATTGAAATAACAAAAAAATATATAATTTAAATGGGGAAATAAACAAGAAAAGATATTCAAATTACTTAAAAAAAAATTATTAATACTAGCCTAATTTTTATAAAACTTTCAAAATTAAATGTAATATTTCAATAGTTAATATTAGAGTCATTAATATGCAAGAATCTAGACCAATTATATATTTCAATAAGAAATTAAATAGAGCACCAATAAATTAGCCTACTTATGAAGAGAAAATATATACTTTGATGAGAGTCTTGGAGACATGACAACAAATTAAATAAATATCATGCCAAATTAATAAAATTTATCAAGACATTTCCTAAAATTATTAAGTACAAATAAGTAAATGAAAACATTGTTGTTAATGCTTTATCCTATATATATATATTATTTTCTATCTTAGAGTCAAAACTTTTAGGGTTTAAATATATCAAGGAGTTATAAGCTACTTTTATTAATTTTGCCAAATATTCAATGATTATTAAAAAATTACAGTGGGTAAGTTTTTAAAATTTTAATAAATTTTTTTTTACAAAGAACAAATTAAGTAATCCTACATATTCAATGAGAGTTGCTTGTAAAAGAAGTATGAGATAGTAGATAAATTGGATATTTTAGAGTAGCTAGACTTTTTATGTTTTACAATACTACTTATTTTGGCCTCATATGAAACTTGATGTGGAAAAAATTTATAAAAAATATCTAAATTGTAAGCAAGTGAAGTCTAAGACATATCTACATGATCTATATACCCCTTTGCCCATACCAAACAAACCATGAATTGATATATCTATAAATTTTATGTTAAATTTGACTAGGTCAAAGAATAAAAAATATTCAAACTTTATGGTAGTAGATAAATTTTTAAAAATAATATTCAATATCATGTCATAAAACTAATGATGTATCACACGTATCTAATTTATATTTCAAAAATATATATATGGTTGCATGATATACATAAGAGTATTATTTCAGATAAAAATATTAAATTTCTAAGTTATTTTTAGAAGAATATGAAAACAATTAAAAATATAGTTTTATTCTATGCAAGTAATAATTCAATAAACTGATAATTAAATTGAGATAATTAATGAGACATTGTCAACAATACTATGTTTTATCATTTATAATAAAATAAAAATTTGAAAATAATATTTACAACAAGTTAAATTTATATATAATTAAAGTATCAATCTGCCTTAAATTTTTATCGTTTAAAGATATTTGTGATTTTAATCTTTTGACATCACTCAATTTGACTCAAATATTTATAAATAAACATATTAATCTTAACGGCAAGAAAAAATTAAATTAATTAAATAAATTCATGAAAAAACTAGGACCAACATTTAAACTAACTCTATAATATGTTAAATAAGTTAATAAAAACTACAAAAAAATTATATTTGAATCAAGAGATTATGTTTGTCTATCTATAAGAAAAGAAAGGTTTCCTATTGATAAATACTCTAAGCTACTTCTAAGGGCAACTAAATCATTACAAATTCTAGAACAGATCAATGAGAATATTTACAAACTAAATCTCCCAAGTAAGTATGATATTAGTTCTAGCTTTTATATTTTTAATTTATTTCCTTTTGATATATATGATAATTTGAGAACAAATCTTTTTATAAAAAAAAATCACAATGTATACATAGATGTTATGCTAAACCAAACTCAATTGAGGCAGCTCCAAGTAGATCAATCACTAGAACAAAGACAAGAATATGAAATAATACACTTACTAAGCTTATCAAACAAGCATAGGTTGATAATTACCCAAAAAGACCTTTCTCAACAAAATCAGATGAAACCAATCATATCATTAAAACTTTAAAAGATTTAAAAAATTACAAAAATAAAATAGAAAATACTTCAATTGAGTCATAAGTATCTTAATAAAAAGGATACACAATCATTATATCTTTTATTTTTGTTTTTTTTTTTTTGATTATTTTTATTATATAATTATAATTATAGAGAAGAATAATGATTGCCTAATTTGAGTGAATATTTCAGTTATTATATATATTGTTTTGTAAAATAACATAAGTAGATAATTTTGTAAGGATAAATTATTTGGCTCCTTTAGAACTTTTTAAATTATTAAATTTTTTTATGATATTTATTTTTAACTCATCAATTAATCTTTCATAATTGATTTTGATATCATCACTATACTAAGATTCTTACTTTTGTATAATTAATGAATTGAGATATTTTACTTCAAATCTTATTATAGAATAATCGTGATTACTAAATCTAATCACGGATTTTGTTAATTTTAGTGAAATTCATATCAGAAACACTTCCATCTTTACTAGAACATCAACTCTTCTATGCATGCAGAGGCTAAATCCAGTGATAGAGTTTATTTATATGGTCAACCGAAGCTTCATATTTACCTCACAACTATCTAATGTCTATCTACCATTCATTTGCACAACAATAATTTTACATTTTAAAAAAAACAGTGATGATTGCCAAGCACTATTACATGTTATGCACGTTCAACTCCTCAATATTTTTACTGCAGTTTCAAGTGCTTACCAACCGTTTCCGTGAATTTCCTAAGAAGACGCCAATAGTATAGTGAGCATCAATTTTTTGTCTAATTTGGACGAAGAGAAACATTAAATTACATTTTAATAAATCCCTTTCACTCCATGTAGCACAGAGAATAAACCATTTTGGAAGTCCGCAATCCATAAATATCCAAATATAACACCAAACCCCAAGAAAACCCATATGAAGTTACAGGAAAACCTGCTATCTGGAAAGAAATCGAGTTAAGAACCCCGAATTCTTGTAAGAGAGCGTTTGGGTGCCGCCGTGCAGACACAAGAAGAAAGCATGGGCGATTGACGAATTACACGTGAGTCCTTGCTGGTTTGACTTTTGAAGAGACTTAAATATATGCAATATTCAAAAAAATCAAATTAATATAATATATATTAATCATTAAATGATATTATAATATTATATCAGACAGTGAGAATCTAAATTGCAAGAGAATTTATGTGAATGTGGATCATTTTTTAGAATAATTTTAAAAAGTCACCAAATTTAAAAATTTAGATAAAATTACCCCAAAATAAAAATAATTATATTTTAGTATGATTTAAAACATTAATATGAAAATGTCTCTTCTTTACAATGTTCCCAATTAATCTTTAATAAAACATCACATTACACTTTAAAAAAAAAAAGATGGGTTGTATCCTTAGATGTTTGCCCCATGTGTTTTTTTTTTAATAAATAAAAATATCCACATATTGGACAGGACCACTATTCTACCCACATTTTTTAAAAAATAAAAAATGAATATTTTTATTTTTCTATTTTTATATTATATACATATATTTTTATATTTTCTCTTTAAAATTTATGTATTTATTTATACATCTATATATGTATATGCATTCAACTACAAGAAAAAATGAGATAAGGAATGTCCAATTTTATTTCTAATATAGTCATAATGTTCAAATAGCGACGTAATTAGATTTGAAAATGATTCATTTCTAAAGTACTTTTTTTAAAATTTTAGAAACAAATAATACATGGCATTTCTAAAATGTGTAATAGAAGATTTGTATTACTATTTTTAGCGGCGTAAATGAGATCTCAGATTCCGTCGCTAAATTGGCGACGGGCTATAATAGAAATCCAAGTTTTGTTTCGAAATTAGAAACATATTTTAAAAATATCATTTTTAGTTTCTAATATTTGTAACTGTAACATGAACATATCTCTTTTGTTATTATTTCTGTATATTATATATAATATACAAATACATATAGAAATCATATAATCTATAATAAAATAAAAATATACACATTATTTATCAAGTGATATTCACATAATATCTACTGTAAAGTAATATGTTAAATAACAAACATAAAAGTTCATCAATTATAGTACACATTCATAACTTAAATAAAAAATAATAATACAAACCAAAAGTTCATAACAAAAACTTTCGTTGCAAAAAATTAATCATACAACATTACAAATAACTATGAATCCTTATCAAGAGTATTATCCTCATGAGATCTAGATGGATCTTCTTCAGAATGCTGAAAAAGAGATGATACCTCTACCAACTTGTATATTAATTTCTCTATCTTTAAAATCTTCAGTTACATTTTTTTTTCTTCTCTTTTCATTTGTTTTACCTCTCTTTTCATTATTTCTTTATATCTTTTTATTCTTTCAGCCTCTCTTTTTCATTTCTTTAATTTCCTTTTGTATCTCTATATTCTTTAGTTGCATCTCTTCATTCGTTTATTGTACCTCTTTATTTTTCCTTTATAATGTATCATGAATTTCATGTATCTCCTCACGCAACCTCTCATCAAATAGATTATTGTAATTGGAAAATGATGATGAACTCTATGTAGAACCTAGATAAAATGAAGATGAATGGATACCAAGACCATACACTCGCCATTTTTTTCGATTTCACTCCGACTGCTTGAAGGTAAATATGAACAATATCAATCTTTGGAACCTCTATAGAAGGATCTATCAATTGTGAAGCAATGGCAACCATATTCTCCACATCTTTCTACAATTATTAAAAAATAACACAACTCATCATTACTATATCCAGATAAAATATATACCCAATACATGAACTCCCTACTAAAAAATAACATAAAAATGAAGTTATTTATGATATTTAATTAGTCCATTTATAATAACTCAAAATATACGGTAAAAAAAATTACTTGACTTTGCATATTGATTTCAGTGAATGCCAAAAAAATAAATTTTTTACATTGTTATCTTTCATTGATTGCAAATTGTATGTGTTAGTACAAGTACAAATTGAGAAATTCACATTAATATCATTTGACTATTTGTCCACAAAAGATCCATCCTTATTTGAGAAATTCATAATAATTTATGAAAGATAATTTTACCAAATCTACTAAATGTTGGTAAGTACCTTTGAACCTCCAATATGTTTCGAATATCCTAAACCTTCACCTACTTTCTCTAGTTGATAATTATGTAAGCCCATATGGGAGAAGATCTTGAACTCCTCATTATTTCAATATTCCCACCACTTAATCCAAATATTAAGGGGGACACTATTAGGCTATTAGGCTTAACATCTTTATCATACTTTTTTCTTTATTTACCAAGCTTATTATTGTATCTCACACTAACCACAAGTTTCCATGTATTCTTCACCAATACCACCAAAGCATTGTTCTATTTTTATTTTTTCTACAAAAACCAAATAAACTAATAATACATTGTAATACATTTATTTTAAGAGTATTTCATATTAGACCAAAATGAAAAATAAGTAAATGCATTAAAATTAGACCTCAAATTCTTTTCAATATAATTCTTTCATATTTGGAGGCACTTTGCTCCACTTTATACCCTCTACAACTAGTTTTTTCTTAAATATTATCTCAATTATACAAGAAATAGAAGGAATAAATTTATAAGTAGTTTAACATTAGTACATACATATACATATTAACAAAATACACCCATTTTTATGCTATTAGGTTGATATTTAATTAATTTTTATTTATTATCCAAAAAATCATAACGCAAATATTTTTTTAATTCTTCGATGAGTAGCAAAGTCATACTTTATTATTAATTGAAATTACCATATTTTAACCATAATTATTTACTTATAATTTCATTCATAGTTAATTACATTTTTTTTAAATAAAAATAATGAAAAATGATAATGCATATATGTAGTAAATTTAAGAAAGATATGTATAGTTTAATGTCAATTGTTGGTTGAATGAAGATTTTCTCATAACGTGGCATACAAACTATAGATTGTGAATATCTAGTTAGTGTCGATGATATAGTACTAATACATGGGTCTTCTAAGATAGATGGAATAGAGCTAACAATACCTTCTGGTACAAAATGAGATGAAGACAGAATAATAGTGGTAGTCAATTTGTGTGTGTCATGATAAGGTGATGCCAACATATCCTTTATACGTGTAGGAGAATACAAAGATATATTTGTAATATTGTCATCAATAAATACATGTATATTTTCTCTTACATAAACTATTAGTTGACTTCTTCTACCATTACACACATATTGAGATCCTCATACCTAAATCAAGTTATATAAACATCAAAAAATACAAAAACAATAAAAATATGTCATGAAAATACCACAATAACAAAACATAGTGATAAACACATTGACATTCACAAAACCAAAAAAAAATCATTTGGCATCCAAATTATAATAGTTTCAAATTAGCAAGATGACATAACATGAAAGTCATCTAGTCATCATTGAAAATTTCTAACAAATTATCTACAATTAATTCTACATATTCATCATTTAATTCTACAATTAATTCTTTCTCATTATATTCTTCAACATGGCCTTCAATAATGTCCAAATAGTTTCTGTCTTCATCAAGTAATATTTGAAAACCTTTATCTTTCCCAAGAATAATTGTATGAAGTTCCACATTATTATCTTACATTACAGGTACATGAGATAATGTAATAATAACTTATTTTCAATGAGTTCAATAGTTGATATAGGTTTTACTTTACATATTGCCCACCATTCACAAAGATTTTTTCTTTTGGTTTGATAAGTGATATAACATACTTTTTCAATTAATCAATTATGAAAATCAATATTAGATGCATTAGAGCTAGATCCCTTGATGCATACATTAATGTTCATTACAGCTCTATTTGAACTATATTTCAAAGTATGAAATTTCTATTCATTTATATAATATATAAGATATATTTGTAAACTTTATAATGATCATTTTGTAAGATCCTTCATTTTTCTATTATATATATTTGATGACAAGAAATGTACCTATAAAATGTTAAAAGATAAAAATATACTTATATAATATTGCACATTACTTTTTAGAATCAAAAATTATAAGTATATACTGACAAATTTTTCAAACTAAATTACAAAATCTTTTTCAAGTTTTGCATCAATTGAAACATCATTAATATGTAATTCTCTTTGTCTTAATTATTTAGTATAAATTCTTTAAAAAAATATTGAAGGTATTTTGAATTATTAAAAAGGTACATCACATACCATGATAAAGAAATGAGAATATAAATTTATTATAGATTTCACTCAATATTAGTTGTAACTTCCTCATAGTTCAACAAGATTTATGTGTGTAGCATGATACTCCTGGTCATCCAAAAAATATTTTGACTTTTTTCTACCATACGATTAACCCACATGTGTGAAAATATAAAGCATATTATTTTTTTTCTAATTCATCCCTCATATCATAATCACTAATTGGAGATATTTTATTATAAGGATTATACAATTGTGGCCAAAAATAATACGCACAAAATGCTGAAGCCTTTTCACCTAAGTAGGCATTGCAAATTGATCTATCCACTTTGGCATTATTTTAAATATTATTTTTTAATTTTCTAATATATGTGAAAAATATATTTATCAGAAAAAAAAATTATTTGTCAGATACTTTTAAATTTTCAGATTAATAAATAAAAATTATATAACCTCCCAATAGATACGGTCATTTATATTGTACAAGGCCTACTATCATGGATTCATAAGGCAAGTGGACTGGAAGATGTTCCATGGAGTTGAAGAAAATAGGAGAAAAAATGCACTCAAGTCTATATATACTTATGGGGATGTCATTTTATAATTATTCCATTTTTTTTATTTGTTAAGACATTACAAGTAAGATTCTTAATGAAAATGTGTATTTCGGTCAATACTTACCAAATATTTTGTGGAAGTAATTCACAGAATGTCATGGGTATTAGCCTTTTCATGAATAGATGGGAATCATGACTTTTCATCCCAAATAGCTTATGTTTTTTTATATCAATATATCTTCTCATTTTAGATGCATATTTTTTAGGGAACTTGAACTCCACCAACCATTTGCTTATATATTCTTTTGTATCCTTATCAAGATTATAACAAGCTTTAGAAAACTTATTCATTAATTTATCCCTATGTAACTTTGGATGTGAACATAACTCTTTTAAATTCTATATTGATTCTGCATTGTTTTTGTTTTTCCTTCCACATTCATGATAGCATTCAAGATATTATCAAAAAAGTTTTTTTTAATGTGCACCACATCTAAGTTGTGCCTAATTAGGTTAGTTTTCCAATATGGCAAATCCCAAAAGATACTTTGTTTCTTCAAATATAGTAATAATTCTTCAAATTTTGTACATTAATACAATCTGCATCATTATCTATGATATTTTTGAACCCATATCTTTTAATTAAATAAAATATTTTGACACTTAATCTCAAAAGTGGTGTATCTTTTATAACTTTATGGTCTTTCATATATACGTCAATATTCATCCAAAATGAATGTTTCATATGTAAGAATTTATTATAGTTATTAAACTAATAAGTCTTTCCTCCTTTGCTCAGAGTAAATATATCTGAGTCATGCATTGTAATATTTGAATCAACACTTACTACTAAAAATTACGATAATACCGACCAAAAAATTTTGTCGGTAATTATGTCCACAACATGACCAATTAGCAACCAAAAAAAGGTATCAAAAAAAAAAATCTGACCAAATTTTCGACCAAAGACTGATCATAATTATCAACTAAATATTTTTGGTTGGGAATCAGTCTGTAAAGTAGTTATCAAATATATTACCGACTATTTAACGACCTATAATTATAATTGGGTGGTACAATATTTTTTCAAATTATTAATAGCTTCGTACTACCGACCATTTACTAACCACGTATATAGTTCGGTAATTATTGACCAATTCACAACTAATTTAGAGATTCAAAGAGGCACATCGGAGAAACATACTTCAGACCAAATTCCCGATCAACTACCGACCATATATTACTACCCAAATATATTTGGTCAGAAGTATGGTTTGTAAATTAGGAGGGAATTAGCGAAAAATATTCCCGAAAGATTAGCGATCAATTAACGACCAGAAATATATAACCATTAAAAATGGTTGGTATAGTGGTTATTCAATATATTTATAAGGTCGTAATTACCGACCAAATTACCGACCGAATATATAGGTCAGTAATTCCTGACCATTTCACGACCGAATACTGACCATCCCTACCGACCAAATATTTTTGGTCAGAAATTGGTCAGTAAATTAGGATGGAAATAGCAAATATAAATTACCGACCATTTAACTACCAAAAATATATTACCATTAAAATTGGACGGTAAAGTGGACTTCAAAATACTTATAGATTTTTTCTCACTGACCGTTTACCGACCATACTTTTGGTCGGTAATTAATTGTTTTAATTTTATGATTTGAAAATCATTTGCTAAGTCATTAAAACCTAAAATCATCGAAACTCAGTCATTTTTTTGAATCAGAGCCGCATGAAATCGAATGATTTTGATCTTTCTTCTGAATCCAGGTAAGTATTTTTTTGTTCTTCTCCTTCAAAATTCTTATACACATTTGTGGTTCTCTGAATTATATATAGACAATCAGAATTTCATTTTTTCAGTATATTCGGGTATTAGGTTTTTTTTATCCTCCTAATTTCAAATTTTTGCTTCAATTTCATTTAACCTAACATGATTTTGACTCGACACAATTAATTAAATTATAATTTTTTATTTTTAAAAATTTGTTCATCTACTATTTAGATTTTTAGGAATTTAGTAATTTTGATTTCAATTACATAATATTTACATCCGAATAATCTTAATGTTAATAGTTTATATTTATATAATCATATGACATTATGTATAAATGTCTATACTTTAATATATATAATGATTTATATAAAATCAAACTTTTATTTAATGTCAATCTTTAATGTATATAACAATAAATAAAAACTTTTATACATTTATATAATCGTATGATATTATATGTATAAACGTCTATACTTTAATATATATAAACGTATTACATTATAAATACACATTGATATTTTTATACAAACATATAATGTTATATATAAATATTTATACATATGTATTAATGTTTATAAATATCTATACAAAATTTACATAAAACTATCAATTAATATATTTTTATATATAACAATTATGTAATATTAAATGATTATAGAATTTTGTAAATATTTATATTACATATTATTTTTATATAAATATAGAATATTTATAATGTTTATATAAATGTGATATAATACTATATATTATTTATAAAAGTGTTACATATAAATATAATAATATATAAGTAACATTTTTATAGATACACGTGTTTAATTATATAATCATATGTTATTTTATATAAAAGTATTTATAACTATATTTATAATAAAGTAAACTCTTTTTATAACTATATTTATAACCTTACATGGCTAATTTGTAACTATATAATAATGTATAACTATGTGTATAATTGTATATAACTATATTTCTAAAAAATATATACTATATGTATACTAATATATAACTATATATAATTATATTTTACTAAATGTATACTTATATAAATATTAATTATAATTATATCTTTAACTACATACATATGTATAACTATATGTGTATAATTATATATAAATATTTGTATAAATATGTAACACTCTATATAATTAAATATAACTATATTTGTAACTATATATACATATATGTATTCATATAATTAAATTAAAATATTCGTTTATAACGTTGTATATATTTATGTATAACTACTTATCACTACTTGTATAAATATATCTATCTATAACTATTTGTTTAATTATATATAACTATTTATAACTATATATATTATATGAATAATAATATATAACTATAAATAACTTCATCCTATTATATGTATAACTATAAAAACTTTATACATAATAATATTTAAATATATACTTTACAACTTATATTTAATATATATTTGTATATATTAGTATATAAAAAAGTGTTTTACTATATCTATACTTATACATAACTATATTTATCAATATATAAAATTAAATGAACAAATATATAAACCTATATGTATAAATATACGTTTAACTATATGTGTAACTATATGTAAAACAACATGTAACTATATTTATAACTACATGCATAACAACATTCAACATTATGTTAAACTATATGTGTATAACTATATGTACATATTTGTGTAACTAAATAAATGTTTATATAATTATATATAACTATATTTGTAACTATAAATACATATATGTATTAATATAATTAAAGCAAAAAAAATTTTATATAATGTTATTTATATTTATGTATAATTACTTATAATTACATGTATGAATATATCTATATATAACTATATATTTAATTATATATAACTATTTATAACTATATATATTATATGAATAATAATATATAACTATAAATAATTGTATCTTACTATATGTATAACTATAAAAGCTTTATACATAATAATATTTAAATATATACTTTACAACTCATATTTAATACATAGCCCAAGCAATTATAAATCAAACGTGTGTGTGTGTAAATGGGTATGTATGTATGACAATATATACATATCTATAAATAAATATATGCCCCCACTTATGTATTTACTCATATATACATACATATATACTCGGTATATACCTATGTATGTACTTAGTATTTTTTATGATCACTAATTTCAGTTTTTTTATCTTGAATTAGCACCTATAAATCATTATTTTCTAGAAAAAAAAGCTCAGTGAAAAAACTCATGGATTTCCAAGGAGGGCATGTGCGGACGAAAATCATTTCCTACGAAAAAACACAAGAAGATAAAATCATCAACTATGCACTCAAAGTTGATCTCCTTCAATTTCTTTGGAAGATCAGAGATCTTCATATCATGCTCAAAATATTCTTTGAGGATCCAGACATGTAGAAACTGCCGATGTAAAAAGAAATGGAATCGAATCATATTGACCATATAGAAAAGTAATATTCGGGGTGATATTTATATAAAGCTCGGAAATCATCATACATGATAAGGTCTTTTAATGGAAGATGTACTTTATAGCTTGTTGATGAAAGAAATATTTTTGTCAACGATTACAACTTGTTTAAACCACCCTATTGACTTCGCCAAACTTGAATTGGCTACTGGAGGCCTGGTTTTGGCTTCTACAACTGATTTACAACTTCTCTCTCTCTCCTCTTGTATGAACACATCCTATCGAGAACACTCCATAAAACTCATTTTGATTTCAATGCCAATTAATTCTGAAAGCAAAAGAAACTAGTTAGAGCATTTTAATACACGTTTACCTTTCTTAATATTGAAAAATAAACTTTATGGGTTTCCAAAGCTAGCATTATCAGATCAATATCCTACACACAAACATTCTTTACTATTCAGAAATTAAAAGAGATTCAGAAAAACAAGATTTAAGCGTGTAACAATGGAAGTTAGAAATCTTCAATTCCATTATGCAATGAAATTCATATGCCATACCATACAGGCAGTGACAACAATTTGAATTATAATAAGGAAGTCTGTGCTATAGGCGAAAAAAAGACATTATCTTGTGCTTGCCTTCCCCCGTGACATTAGAATCGGACAGAATGACATGTAACATGCCCAATGTAATGCTATAAATGCCTTATTGAAGAAGATAAAAGGGCCTAAAACTAAATGCTTAGACTAACTCTATATCGTGCGAAAACACTGAGATAGAGTGCAAACCTTCAAATCCTTCCACCTATCATCGTGGTTAATTCGTGAACAAATATATTGTCAGAGTGCCTTGGACACCTCGTGCATAAATATAGTTCATGGTGTTATAACTTTGGAGTATGAAACTTTAGATTCCTACTTTGGAACTAGGGGTAATCCTTCCATTTCATATTGCTTTCTCAACAGCTCTTTCTCAGTTTTTTGATGAGCATAAAATCACAAAAATCACCCAAGTACATCCAAATAAAGTATAAAAAATAGTGTCTAATGTAGGGTGGGTGGGGAACATGAGAAGTGTAGGGTATGGAGAAGAATCCTACGACAATTTCATTGTCTTTTGGTGTTAGGAAGCATCTTCTTCATTGTTGATTCATTTTAGTGCGGGGTGAAACCCTATCTACAAATATAATATAAGCCAAAAAATACTTCATAAGTAAAGGATAGAAGATAAAAGATCGATGAGGTGAGACCGAACCAATTCAAGCTGATGCATGGGCACATGGCAACCATGTATGAACCCAAAAACCATACCGACTGGTGTATATAATAGCTTGCGAGGTCTTACGATGCTGAAAAGCCTATCAATGTACTCATACATGCTGTCGAATACTTCTTCAAAGGATGTCGGAGAAAAAATATGAATCAGTTTGATAATGAAATTAATGAAAGAACTAACTAGGGCTTAAAAATTACACATATAGGTCTCTCAGGGATGGTCAACATCTTCTAGTTCTTTGTTCTCTAGTATTCCACACAGATAGAGAACATTGCTACACCTCCGCATGGAGCATAACATAGTACATTTACAAAGCAATAAATAACACAACACTATGCCACTGATAAATAGATAGACTAGCGCATGCAATACCAACTATCATTTGCTAAAAATTTCACACAACGAGATAAGCATGAGCTTATTTTAAAATTATTGAATCAAGAATACTCCAAAATTTCCAGTGAACTATTCATTAAAATATTCTTCTATGTTACCCAGCTTCACGCATCAGTCCATGAGTAATTATAAGAAAGTTAGAAAGTACCAAATAAAAGAGAAATAAAAATTTAAATGACAACATGTTGCGTGGTATTGAATTTTTGCATACTTGTAGGTCCATATAGGAATCCACTGAAGCAAGAAAACCCGAAAGAAACAAAGAAAAAAATGAGAAAAAAAATGCAATGCACATGAGGACATAGATTTGCACAAAATAAGAGTGTCAAGAATAAACCTGCATTTGCGTGGGACTAGAATTTTTTCATTCACCTCACAGCTTCAGAAGCTAAGGTGTTGTTCCCAGCATGAGGAGGACCAGGCAAGCCTTTTACATATCTATGATAGGCTAAAACTCTAACCAAAATATTTGAAAACACACAAATATATTCACAGATATATAAAAATAGTAATTATAGACATGAACAAACACAAATATGAGTTGATAGTCATACAACTTTAACAAATATCTAAAAGATATTTAGCAATAATGTTTAGAGAGAGAGAGTTCAAAAATAAAATATTTCAGGAATTATGAAAATAATAGAAGCTCGGCCTCCTTTTGATCCAGTTGAAATCAGTAAATATGAGACCCATGCATATTGAAGTCAACACCAGCAACTTCCATGACCATTCTATGGTATGTGTTTAATGCTTCTTCACCACAAGCAAATGATTTGGTACCCTCATTTTGGTCAATGTTCATAGCCATTATACTTTTCCCATGATAAATCCAAACAAAATAATTTGGTACAAAGCCATATTTAGTCAAATAGTATCTCATAGTGTTTACATCACAAAAAGAGATAATCTGTTATAAATGTAATTATAAATATAGTTACATGTGGTTATACATATAGTTACACATATAGTTTAACTTATATTTATACATGTAGGTATATATATATTTCATATAATTTCATATATTTATACATATAGTTACATATAGGTATAGATATACTAAAATACATTTTTTATACTATATATAAAAATGTTTATTAAATATATGTTGTTAATTATATATTTAAAATTAGCTATGTTTAATATTTTTATATTTATACATATAGTCAAAGACAATTATTTATAGTTATATGTTCTTATATCTATAGTATATATAGTTAAAAATAGAGTTATATAGAGTTAAACATATAGTTATATATAGATATATTCATACAAGTAGTTATACATAGTTATACATAAATGTATACAAAGTTATAAACAATTATATAGATTTAATTATATGAATACATATATGTAAATATAGTTACAAATATAATTATATTTAATTATATAGAGTATTACATAGTTATACAAATATTTATATATAGTTATACACCTATAGTTATAAATATGTATATAGTTAAAGATATAATTATATATAACATTTTTATTGTTATACATTTAGTATAATGCAATTATATATAGTTATATATTATTAAACATATAATATATTTTGTTAGAAATATAGTTATATAGAATTATACATATAGTTATACATTATTATATAGTTAAAAAATTAGTTATGTATAGTTATAAATATAGTTATAAAAATAGTTTACATAATTATAAATATAGTTATAAATACTTTTATATATAACGACATATGATTATATAATTGAATAAGTGTTTAGATATAATATCTGTGTTTAAATTATTTTTATAAATGTTACTTATATATAATTATATATATGTAACACTTTTATAAATATTTAATAGTATATATGTCACATTTATATAAACATTATAAATATTCTATATTTATATAAAAATTAATATGTTATATAAATGTTTACAAAAATGTATAAACATTTTATGTTATATAATTGTTATATAATAAATTTATATAAATGGATAGTTTTATGTAAATGTTGTATAGATATTTATAAACATTAATACTTATCTATAAATATTTATATATAATATTATATGTTAATATAAACAATTCAGTGTTTATATATAATTTAATACATTTATATATATTAAAGTATCGACATTTATATATAATGTCATACGATTATATAAATGTATAAAAGTTTATATATACTGTTATATGTTTTTAATATGTTCAAAGACAACAAAAATAGAACTCATTAACATTAAGTTTGATTTTTCTTAAGTTACAAAAGTAGAAAACATCAAGCATTATTTATTTTCTTAAGTTACAAAAGGAGAAAATAAAATACAAATATTTAGTATTTGAAATTAATAAAACCCTAAAAATTTAAACAGTAAAAGAACAAAGATTACACTCACAATTTATTGTTTCATTAATGGTGTAGAGTCAAAATCATAGAGGTGATATGAAAATAGAAGCAAAAGGATGGAAAATTGGGGGAAAAAAAAAGTTAATACCCGAATATTCTGTAAAAATGAAAATCTGCTAATGGTAATCAAATTGAGAGAGACAGAGATATGTATATAAAATTCTGAAGGAGAAGAACAATGATACTATTACCTGGTAACAAGAAGAGATAAATTTTTAGGTTGCTCCTGTAGACGGTTTTTACCTCTCATTCATCATTTGAAAGATTGAAAAATTGCTAAGTGTTAATGACTCAGCATTTTTTTTTAAGAACCCTTATATAAATACTAAAATGGAATGTAAATATATATAAAATAAAATACAATAAAATAAGACTAAAATAAAATTATAAAAAATAAATAATTTAAATAAAATAATTGAAATATATTTTTATTTAACCATAAATGATATTATTTAATAAAATAAAATTATATAATAATAAAGTATTCATATATATATATATAATATGGTTATAAATTTATAAGAATTCAATTTATTTTTTATTAATATAATTTGAAATAATTATAAAAGCATAAAATTTGAATCTTTTAGTCATTATAAATTTTAATTTTTGAAGTGTTCATTTAAAAACCACACTGAAATATTAATTTTTTAAATCATCAAAATTTTTTTGATGTAATTAAAACATCAGTATATTAATCTTAAAATATCAACTTTTTTTCTTTTAAATTTTAAGAAAAATTAAAAATTTTTTATTATGATTCAAAGATTTTAAATCTTTTAGTCATTATACTTTTAAAAAATTCCTATACTCATAAAAATATTATTTTATACTTTTATTTTTATAAATATTTACATGTTTATTCATTTATATACATATTTTTATAAATTTTTTTATTTAATCAAACAATTGTTTATTTTAGTTTTTTATTAGTAGTAATTTATATTTATTTTTATTTATTAATTACAATATTTTAAAAGTATTATAATTATATAATGTTTTTTAATTCAAATATTTAAATATCATAAATAAATATTTCAGAAAAAATTAAGTATATTTTTTAATTAAATTATAATCAAAAATAATTATTTTACTCATATTTAATATAAGTTTTTATTCGTATTTTTATATTTATTAATTTTTTTAAAATCATTTTTTTATTATTATATGAGGAAATTATCTTTCAAGGATTGCTCATCTATAAACAATGACATACCTTTAATATAGAAAATTATATAAAATATTAAAATAAATAATGCTTAAAAATATCATTAAATATTAGCGATGAAAATTATAACTAACCCAAATATCTAGGAAAAATCACTAGCTAACTGCATATATTTTGAGAAAATAAATATTTAAGGAATTATCACTTTCAATTATATATAAAATCATAATAAAATAAATTCAGATAATTATTTAGTGACGTATTTAAATTAGATAGAGAAAATCCATCACTAAATCCATCGCTAAATTCCTCGCTTTTCTTTGTGCGGAATTTAAGAAAATATTTGCGATGGATAATGTCAAGATCTAATTTGTTATGAAAATCTGTCGCTAATAATTAGATAGGGAAATTTCATCGCTAAATCTGCCTCTAAATTCCCCGCTTTTCTTTGCCCGGAATTTACAAAAATATTTGCGATGAAAAATTTTCATTCGATAAATTCTATTGCTAATTCGTTGCAAATTTTTATTTCAATCTAAAATTAGGAATCTCTTGCTATTCCCTAGATAATCCCTCGCAATTTAGCTAGGGATTGATCACTAGCTAAATTTTCCTTGCTAAATTAATATTTTCTTGTAGTGATATATTTGTATAGATTAGTATATAAAAAAGTAATTTACTATATCTATACCTATACATAACTATATTTATATATATTTAAAATTAAATGAACAAATATATAAACGTACATGTATAAATATATGTTTAATTATATGTGTAAATATATGTATAACCACATTTAACTATATTTATAATTACATGTATAACAACATACAACATTATGTTAAACTATATGTGTATAACTATATATAAATATTTTTATAACTATAAAAATATCTATATAATTATATATAACTATATTTGTAACTATATATATATATATATATATATATATATATATATATATATATATTAATATAATTAAAGCAAAATATTTTTTATAACATTGTTTATATTTATGTATAACTACTTATAACTACTTGTATGAATATATCTATACATAACTATATGTTTAATTATATATAACTATTTATAACTATATATATTATATGTAAAATAATATATAATTATAAATAATTATATCTTACTATGTGTATAACTTTAAAATTTTTATGCATAATTATATTTAAATATTAAATTTATAGCTTATATTTAATATATAATTGTATATAGTAGTATATAAAAAACTATTTTACTATATCTATACTTATACATTACTAAATGTATAAATATATAAAATTAAATGAACAAATATATAAACCTTCATGTATAAAGAATATGTCTAACTATATGTAAAACTATATGTCTAACCACATGTAACTATATTTATAATTACATTTAAAACAACATACAACATTATTTTAAACTATATGTGTATATCTATATATAAATATTTGTATATCAAAATAAATGTCCATATTATTATATATAACTATAATTAGAGACAATTGCGTTTGTTAAAAAAAATAATTTTTTATAACTAGTTATGGAATACGATTATGAATAGATGTACAATGGTCAAATGGTGAATGGAATGTTCTTTAATGAATGGGGAGGTAAAGTTGATGATTTTGTTGAGTTTTCTCTAAGACATCCTGAGTGTGTGAATGGTGGTACAGATATAAGGTGTCATTGCACTTTAGTTAAATGATAGAATAAAAAGTTTTTGAATGTTGAGACTGTGAAGATGCATTTGTATAGAAATAGTTTTTTGGTGGATTACTTTGTTTGGATACATCATGGTGAGAAGCAAGTCAACAAGAGGTATTTAAGTTCAGTACGGGTATCAGTAAGTTAAACTGATCAGATGGTCTCGGAAAATATTAATCACACTGCATACCATAAAAAGGTTTTGTATGAAAGATTTTGATGCTTTTAGATTAATTAAGATTGGAAAACAGTTGTGGTTCGACAACTATCGGAAGTTTTTGACCATTAATCATCCACATCAACGTAACACCAAAGACTTAATTAAGAATAGAAAGGTTACTAAACAATTCCCAGGGGTTAGATCTAGGAATGATATTCTACAGGAATTGAATAACAGAGACTTGAAGAAGGTGAAAGATGTTGATGTTGAGGTTGTGAATGCAACTACATCTAAGAATTGTGGGTGTAATAAGAAAAGTATTTTCTAGGATTTTTCCTGCTGGCATGAACACTTGTTTAGGCACAATCTTGATGTTATGCATATCGAGAAGAATGTGTTTGATAATATTTTCAATACATTGTTTAATATTCCAGGTAAAACTAAGGACATTTACAAGTTAAGAGATGAGTTGAATAAATATTATCGTCGTCCTCAATTTGTAAAAAAATCTTGTCACCAATAAATACCTTGATGTGTCATTTGTTCTGAATAAATCACATAAGAAGGTTGTATTAGAGTGGATAAAAAAACTTAGATATCCAAATGGGTATGCTTCTAATCTGGGGAGATGTGTGGATGCGAAAAAACTTAAGATGTTTGGCACGAAGAGTCATGATTATCATGTATTCATGCAAAGGTTATTACCAATTGCTCTTCGAGAATTCTTGCCTAATAGAAAATGAGAGCCAATAACTGAGATTTCTTTATTTTTCAAGCAACTAACTTCTTCTTCATTGACTGATGAAAAGTTGAGAAATCTAGATGAATAAATTCTAGTTATCTTATGCAATCTTGCAAAAATCTTTCCTCCTAGTTTTTTTGACTCAATGGAACATCTTCTAGTGTAATTGGCTTACAAAGCTAGGACCGCTAGTCCTGTTCATTATCGTTGGATGTATCCTTCATAAAAGTTATATTAATTCACTAAACCAATTCTATACATATATATATATATATATATATATTTTTATATATACACAAAAATAACTTGTAATTTTCAATAAATTTTTTTGTAGTTGCTTGAGGAAAATAAAACATATAATAATAAATAAGGCTCGGGTTGAGGGTTATATATCAATAGGTTATATTATGTATGAGGCTGCAAAATTCACATCATTCTATTTCAAAAAGGAGATTCAACTCTTCCACTTAAGGAAAAGTGGTATGAGGTTTATCTTTATGACAATATGGATAATGATAAGTTTGAAATTTTCAAGCCTATGGGTAAAGAAATTGGTGCTGAAGGGAAAAAGTATTTAGTAGACTATGAATATACTGCAGCTCATCTATATGTCCTGATGAATTGTCCAGAGGTTCAACCATTCATTGTGTAAGTATTTCCTAATAGTCAAATGACATCTATTACGTATTATAATTTACTATTTCCTATCAATGTATCAATTATTTTTTATTTCTTTTTTTTAGTGATTTTGTTACAGATAAACGTAAAGAGTTTCCAAACATGAATGAAGAAGCAATCAATGCCGTGGTGGAGAAAGAATTTCTATCATTTTTTGAAAAATACATATGTTTACTTTTAATGAAAATCACAAAATAATTGTATTATTCTATTAAAAATTTATAATTATAATCTAAACAATCCACTTAATTTGATTACATGCTCATGATCATGCAAATAAAATTTTCAATCATTATCTTCAAAGTATAGCACGATGTCCCCTAAGAGAGGTTAAAACATGCAATGGTTACTATGTGAATAGTTTTAAATTTCACACTAAATTGTATGGCATCTACCGGGCAACAAACAATACAGAGGTATGCAATAAAGGATCCGTATACAATAAAACCAAATATGACTATTACAAGACTCTGGTCGAAGTGATTGAGTTAGAATTTGAAGCCCTCCCAGTTAAAAAAACTATGTTATTCAAATATGAATGGTTCGATCCAACACTACATTTTGGTATTGTTGTCCATCCTCGATATATACTTGTCGATGAGCACGATAAAAAATGATTCAACATGTTTGAATCTTTTGTCTTAGCTGAATAAGCATCACAGGTTTATTATTGTGAATATCTGGGTCGGACCAGTCCTAGAAAGGATTGGAAACATGTGTGCAAGATAAAAGCAAGGGCTCAAATTGATGTTATAGTTGAAGGTGTGGTGGGAGACGAAGACGTCATTTTAGCCGCATCTTCTGAGATGGATACAAGCGGATATGTAGATATTGATGAAAATTTAATTGATTATGAGGAAGAAACGAGTGATAAAGAGTTTGAAAATGATATTACTACATCTGAAGAAGAAGATGAATCAGATTTGAATGATTCTGATGAGAATGAGTAGACAGTGAGTTTTATGTTATTTTAATTGTTAATCATTTTTGTTTATTTTCATTGCTGTATGTATTTTTTACAGGTATGGAAAATGGATGAGGTAGAGGTAGCACATTGTAAGGTCATATGAGTTATGGTATAGGCAGCATGACTTCAGGTATGCCCAAAACTAGTAGAGGGTCATGGGTGGATGAGATGCCACAGTAGACAGAGAAGGTTGTGGATGTTTTGCAGCAGCAGCATCAGCTGACTAATCCACATAATGGTTTTGAGATTTTGATGAATGATCAAGAGATGTGAGAGGGAGAGAAAGGAGATGATGATGTTGGAGAGTCTTCTTTAGAGCACCCTACAGACGAGACTCTCCATATTGCTCATTTTGATCCGATAATTGATAAACCGTAAGATATATAACTTAATAAATTATTTATCAATTTATTGATTTATTTCTTACTTTCTAATATATTTTTTGTTACAGGACAAAGTTAGAGCCATATGGTTCCATTTCTATGGTTTTGAGGATAATTTTTAGGAAGAACTTTAAACCTAATGGGTATTATTGGAAGTCACTCACACATAGAGACCAATTGATAATTTGGAAATAATTTAAGGTAAATATTACTACCTAAAAATTTTAACATCTTTTATTTATTCTTTTATTTGCTGATTAAAAATTGTTTATTTATAATTGCAGAAAGTTTACAGGTAGACACAGCCAAATGAGTCGGTCAAAAGTATGTTCTAGAAACATGCTGCAAGTCGGTATAAAGACATCGTGTACGAGATTAAAGATAAATGACAGAAGAAGAAAGAAAAAGATTCGAGTGTCTCAGATCATTTTTTCTAGGAGTGGCAGAGCAGATGAGACGATCCGGATTATAGGAAGATGTGTGATAAACAGAGCGGCAATCATCGCTCAGAGTGGGCTGGGGAGAGTAGTGGCATGTCTACACACACTTGTGGATCTCGCTCTATGCATCAGCACGAACGAGCATTGGTATTATTTCTAATTTATACTTTTTATGTTTATTATATTTAACATAAAGAATTGTGTTCAATTATGCCGATATTTCATTTCTCATAAAGAATTTTTTAAATATATTTAACATATGTATTGTGTGTAATTATAGACACGCAAAAAGGGTAAGAAGCTCAGTGATCCTCGCTTATTCAGATACATGCACACGAAGGCTCATGATGATCAGACTTTCATTGATCAGAGATCTCGTGTAGCAAATGTAAGTTTAAATAAAAATAATTAATTTTTTTTGTTTGAATATAAATTGAAATATTTTTTGTACATTTTTATTAGGCGAGATATGAAGAAATGTTAGGTATTGCAACTCAATCGTATTCTTAGTCTACTTCAGGTTCATGTGATGGTGCAACAGGTAGTTCTCATTCATCAGCTCCACCAGTTGATACGAATCAGATTTGGTAAGAGGCTATTGATGGCAAGGAGAAGATGCCCGTCTATGGCGTCGGTTCGTCGACATCATCATTCTATTTGCATAGATAACTAGACTATGAAGCTGAATTTTTAAGATTAGTTTCAAATTTGTTCTCGAAGATGGAGGAATTTCAGAACACGGTGCGAAATTTGATACAATTTCAATTGACCGATATCGAGCGATGCATGATCGACGATGAGCATAATAGGGATGAGCTACATATACGTTTTGATTGGCTTACAAAGAAGTTCAGGAAGGACTAGAGTTCAACCCTGATGATCTACCTCAGATTGTTCGGTATAATGCTCCAGCAATAGTATCTACTCCATTACCTACAACAACACCTGTAGCAACCAATCTGGACTAGCAGCAATAGACATCTCTAACATAGTACTCGACATATTACTGTGTGGACCTGAAATATCACAGCATAATAATTATGAAACTAAGTTGGATGATAGAGTGTATTATACATATTTTTATTTTCAATGCCTTAAACTTTGATTTTGGATTTTATTTTTTTATTTTATCTTGATGTTTTTAATATATATATATATATATATGCATTATATATAGTTGCTTCCTGGAGTTAATTGGATTTTTATTTTGTTGTTTTATTTGAAAATGTTTCTATAGCAACTGCATCAAAACTAGAAGCGAATTGGATATTTTTTTTGTGTTTTCTCTTCCACTTTCTGTAGCAACTGTAGAAAAACTGAAAAATAAAATTCGATCGGTAATTACCGACCGAATTACAACTAAAACCAACCAAAATTTTTTAATATCAATGGTCGGTAAAAGGTCACTAAATTGTTAGTAATTCTTTTTAAAGATCAATTAACAACCAATGATTTTAAAAAATTTTGATCATTTTTTTGTCGCAATTTTTTGGATTATTACTGACCATTTTGTGACCATTTACCGACCAAATGCTTTTGGTCGGAAAATGGTAGAAAAATAGTACAAAATTTTTTGTCGGTAAATGATTTATAAATTGTCGATAATTACTGACCATTTGGAGACCATTTACAGACCTAATGTTGTTAGCTGTAAAATGGTTGGAATATCATTGAATATTGGTTGTCATTAATTGGTCTCAAAATAATACGACCAAGTGCGTTTGATCAAAAAATGGTAGGAATTTAGTCGATAATTATTTATTGGTTAATGGTCTATAAATGATCGTTAATTACCAACCATTTAGATACCATGTACCCACCTTATTTATTTGGTAGGAAAATTGTCGAAATATAGTCGGTAAATGTTTGTTGGCAGAGGATCGGTAAATGGTCGGTAATTTACCGACAGACAAATTTTTCGTCGGTTATAAATTTAGTGACTAGAAAATTACGACCAATAATTTTGGTTGGTAAATAGTTGCTATTTGGTTTGCCGACCAAAAAACACGGAATTAGCGACCAAAAAATTGGTTGGTAATTCCGTGAATTTTAGTAGTGACTTCTATGTACATAATACTTTATTGTTTGTTACACAACTATTTTCTCATGTTTATACCAAACATAACTATCTCTAATTTTGTCATTTATGGTCATTAGATGGACATCTTATTTTTGTTTATCCATAAGTTCAGGCTATTCTTCTGCAAAGAAATAAAATCCTCAATCACTTCTACAAATTCATTAGTCAAAAACTCATATTTTAGTCTTACATGCATCCATTGATGATTAGGCCGTATAATGTTTTCCATTTAGTAACACATAAAACAAACATATTTTGAATTATAATAATATAGATAAAGATTTATTTGTAATAAAGTTGTAATAACATATTTAAGATATTACATAAATATAAAAAAAAGTTGTAGTTACATCATTATTAGATAATTTTAGATTAAAATGAGAAAAGACATATTGCTTCAATCTCTTAGATATTCATTAAAAACCATAAGTTGTAATTTGGTCATATACATAAAACTAAATATGTGATATTTATCTATATTGGATGAAATTACATTACGTAAGCAAAAAATAAAAATTCACAATGTGATAATTTATGATTTCAAAATTAATAATATGTACTAACTAATTAGACAAATGCATTTTATTTGATAGAAACCCTAATAAATAATTGCAATACCAATGTATTTAAGTATGTCAATGAAAAAACAATAAAAAAAGGGTCAACTAGAGATAGAGAACATTAATAAATTAATAAAGATATTTATTGATTCATATGAAGATGTAGTATGAATAGTCATCTACCAGTTGTGAGATGTAATATGCATTTTATTTAATAGAAACCCTAAAAAAAATAACAACACCAATGTATTTAAATATGTCAATGAAAAAACAACAAAAAAAGATCAACTAGCGACAAAGAACATTAATAAATTAATAAAGATATTTATTGATCCATATGAAGATGTAGTATGATAGTCATCTACCAGTTGTGAGATGTAATATGCATTTTTTTAAATATAAAATAATAAGAAGTATTATTTATTGGATTCTATCTTTAGTAAATTGTAGATTAAACAACTCTATGAATTTTGAAATGAGGTTATAATTTTTTTTTGTTCATTTGTTGTTATGTTTCAACATTCAAATTGCATACCTTCTAAATTTGTTATGTTATTCATTTTTATTACATTTCAACTTTTAATATTTATTAAAATATTTATAAATTATTCATTATTAAAGTTACACTATTAGTATAAGTTGTTAGTTTATAATTTATAATATTTCAACAAATCCTGGTAAGCAAACTAAGTTCACATAAAATAGAATGATCAAATCTATAGGTAAATAATAAAATGCACAAAAATTTCAGACATCAATTAGGTAACATAAAAATTTAACAAAACCTAGTTTCTGCTAAAAACGTTAAAAATATATAATTTATCAATTAGAATAATATAAATTCAAGAAAACAAGAAGAGAAAACCCCATGAGGATGTTAAACATGAAAAAAAAAACTATAGGTAACAATAAAATGTACAAAAAATATAATTCCCAAATACAATACATATGGAACATTTTAAAAAATTAAATTTGATATCTCAATTATGGATAATTAGCATGATAAACACTAATTGGAAAAAAACAATTCCAAAAACAAATTGGACAACCTCATAATTAAAATTAAAAACTCCCAACCCCTAATTTTTTTTCAAAGTTTTGAAGTTTTCTTCGATAAATAAATTGTCATTATTTAGTAATGAAATTTATTTTCATTTCTAAATTAGGGATAAAATAATATTCCATCGCTGAATTTTTTAAAATCAAATAGCAATAGATGGATATGACGTTTCACATTTAGCGACGGTAATAATTTCTATCGCTAAATATAGAACAAATAAGGATTCATTTATAAAAAAATATTGAAACATAAATTTCCATCACTAAATTCTATGCAAGCATATCCACCCACGATAGCGCATCATAATTAGCGATGGAATTAAAAAATGTTTAAAAATTCATCCCTAATTAACGATGGAATATTTTTCTATTTCTAATTTTTTTATAATATATCATTTTCATTTCTAATTTTTTCATAATATATAATTTCTATTTCTAATCCATTTCAATTTCATTCCTAATTTTAGAAATGGAATTGAATGTTTATAATTTCTATTTATAATTGTGTCTTTTCTTATAGTGTTCTATATATACATATAATATATATTTGTAATGTATAGATATATACATATATAATATATATACATTATATATATATATATATGCATATCTATATGTATATATATACTATGTATATCATTTATTATATATTATATAGTAAGGATAGTATCTATATATACATACATCTATTTAAACACATATAGTATATATGTATATATTGTATATATAGATATTATTATATATATACTATATGTTGTATATGTAGTATAAAAGCATATATACATTATATATAACACTAAAAAATATATATAATTAGAAATGAAAAATAGAGACACTCAATTCTATTTCTAAAATTAGGAATGGAATCGAAATGGAAATTATATTATTTTTCACAAAAATTAAAAAATAAGAAATAATTCCTTGTTATTAAAAGGTGGAAATTATTTCATATTTTTTGGAAATGAAATTTGAAATGAAAGTAGAGATAGAAATCAAAATGATAATACCTTATATTGCTTATTTGATATGGGGTCATGGGCAAATTACCTTACGTGGTATTTAGCGATGGAAAAATATGTTTCTACAAGTAATTTTTATTCAAGATGATAACTTCTCTAAAAATTATAAGAAATCAATTTCATTTCAATTAGTTTAGAAACAAATTGTATATCTACTTCTAAATTAGCGATGGAATTCATTTCCATCGCTAATTTTGAAATGACATGTGAGTTCGTCACTATTATACTTAAAAATTTCTATGACAAGATTTAATTAATTTGCTATTTTATCTTAATTATGTTTTCGAAGAACAATCTGTTCATTTTAAAAATCTTAGGGTTTGGGCAAAATTTCCACTAATTTGTTTTTGCTCATCCATCATTTCGAGTTAGAATTCATCCATTTTTGTGTTTGTCACCCTAATCATCTATCATTAAGGTATACAATTTAATTTTTATAGAGTTCAAGTTGTGGTTTGGCATTATATTATCAAATTTTGAGTGCTCTAGTATTCAAGCAAGATAGAGTTTTTTTGTTTTGGTTGATTGGTTTATTATTTCTATGAAAAGATTATAAACATAATAAATACTAAAACACCATAGGTGATGTAGTGTGGAGTGTGAGTGAGTGTGTGTGTGTGTAGAGAGAGAGATAGAGAGGGGGAGAGAGAGAAGCAAAGAAACACACACACACACACAAACATGAGGAGTCTAACTTAACTTATAGATCAATATGAATAATATGTAAGAGACTATCTTCAAATGATGGTTTTTTACTCCCTTTAACTGGTTATAATTATATTTCAAAGATCATTATATAAGGTAACTAGTCAAATTTCTTCCAATGTTTTTTTGATAACAACTAATATTTTACTGCAAATTCACTTGGCAATTATAAGATAAATTCTATTATTGACATGATCTTTATATTTGATTTATATTTATGACATCCACATCTAATTAAGTTGCATTGGATTTTCTCAAAATATTAAAAAAGAAATAATTTGAAATGAATGTACAAGATACAATATCCTATTTTCTTCATTTTCATTTAATGTAACTCAAAGAATGATATTTTTTTAATTATAAACAAACATACTTTGAAAACTATCAAGAAGTTTAAAATAAATACAGGAAAATACAAATTGATATGCATGTCTATTAACATTAGTTTGAGCAAATATGTTTCTAGTAAATACAAATTGATATACATGCATATGACTAAAGGTATCTCTTAATTATTTTATAATTATTTGCTAAAAAAAATTTGTTATATTCCTTTTAAATTTATTATTATATTTTTCTTGTATGTGATATTTGGTTAATTTTTCTAATTTCATCATTAATATATAAATATTAAATATTACTTTTTTTGTATGTGAGTAAAATACAATTGAAGGCTATTGGTAAATATCTAAGAGATTAATGCAACCCCCATCTCATTTTAATGCAAACTTAGTTATGAATAATGTGATATACAACATTTTTATGACTTTTATGTAGTATTATAAATAGGTTACTACAACTATATTATAAAGAAGTCATTATCTTCATTATTATTATTCAAAATATGTTGGTATTATGTATTATAAGAATAAAAAATATTATATGAATTAATCATCAATGGATAAATACCATATAAAGAGATGAGTTTTTGACTGATGAGTTTATAGATGGGATTAAAGAGTTTGTTAGCTTAACTGAAAAGAACTTTGATTTTAAGGATGGAATAAAAATAAGATGCCCATGTAATGATTGTAAATGTCAGGATCAAAATTTCCAAGATGTGGACACAATGTGATTCCATCTTTCAAAAAATAAATTTATTGGAGACTATAATGTTTGGTATAAACATGGGAAAATAGTTGTGCCACAAACAACAAAACATTATGTATATATAAGTATTGATTCGAATGTTATAATAAAATATGTTAATCTTAATGATGCATGTGAAGTCAATTTGAAGAATGTTATTGATCCTTTCTTCAAGCTAAAAGTTACTGATGATATTCCAAAATCATCAACAAAAGAATTTAATGAAATGCTCAAAGCATCATAAAAAGATGTTTGGTCAGATAATTCATATAGCTATCCAAAGTTATCTATGGTGCCCAATCTTTTGAATATAAAGACAACATCATTTTTCAGAAAGATATTTTAATAAAATATGTTAGTTGTTTTCTGCATTGTTACCAAAAAATAATGTCATGATATATAGATTTTATAGCACAAAAAAGTTAATGCGAGATTTTAGTTTTCCTGAAAAAAAAATATATTTATGAATTAATATGATATATTGGGGTGAAGATAGTGAAGTAATTACTTGTAATTTTTGTAACTATCCTCGGTACAAAAAACATACTACATATAAAAGATATAAAACAAATATTCTTCATATGAATATATATTACTTTCCATTAATTCTTCATCTACAAAGATTATTTTCATTTGAAGTCATTGCTAATGACATTAGTTGACACAAAGAGCATATTACTAAAGAAGGTGTGATGCAACATTGCTCAAATTCTCCATCTTAGAAATATTTTGATGATATTCATCCATCTTTTGTAGATGAAAGTCAAAATATTAGATTAAGGTTATGCACAAATGGATTTAAACCAATTGAAAAAATAAGGCAATAATACTCTTCATGACCAATGATTATTACACTATAAAATTTATCACCATGGATGTGTATAACAGAATGAGTATTATTTTTAATGTGTTAGCATGCTCAGTCCATGAAATCCAAAAGAAAAATTAGATATTTTTCTATAACTCCTAATTGTAGAGCTAAAAAATTTGTGAGAGCATAGTGTAAAAACATATGATATATTTAGGAAGAAGAACTTCCAAATATGAGTAGTACTTATGTGGACTATAAGTGATTTTTCAGCATATTTAATATTGTAAGAATAAAGTACTATAGTGAAATTATCTTGTCCTTACTATATTGAGGACTCTGATACATTTTATCTTAGCAAAGGAAGAAGGATTTCTTAGTTTGATAACTATCATAAGTTCTTACATATGAAACATTTATTTGGGATGAATATTATGACATTTATGAATAGATTACATAATTGTAAAAGGTACACAACCTTTGAGGTTAGGTGCCAAAATATTAGAGATAATTGAAAGATATGAGTTCAAAAATATTATAGATATTGATACAAATTGTATCAATGTGCAAATTTCGATGAATTATTACTATGGTTGAAAAAATAAAGTATTTTTTGGGATTTGTCTTATTAGAAAACCAACATAATTAGACACAACTTAGATGTAATACACATTGAAAAGAATTTTTTTGATTATATTTTTAATACTATCATATATGTGGAAGGAAAAATAAAATACAATGTCAAATCAAGAGATGATCTGAAAGAGTTTTGTTCATATATAGAGTTACATAGAGATGAATCAATGAATAAATTCTTGAAAGTTAGTTATAGTCTTAACAATGATGCAAATGAAGCTTTGTGCAATTGGCTGATAAAGCTTAGGTTCTTTGATAGAGATGCATCTAACATGGGAAGATGTGTTAATATAAAAAAACATAAGTTATCTTGGATGAAAAGTCATGACTATCATGTATTTATGCAGAGACTAATACCCATAGCATTCCATGAATTATTTCTAGGAAATATTTGGGAAGAATTGACTAAAATAAGTATTTTTTTAAGAATCTCACTTATAATATAATAATAATAAAGGTATGGAACAATTACAAAATGACATATTCATAATTACATACAGACTTGAGCATATTTTTCCTTCTAGCTTCTTCAACTCTAATTTATTCATTGAGTATTTTTTTGAAAATCTTTTGATCCACTTGCCTTATGAATCCATGATAACAGACCCTGTGCAATATAGATGAATATATCTATTTGAGTGGTTATATAATTTTTATTTGTTAATCTAAAAATTTAAATGTATCTAATGAATAAATTTTATTCTAATGAATATATTTTTCAAATATCTTAGAAAATTGAAAAAAAAAATATTCGAAATAAAGCCAAAGTTGAAAGATGAATATGCAATACTTACTTGGTTGAAGAAGCTTCAGCATTCTGTGTGTACTACTATTGGTCCAAAGTATATAATTTACATAACAAAATATCACTAAATAATGATTATGATATGGGGATGGGTCAAAAAAAAATATATGCTTTCCATTTTCATGGGTCGATCGTATGGTAGAGAAAAATCAAGATATTTTTGGATGACCAGGATATCTTGCTACTCACACATATATTTTATTGAACTGCAAAAAAGTTACATCTTATATTGAGTAAGATTTATAATTATTTTATATTATCATATCTTTGTCATTGTATGTGATATACTTTTTTATATATTCAAAATAACTTCAATGTTGTGTTTATAGAATTTATGCTAAGAAATTAAGGCAAATAGAATTGCATATTGATGATGCTTCCATTGATGCAAAGCTTGACAAATATTTTGCATTTTGGTTGGAAAATTTTGTCAGTATATAATTTATCATTCTTCCTTCTATAATTTAACATGCAACATTATATACGTATGATTTCATTTTATTTTATTTTTTTGGTATATTTTCCACCATCAAATATATGTAATAGACAAATAAAGGATTATGCAAAAAAATCATTATGAAGTTTATAGACATATTCCATATATTATATAAATGGTTACAAATTCACACTTTGAACCATGGTTCAAATAGAGCTGCAAAGATTATTGGTGTATGCATCAAGGGATCTAACTCTATTACATATAATATTAACTTTTATGGTTTGATCATATTCCAAATTTGTGTACTATAATTTATCATCAATACAACCTCGTAGATGTACACCATAAAAAATATTTTTATAAGTACGAGCCATTCATTCTTGTGATGTAAGCATAACAAATATTTTCACTACTTATCCAACCACAAGAAGAAATGTTCGTGACTTGTAGGCCATATGTAAAATAAAACTTATAATAGCTGTGGAAATTCTTGAAATGGATGTTATTATGACACCATCACATGTACCTACATTTCACCAAAACATATTGGTGAAGATGGAAATTATTTAAATATTAATGATGCTCATGTTGAAAAAGATAATGAGGAAGAATTAAATGAACAATTAAGTGAGGATTAATATGTAGATGGAGATGATTTATTATAAATTTTTAATAATGAGTAGGCATTTATTGATTTAGATATTATGTTATATTCATTATTTTGTAACTATTATAATTTGGGTGTTATTAAAAAAAATCACATTTGTAAATGTCAATGTGTTTCTCAATTATTTTGTTAGAATGATATATCGCTTACATATTTTTATTGTCTTTGCATTTTTTGATGTTTATAAAACTTGAATTAGATATGGGAGGTGATGATTCAAGTGGCCAAAGGATCTCAATCCATGAGAAGTGGTAGAGGAAGTCAACTATCAATTCATGGAGGAGGAATTCAACATTTATTCAGTGATGAAAATACTACAAATATATTTCCACATTTACCTAAGCATACAGAGGATACATTGGCATCACTTCATCATGAGACACAAAAATTGACTATCAATGATATTCCATCTTCGTCTCATTCTATATCAAAAGGTATTGTTAGCTTCATCCCACCTATCTTAGGAGGTACATGCATTGGTACTTCAGTATTGACATTAGCTGGATATTCAAAATTCATTATTTGCATACAAAGTTATGAAAAAAATTTTATTCGACTCACATTTAACAATAAATAGTGCATAGTTTTTAGAAATTTATTATATGCATACATTATTATTTTTCATTCTTTTATTTTGTAAAAAACTTAAATTATAAATATGAATGAAAATACAAATAAATGATTATGGTTAAAATATGATAATTTTAATTAATAACAAACTATTATTTTGTTACTTATCCAACATTATCATTGAAAATTAAAATAATGTTTGTTTTATAATGTTTTGGATAAGCAATAAAAATGAATAAAATATTAACTTAGTAGCAGAAATATATATGTACATATGTACATGAAATAGATAAAATAAGAAATAAAAATAAAGTTACTTATCCAATATTTCATACACACACATACACACACATGCTAATGTTAAATTACTTACAGATTTATTCCTTTTACTTCTCATATAATCGGAAATATATTTAAGGAGAAATTAGTTGTAGAAAATATAAAGTGGAGTAAAATACCTCCAAATATGAAAGAATATTATTATGAACAATTTGAAGTGCAATTTTATTATATTTACCTATTTGTCTAATAATTTATTTATGAAATACTATGAAAATAATTGCATAACAATATATTGTTGTTTTTTTTTGTTTTTTGGAAAAAAATATAAATGGAATAATGCTTTGTTGATCTCGATGAAGGATACAAGGAAACATGTGGATAGTGTCAGATAAATGACAAACTTAGAAAATGGAGAAAATAGTATGGTAAAAATGCAAAGCCAAATAGCAGTCCCCTTAATGTTTGGATCAAATGTTGGAAATACTAGAATAGTGAGGATTTCAAGGCCTTGTCCCATATGGCATCACACAATCATAGATAAGAGAAAACGGGTGAAGGATCAAAACCTTCCAAACATATTGGAGGTTCAATGACAACTTACCAATATTTAGTTGATTTATTAAAATTGTTTTTCCTAATTTATTATGATTTTAACTTTGTGAATGTAAATGATACTAAATTTATGACAATATATCATGTAAATCATTAGTAACTATTATTTGTTTTTAGAGGTTGAATTGGGACATCCACCAACACTATTTTAGGTGTTCAAATGAATGCACAAGAAAAAGGATAGATCATTAGTATACAAGCAATCAAATGATATTAATGTGAGTTTGTCAATTTATACTTTTAGTGTCTTATGTAAATTGCAATGTATTAAACAAGAAATTGTAAAAATATATATTTTTTGATATTCAAAAAAATTAATATCCAAAGTCAAGTATTTTTTTATTACCATTACAGATGAGTTATTAATATTTATTCCTTATATATAATGATTCACTTCATTTTTATATTAACTTTTAGTAGGGTGTTAATAGTTTGATGTGCCGGTATAAATTTTATTTGAATATAGTATTGCTAAGTTATGTTATATTGTAATAATTGTAGGAAGGTATGGAGAATATGATTTATATTTTTTCATAATTGATAGATCCTTCTAAATAGGTGCTAGAGATTGATGTTGTGCATATTTAGCTTTGGGCTATTGGAGTGAATCTGAAAAAAATGGCAAGTGTAGAGTCTTGGTACCCATGCATCTATATTTTATCCAAGATCTATTTGGAGCTTTTCATATTCATTATCCAATTATAATAATTTGTTCAATGAGAAGTTATGTGAGTAGATGCAAGAAATTAGGCATACTTTGCAAATAAAAAATAGAAGATATAACAAAAAAAATGAAGAGATGCAAAAGAAAATTGAAGAAATGAAAAAAAAAGAAAGGAATAAAGAATGAAAAGAGAGGAGGAAAGAAAATAGAAGATTTTGAAATTGGAAAAAATTATGTGCAAGTTGGCAAAGCCTTCATCTATTTTTTATTATTCTGAATAAGATATATCTAGATCTCCAAAGGACAATACTCAACTTGAAAATGGCTCTTAGTTGTTTATTATGTTGTGTTATTAAATCGTTTGTTATAATTAGAAATTACAAATTTTTATTACACATATTAGAAATGCCCGACCATTTTATATTTCTAAAATTAAGAAAGAAACCTTTTAGAAATGGAATTTTTCCATTTCTATTAAAGTCGCAAATTCAACATGTGACGAAATTAGAAATGAATTTGGGCACAATTTCTAATTTGTTTTTTTTATCGCATAAATATGAACACACACACACACACACACACACACACCGAGTATATATAATATGGGAGTTGCTGGAAAAAGCATTGTTGCTTTCTTATAAAGAACATTCTTTGACATGTGCATCAAATAGTGGCCATATTAATTTTGTTATATCTTATTTTTTTGGATAATTTATGTTTTGTGGACAAAATAAAAATATTTATGATTTTATTTCTTTTTAAATTTTTAAATAAATATAGCTTGAAAAATAAAATATTTATGTTTTGTGGCACAAAAAATTAGAAATCCAATTTTATCCCTGAGCAAACTCATACCATTCAAAAACTCACACAAAAAAATATTTTCAAATATATGAAAATTGTTTTTCACAATGTAGTTTTGCATTTTTGTAAATAGTTTTTGAATTTGAGTTAGAGCGGCCTACTTATATACATAATATATATATATATATATATAGTGTGTGTGTGTGTGTGTATGCATATATATATATATATATACACATATACAAATATGTATACATATATATATATATATATGTGTGTGCGTGTGTGTGTATTCATCTATATATACATATATAAATGAACATATACCTATAAATATAAATTCATATATATAAACTTTTATATATACACACACACGCACGCACGCACGCACGTGAATATATAATGTATATTTATTGGTGTATATATGTCACGCCCCAATCTCCAGGGAGTCACATTCATTCATCATAAAACAAAAATATGCAATAAAGTAGAAATTTTTATTTTCTTACAAATGTTGTCTTACACATTTTTTTTTCATTCATTTGTTTAGTGGAATAAAAAATACATAATATAACTCAAGCCACAATTGACTTTCATCACACGTGAGATCCTGCATATGGGTTTATCATCTGCTTTGGACCTATACTTGAAAGGGGGTCCCAAAATGACGTGAGCAAAGCTCAGCAGAGGTAAACTCCTACAGGGCTACTTCCCATCTAAGTGCAAGTAAAAAAATAAAATCATTCGCACTTATCAACACACATTCAAGGACAATGTTTATATGAATATAAATATATAGATGGAATATTTTTATGCTCGTATCTTCAGTCTCACCGATTCCCCCACAATATATATATAAGTTATACTTTGAAAAATATGGACCTCCAAAAAATAATATTGAACATTTTCTCGAATATATATATATATATATATATATATATATATATATATATATGTATGTATGTATGTATGGACATTCTTTAATAAATATTGGATATTCCTAAAAAAATATAAATCTCCTCCAAAAAATAATATTGGATATTCTTCAAAAAATACAGTGTAACTTAGTTTAGATGTTGTCTCATTTTAAGTCTACATAAATAATATCTATTATAATTTTATATATATCAACCATATACATGTCTATTTATTTGTGATGTCCCCATGCATATGAAATATAAGTATGTCATTTATGATTAAATTATATTTAATGCACAGTTATAACTATTCAAACATAAATCATACTGTAATATATTATTTAACCAAATACATAAATTTTCAGCAATTAACTCTTCACATTAATTTCTAAAATAATTCCGAATTGAATTATAATTCATTGTTATTTACAGTCATTAATGGACATAAATTCAAATAGGAGAAAACCCATACCTCTCATAATATTCCACACCAAAACTTCTAGAATTTTGAAACTAACACAAAAATCACATCATGTGGAACAACTTTTGTTCTTGAATTATTTTGTTTCAATCCCAATATAATCAACCAATTACAAAAGAACTTGATAGTATATTTTTTTCTCTCCTGGCATTGAACACACACACACATGTCTATCTATAACTTTCTCTCTCCTCGATTTCTATTTTCATGATCATTTTTTTATTATTTTAATCTAAATAATAAAAAAAACGTTTTTTTTGAAACCTTTTTTATAATCTAAATATTATTATTTTCATGATCATTTTGATCATTTTTTCATGATTATTAGTATTAGTTTAATTAATAAAAGGATATTAAAATAAATATCTTGATGCACATGTGTGCAACCACCAGTTTTTCCCATTTTCCATTTTCCAATTTTTATTTTTTTCTATTTTTTTTTCATTATTTTATTATTAATTTACTTAATAATAATAAAATTATATTTAAAAAATGACTAAATTTTGACTGCCTCAGAATTCAATGAAATTTATCATAGTAGCTATATTTCATAAGACAAATTCAATGATGATGTTCATTTTGTCATCTAGAATCTAAACTTTTGTATATATTTTTTAGAACTAATCTTCCATTTTGCCTTTTTCAGAAAAAAATCATATTGTTTTTTTTTTAGCTTTCACATCCTCTATTCCTTAAAGAATTTCATTGCAAAATTTTCATATATAATTTCTTACAATAATATGTATATTTACAGTTAAATAATTTATTAAATATCTAAAACAACATACCTTCATTCTCAAATAAAAAAAAGATAAGTTGCATACATCATACTCTCACATTCCCTTATTGCTTTTTCCACTCCTTGATGCTACCATACACCTTTACTAGCCTCATATAGGGGTCTCCAAAAAGTCCACGGCCCACCCGAAGCATGTTCCAGCTCTACAAGGCTAAGCCCGGCCCGAGCCTATTTTATAGGCGGGCTAGGCCACGGGCTCATTTTAGGCCTGCGCCCGCCCTATAAGCCCGTTGACCAGCCTGTCTTAAGCCCATTAATCAGCCCGCCTTAAGCCCGTTGACCAGCCCACCCTTAGCTCGTTGACTAGCCCACCCACATTAGAAAAATATTTCACTGAAAATGTAGGTAAGGAGTAGAATTATGTATTACATATAAAAATGTGGGAAAATTTTACATCACTATAAAATAATTATATCCCAACTAAGTTGGCACCTAATTATTTGTTAATCAGTTGTAATTTTCAACCACAAAAAATACAATATATAGAAAAATACTTAATTAAATAATTCAATCATCATTGTCTAGTGGTGAAGGAGAAGAATCATAAATCTATTCATGTCTAGATAGTTTTAACTTTTCCATATCAGTCATTAATACAGCTTCTCGAATAGAATCATGCAATCTCTTATCCTCTATCTTCCAATCTTTTAAACATATTTCCACTTTTATGGCTTTATGTGACAAACTACTTCGCCTTTTACTAACCACTCTTCCACCTATACTAAAAGCAGCTTCTGATGCAACTATTCTCACAGGCACGATTAATACATCACGTACAATAATTGATAATACTAGATATTTATTTTGTTGTTTCTTCCACCATTTTTAAAATTTCAAAATTTTTCTTATCTTCAAATGGAATTATTTCGACATTAAGGTATAAATTTATATCATTCATATTATTTGGAGAACTAGTTATTATCTTTTTTCTACTTTTAAATATTTCTAAAGTACTTTTATAAAAATGTGAAGAGCTTGTAGTCGATGATAAGTTAATAGAACTAATATCATTACCATATTTTTCTTTATAAATATCATATAAATTATGTAGTAATAAATTTACTTCATTTTTAATTTCTTCAATTTTAATTTGATCAAAAAAGTAAATAACTGGTAGCCATTCATCTAAAGCATAAAATTTTAATATAGGGTCTACAATTAAACCAATATAATAAATTAACGGTATATCTCCCCAATATTTTTAAATTTTTTCTATCATTGCAAAAATAATATCTTTAAACATTTCAAAATTTAAATATTTCGAAGTACAGTATAAATATTAGTTATTTGCATAATAACTCGATGAAAAGTTAGATAATACACACCACAAAAAATATTTGTTGAAGTATCAAAATGTTCAAAAAAATCTCGTAAAATATTAGTAATGTGCCAATCATAATCATTTAACAAATCAAGATCTATGTTAGAATTATTAGTAGATAATTGCATTTCATATAATTGTACTACTTTTTTATATTTTATGATATTTTGTAAAAGTTTATAAGTAGAACTCCATCTAATTGGCATATCTAAACTTATATTTTTTTCTTTTCATATTTGCTATTTTACAAAAATCAAAAAATAATTCATGTTTTGCTTGAGAATTATTGATGCTATATACAATGCCTCTAATTTTTTCTAATGTACTATCAACTTGTTTTAATCCATTTTTTACAATTAAATTTATAATATGTGCACAATAATGTACATGAAATAATTTATCATGATCTTCATTTATTTTCTAAAATCTTTTAAATCTATATTACTGCCACATTATTATTAGAAGCATTATCTAATGTTATTGTAAATATTTTATCACGAATACATAAATCTATGATTTCATCATGTATTGAACCTGCTATATTTTGACTATTACGTGGAGTATTTATTATTTTGAATGAAACTATTCTTTTATTTAATTTCCATTCAATATCTTTATAATGAGCAGTAATACATAAAAAACCAGTGTGTATTAAAGATGTCCAAATATTATAAGTTAAACAAATTTTCCCTTGAAATTTTGCAAAATAAATTAAAAAATTTTTTTTTTCTATATGAAATTTTTTCATAATATCTCTTTAAACAGTATTTCCATACCAACTTCTAAATTGAGGATTAATAGCTCTTTGAATTGTTCCTGAAAAATCATGAGTTTCCATCATATTAAAAGGTTGTTCAGTACTTATTATGTAATCAATCATTTATTCACGAAAATAAGATTCATCATATGAAATTGTTTTTAAATTTTCACTCTCATATTTACTTAAATGCATATAATTTCTAATATCTACATTGTTTTTAGTTTTACAATGTTCATAATGTCATTTTAGATGACTTGTGCCTGCATTTGATCCACGACTAAGAAATTTATTACAAATTTTGCATTTTGCTTTTATTTTCTTTTTATTATTTTCTAAAATTATTTATACTCTATCAAAAAAATTTCATATACTTGAACTATTTTTCTTACTTGATGATTCATGTGAATTAGAAGAAGATGCACATGCACTTTCCATTTTTAAATTATTAATATAATATCATACTAAATTAAAAATAAATAAACCTAAAAATAAAAATATAACAAATAAAAAGTAAAGTAAATGGATGTTACTCAATTGACGAACCGATGCCAAAATTTCTTCAAATCTGAATTACTAGAGCCACTAACACTTAAATTGCATAATCAATAATTTTATGCAAATAAAGAAAATTTAAAAGAATATTGAATATTAACTAATATGAGAGAAAATTGAGTAAATTTGGAGAGAATTAGAGAGATGAAGAACTTGAAGATGACGTGATAAAAAAATGTGAAGAAAGTTGAGTATTTATAGGAAAAAATCAAGAATTAAAAATATAAAAAAAAATAAATAAAGTGTCCAACGATAATATGACTGTTTGAGGGCATTTTCGACATTTTAGAAAATGTCAAATGGTAATATGACCGTATGAAGTTTCTTTCTATTTTTTTTTTGTAATTAAACTAAATATATATAAGTACAAGTAAAATAATTACAAAAGCAGGCCACTAGTGGGTTGGTAGAGTGCATTCTTCTTAAGTTGAAGGTCTCAAGTTCAATACCTTGCACATGCAAATGTCAAATTTTTTTATTAAAGGCAGCTTTGTGATTATGGGCCAGCTCAGCCCAGGTTAGTTAAGCCCATTAGTGTAAAGCCCAACCAAGATTAGCTAAACCCATTTGTATAAAGCTCACGGGCCTTTAAAAATTCAAAAGCCTAGCTTGGCCGCCATTGACTAGTCAACGGACTTATAAGCCCGATTTGCCACGGGATGCGGGCTTAATATTCATGGGCTGGGAGGCCTAGCCCGGCCCATTGAAGACATTTGGCCTCATAGTCATGCATCACAAAACTTTGTCTCGGCTATCCATGATACACATTTGTCTATCTTTAAATGTTCCATTTGCATCAATAACAAGTTTGCCCTAATCCACCATATGAGTTGGACTAGGAATATACGTCCTGATCATGGAGATGGAATACCCCACCGACACTAGATAAACTTAGCACTAATGCCAACTGATAAGCAATCACACCAACTCTCTCGAGTATCTTGAAAGGCCTAGTATTTCATGATGATAGCTTTCCACGATTGTCAAATTTGATCACTTCTCCTTTAGACATTATTTTCAAGAAAATATGATATCTCACCTCAATTTATAAAGGTTGATGTGATCTATCAGCATAATTTTTCTATCGACTTTGAACTATAAAAAGACATTATCATATCAAATCTATTTTTTTGATGTATCTCAAATCAAATTTGGACTATTAGTGGATTTGTCTCCAACGTCGGTCCAAAAAACTGGAGATCAACATGATCATCCATATAATGCTTCATATGGTGCCATCTATATATTTGCCTAATAATTATTGTTGTAGGTGAACTCAACCAAAGGCAAATATTCTTTTCAGCTATACTTAAAATCCAGACAGATGCTCATAGCATGTCCTCTAAAATCTGTATGGTCCTTTTTGATTAACTATCTATCTGTGAATTAAAAAGCAGTGCTCATTACTAATTGTGTTCTCATGGTTTTCTAGAAACTCTTCCAAAAGTAAGCTATAAACATGAGATATTTGTCTGATATAATAGATATTGCTACTTCATTTAATTATATGATTTCTCATATGTACAACATGTATAATTTCTCTAGTATAAAGGTCATCCACACAACTAGAAAATATGTCAATTTTGTATGTTGGTTCACTATCACCCACATAGCATCATGCATATGTGATGATTATGGAAAGTGAGTCACAAAATTCATCGTGATATGCCGTCACTTCCACTCTACTACCTCCAACGGCTAGAGTAACCATGCCAACTTCTGATGCTTAGCCTTTATCTATTAACATGTGAGACATCATCTCATAAAATTCCCAATGTATCACTTCATCTTGCTCCAATAATACTGGCAACGATGATCATAAGACATCCTTCAATGCCACCTAGATGTACTAAAAAATGAGAATAGTAAAATTATCTAAGAATATCTCATCTCAATTCTAATTTATGGGGAAACCATAATCTAACTCTTAAACTGAAGACTATCATTTGTGTGAATGGCCCAGCCCTCATTGGTTGTACCAGCCTATACTTGGTTCCTAATGAACAATATCTCAGTGTCTTGTTTTTGGATCTCAATCACTTTACTCAATAGGAAAGGGCAGCTACTAAACTCTTTATAACACCCTAACCTTGATTACTATATTATAGCTTGAATTATCTCATAGTCTTGAGCATCTACCATTCTCACAAATATATACTAGCTAGTATACGTCATAACTTCTGACTAAGCAAATCAACCACTATATTTGCTTTACCTAGAAGGTAATACTAAGTAAAATCATAATCTATTAAATATTCTGGCCAATGACATTGTCTCATATTGAGGTCCCGCGGTGTAAAAATATATTTCAGACTTTTCTGGTCTAAAATTATCTCGAATTGCTCATCATATAAATAGTAGTGTCATATCTTTAAGGTGAAGATTATAGCTACCAACTCTATATCATGTGTGATGTAATTTCACTCCTGATTCTTTAACTGGCATGAATCATAAGCTACAACTTTTCATGACTACATCATAACACATCTTAGCCCATCTTTCAATGCATAAAAATACATTGTATATGTGTATCCCCTGTCTGAAATTATCAGAATATAAGCTAATGTAAGTCTCCTTTTCAATTCTTTGAATGCCTTCTCACATAGATCAGTCCACTCATACTTGACTTTCTTTCAAGTAAATTTAGTCATTGGAGTAGCTAAATGAAAGAAATTCTCAACAAATCTCTTATAATACAAATACAATCCCAAGAAACTACATATCTCAAAATTTGACTTTGGTCTTTCCCAACTAATGACTACCTTGACTTTGTTAGGGTCCATTGAGATACTAATAGCCAATACCATGTGTCCCAAAAATTTAACATCTGTCAGTCAAAAGTCACATTTACTGAATTTGGCATACAACTTATGCTCTCTCAAATTTTGAAGTAAAACATTTAAATGATCTTCATGCTCTTTCTTGGATTTAGAGTGGATCAAAATATCATCAATAAAGACTACAACAAAATGATCTAAATATGGCTAAAATATTCTATGCATAAGATACACATGAATACTACTAGTATATTCATTTATCCAAACGGCATCACTGTAAACTCTAAATGCTCATACCATATTCTAAATACAATCTTAGGGATGCAAACCTCTTTAACTCTCAACTAACAATATCTAGTACAAAAATCTATTTTGGAAAAGACATGTGCCCCTTTTAATTGATCAAATAAATCATCTATCAATGGTAACATATACCAATTCTTTATCTCAATCCTATTTAATTGTTGGTAGTCAATTCATAGTCAAAAGGTCTTATTCTTCTTTGTAAATAGAACTGGAATGCCCCAAGGTGAAGTGCTCTAATAAAAACCTTGTCCAACAAGTCTTGTATCTGGACTTTGAGTTCCTATGTAGAGTCATAGAAATGAATGATGTATCAAGGTGTAATTCGATATTAAAGTCTACATCCCTATGTAGGGATAATCCTGGTAGCTCATCCAGAAAAACATCCTCGTATTCACAAACTACCCGAGGAAGATCCATATCCTATGTCCCCTCATCTTCCAAGGTGAGGCATGCTATCCAGCCCATCAATTTTCCATGTCATCTATAATCATATACAGCCTGAGATAAAACATCATGCTTATCTTCCTGAAATATAAAATGAATCTCATTCAGTGTGTAGGTAGTAACCCTTCTATGATTATAATCAATGATGACTCGATGTGTTGTCAACCAAACCATGACAAGTATTACATCAAAAATATGATATGTTCATAATCCTAAGGTCCACCATGAGTAGAATCTTTGAGATTTCTAACTCAAAATCCTAATATATCTAATTAATTTTTATCTTAGTCCTTAAGAAAGAAGTCACATACAATAGCTCATCCATGTTTTTAACGTATAAATCAAATTCTTTCACATACGATATAAAAATAAATGAATGTGATGCACTAGAAACAAATAAAACTCTTGCCCATAAATGAAAAAGCAAGAAAATATCTTATATTATTTACTAATCTTCCATCTCTGCTTATGGTGTAATGGTACAGACATGCCCTTGGGTCCTCTAAGCCCTAGCCTATGGGCCCACTCCAAGACATCTACCCATGCCTAGACCTCTCTGGCTTGCATATGAAGTAGGAAGTACTTGTGCAGTACCCCAAGATTAATACTAGTTTCCTTGACACATACTAGAGAAATAAGGAAAAAACTATGTCTATGTATTTCCCACTGATGTTTATGACTATAATTTCTCATAATCCTAAGATCGATCCTTGATTCTGTAGGTACTTTCATTTCTAATGTCTAGGCTGATGGTAGTGAAAACAAATCCTATGTCGAATCAGGCTAGAATTCTCGACATGGCCTTGGCTTTGATAATTGTAACATTGTCCCTGATATCCTCAAGAAATAAAAGGCTTTTATTGCTTTCCAAAAAAATACTAACACTCGTTCCTCTTTCCACTAGTACTCCCACTCACCTCATGGATGTTCTATGCTTCCTTAACCTCTCACTCTGAAGCTGTCTTAACCACGTAATTCATATCCTGGATAAGAAATCCCACAATTTTATCCCAAATCAATAATTTTAATCCATCCTCAAATTTCCAAACTTTGGTCATATTAGTGGCCACATAATTATCCCTAAAATGTGTCAACTCTATGAATTTAGCCATATAGTTTAGTACTATCATATTTCCTTGTTTTAGTTCAAGGAATTCTTCGGCCTTAACATGTATAGCTGAAGTCAAAAAAATATTCTTCTATAAAGAGTTCTCGGAATTCTTCCTATGTCATTGCCTCTGTATTCTTCGAGGCCTTTATCCAATCCCACCAAATTTGGGACTCACCTTCTAGCTGAAACGCTGCTAGTCAAATCTTTGTGGCATTGAGAGTGATCTCCATAGCTTCTAAGATTTTTTCAATTTGTCAAAATAATGATTGGCTGCCATCAGGTCCTATCCTCCAATAAATATTGGAGGATGATGTGTCTATAACCTTTGAAGGTTACTCATCCCTTCCTGACCCACAACCTCTATGAAGGCATGTTGGTCAAAGACTGCCAGTGGTTGGCCATCACTTTATGGACATCCTCTGAATTTCTCATTATCTACTTACCATCTACACATGTCAAATAATTTGATCTATTATAAGTACATATGCCAACTAATGATAGACTCGTTATTTTAAAATTATCTTTTCATTTTCCGAATCACTGAGGTTATGTTTCTCCACCCTAGTGTTTACTTTTTCTTATACACATTTCCTACTATGCATGTAATCCACACAATATAAAATATGCATACACAAAAAAAATCAAATATAAGTTGTGATCTATCCGAGGTAATTTTCTACATAGACTTTGACATCAAGTTGTGACCTATATATAAATTTTTTAAGTATTAGGTATTTATACACCTAAGCTTTTGTACCAAGTTATGAAACTTGTACAAACTTCAAGCTACAAATAATCATATACTGAACTTCTAATACCAAGCTATCACACCCTAATCCCTAAGGGGCCTCATTTATACATCACACAACAAAAATGTGTACTAAAATAATATTTTTATTTTCTTAAATATGTTGTCTTACAATTATTTTTTTTATTCTTCTGCTCATTAGAATAAAAAACATATAATACAACTCAAACCAGAACAAGCTTTCATCACAAATGTGATCTCGCATGTGGGTTCGTCATCAACAATTGAAAATTACCTGAAAGAGAGTCACACGATGGAGTGAGCAAAGCTTAATAGATGTAAACTCTCATTGAGCTACTCCTTACCTAAATGCATGTAAAAGAAATAAAATCATGCGCATATATCAATACATATTCAAGTACAATGTTTACATGAATGTAAAAATAGATAAAATATTTTAATGCTCGTATCCCAAGTCTCATCGTCTCCCCACACATGTTAGGGCCAAGTGTGACATTATATATATATATATATATATATATATATATATATATATATATATATAATATTGGACATTCTCCTAAAAAATATATATATTTTTTAGACATTCTCTGATAAATATTAAACATTCTCCAAAAAAATATGGATCTCCTCCAAAAAATAATATTGGACATTCTTCGAAAAATATCGTATAATTCAGTTTTGATGTTGTTACATTGTGAATCCATATAAATAACATCCATTATAATTTTACATATATCAATCATACACATATCTATTTAATTGTGATGTTCTCATGCATATGAAATACAAGTATATCATTTTTGATTAAACTATATTTCATACATAGTTATAACTACATGAATATAAATCACATTATAATATATTATTTAACTAAATACAAAAATTTTCAGCAATTAAACATTTGTAATTTAATTTTTAAAATTCCAAATCAAATTATAATTCACGGCTATTTACGGCTATTAAATGGAAATAAATTCTAATAGGAGAAAATCCTAACCTCTTAGAATATTTAATACAAAAAATTCTAGAATTTGGTACTAACACAAAGATCACATCACGTGGAACAACTTTTGTTTTTGTACTATTTTGTTATGACCCCAAAATAATCAATTAATTACAAAAGAACTTTGACAATTCTTGTACTATTATTTTACTTAATAATAATAAAATAATATTTAAAAATGACTAAATTTCGACTACCTCAAATTTTGACAAAATTTGTTATACTAGCTATATTTTACAAGATGAATTCAATGGCAAAATCCATTATATCATCTGAAGTATAAAAAATTTTCAGATTTTTCTTACGACAAAATTATGGCAAAATTTTTTAGTTTATAAATTTATTCTTATGGCAAAATAAATAAATAAATAATATATACATACATACATACATATATATATATATATATATATATATATATATATATATATATATATATATATATATATATATATATTGTTATTGGTATATGTATACAAATATATATATAAAACTAGATATATATTTATGCTATATAGGTTTATATACAAACCTATAGATTTACCCACACACACACACACACACAACTTTTAATTAAAAAATGAAACTAGTTTTCAAAGAATAGTTTCACATTTTTGTAGATAGTTTGTGAATACGAGTTATAGTAGTCTATATATATTAAATGCTCATGAAAAAGTTTATTTTTTAAATGGTACGAGCTAGAGCAGGGGTAAAATTTGGTTTCTGATTTTTTGGATCCTAAAAACTTTATGTTTTGGAGCATATTTTTTTAAGTTTTTTAAAAAATAGACCAAAACATAAATATTTTCATTTTGGAACCCCAAAACATAATTATTCCATATATATATATATATATATATATATATATATATATATAAAGTAATGGACTACTAATTTAATGCACTCGTTAAATAGTGCTCTTTATAAGAAAGTGATAGCACTTTCTCCAGTAGCTCTTTATTTTACACACACACACACACACATACTGTGTATATTATATATATGTATAATTTATTCATATTTATAGTATACTATAAAAATACAAAAAATAAAAATAAAAATGTGTTTCTATTTTTTTTTAAAATACAGATTCAAACCCAACCCAATCCATCTCACTATTTAAATAAAATAAGGCATGCCATTTTTTTAGAAGGTGATGTACCAAGGGATGACAATTTTTGTGTTACTATTTTTTTGTGTATTATCACAATTATTTTTTATTTTGATGCATTTTTTTAACTTTGAAATTTTGGATGTCTTTTTTTTAATTATTTTCAAAATGGTACACTTTTATATAATATTTTTATGAGAATGCCCATCTTTATGAAATTTAATTGCATAAAACTTAAACACTTTGTCAATCAAAAGAAATATTATAATTCCATTCAAAATAAAATTATGATAAAACATTTTACTTTATCAATAATGAAAATTATTATATTGCTCATTTAAGCTCCAATATTGGAAATATATATATATATATATATATATATATATATATATATATATATATATATATATATTATAAACTATTTATGTTGCTTATTATCACTACAAGAAAATATTGATTTAGCTAGGAAAATTTAGCTAGGGATCAATCCCTAGCTAAATAGCGAGGGATTAGTTAGGGAATATAATGGATTTTTGATTTTACATTGAAATAAATACTAAGGACAGATTAGCAACGAATTAACGACAGATTAGCAACGAATTAATGACATATTAGTGATGGATTAGCGATGGATTATTGATAGAAATATCTGATTGAAATTTTTTCGTCGTTAATATTTTCGTAGATTTCCGTACAAAAAAAACCGGATAAATTAGTGACGAATTTAGCCACAAAATTTCCCTAGCTAATTATATCGAAAATATTAGCGACGGATTTAGCAACGGAATTACCCTAGCTAATTATATCGAGATAAATTCCGTCGTTAATATTTTTGTAGATTTCTGTGCAAAGAAAACTGAAAAAATTAGCAACTGATTTAATGATGGAATTTTCCTAACTAATTAAATCAGGGATCTAGCGAGAGAATTTCTCTAGCTAATTATATCGAGATGAATTCTATCACTAATATTTTTGTAGATTTTCGCGCAAAGAAAATTGGGAATTTAGCAAATGATATATCGACGGATTTTCGCTAGCTAATTATATCGAGACAAAATCCATCGCTAAATAATTATCTAAAATTTTTTTTTTGCTATTTTATTTTTTATTGCAAACGATTTTTTTTTTAATTTTTATTTTTCACAAAATATATCCATTTAGCTAGGGATTTTTACCTAGCTATTTGCTATAGGGATAATTTCCGTCTCTAATCTTTAATGATTTAATTTTGTTTTTATTTTTTATTTTTTTTGATATTTTATTTAATTTTATTTATTAAATATATGTCATGGTCTATTGATTAGTGATCATTGAAAGACACATTCTCCTCATAAAATTATAAAAATAGGATATTTTAAATAAATAATTTAAAAATATAAAAATACAAAAAAAATATATTAATAAGGACTAAAATAACTATTTTTATGATTATAAAAATTTTAAAAAAAGTATACAAAAATTTTTCTAAAATTTTTAATTAAGAAACTTAAAAATTTGTATTAGAGTAACATCAAATAATTAATTCTATAATTATAATAATTTTTAAAGATATTTTAAAAAATAAATGAACATACATAAAAATTTCTACTAATATAACGGTAAAATAATTTATTGTATGATTAAATAAAAAATATTTACACAAATATTTGAATTAACGAATAAATTAGTAAATATTAATATTAATATAGGTATAAAAAATTTTTATGATATAGGAAACTTTTAAAAAAATAATTACTACAAAATTTGAAAATTTTGAATTATAATAAAATTTTAAATGTTTTCATTAAATTTAAAATAAAATAAATTTATATTTAAAAATAAATACATAGATGTTTGCTTCTACTAAAATTTATAAGAATTAAACAATTGAGTAATATTTTTACTATTAGCTTTTAATATTTATTCTTTATTTATATAATAAATATTATTTTATTTAATTACCTTCTCACTTTAAGTAATTTTTAGAATTTTAAAAATTATATATGATATCAATTAATATTAAATTTTATGCTTTTGAAATTATTTCATATTATTTTTATAAAAATTAATATGAATTCTTAAAAATTTATAACCATAAAATATATATATTTATATATTTTTTAACATAAAGGGTGTTTATAACTCTTTGAAGAGTGGCATGAAGAATAATCATATTTTCATCTTTTCCTTGTTATGTGAAATTTGCAAATTTTGCAGCAATTTGATTTTTTTTTCTAGTTGGAAGTCCAAACATCTATTTTTTGAAGTTGTTTATATATTTATTGTTTAATTAATTTGATAATTAAAAATTGTAAGGTACTTGTTTTTCATGTGTGACTTGCTACATGCATATGAACTTGTTTGGAATAATTTGATAATAAAAAAAATACGAGTCTTTATGTTTTTTATATATTTATTAATTATTTAATGTTTTGATAATAAAAAATAAATATATTTTTGGAATTTTAGTAACTTCAAAAACACTTTCTTGTTGTCTAAGAGACAACTCTAATTCTCACCAAATGCCTCCCCCTCTCTCTCTCGCCACCAATATAGCATAACTTAATTGTAGAGTAAGTGATAATTTCTTCAAGTCGTGAGTTTTTATTAATTTGAGATATATTTTCTACCCTAACTCTTCATTGATTATCTTAATGCAGACGTGTGTGTTTGGATTTTGCTGTTTTTTTTTTCGAATTTCTTCTTCTACCCTCACTATTACTGTATATTACACACAATACTTCATTAATCATCATGGTATGCTTGGATTACTTATTGATTTGTATACATTCTTAATGCATGTGTGATATACTGCATTCTCATTGTGTGGATGTTGATGTTGCAATGTATGTATGGTATGCAGGCTTGATATCCATGTTTTTTGCCACTCAGACAGGCTTGTGATTTTGGATTTTAATCACAAAATAGGTGTTGGTGTTTCTGGTGAGCAGTGTGTATAAAACATATTTAATATTTGCATAATAAATTATGTAAATATGATGATCCCAAGATTAATAACACATTAATATATATATATATATATATATATATATATATATATATATATATATATATATATAAGTGTATTTTACTAATGTATAATTATAAAAATAGTATACATAACTATATATAAATATAACAACACATATTTAATATACATACATACATATATATATATATATATATAACTATATATATATTTATATACATACATATACATATATATGTATATATAACTATATATATATATACACATACATATATATATATATATATAACTATATATATATATATATATATATATATATATATATATATATATCTATATATAAATGTATTTAACAATATGTATGTCGACATATAACTAGATATAAATGTATTTATCTACATCAATACCTATACATAACAATATGTCTAAATATATATAATTACATGAAAAACTATAAATAACTACATCTACAACATGTATAGCTACAAACATGTAACTATATGCTTAACTATTTATGTATAACTATTTATAAATATTTGTAACTATATAAAACTCTTCATAACTATATTTAACTATATCTGTAACTATGTAAACTATTTTTATAATTATATTAATAAGTATATATAACTATTTATTTAACTATATAATATTTTATAACTATATGTGTAATTCTATATAACTATATTTTTAAGAAAATATACCATATGTATAATAATATATAACTATATATAAATGTATTTTACTATATGTATAACTATAAAAATGTTATATATAACTATATCTTTAACTACATACATATTTATAACTATATGTATAATTAAATATAATTATATATAAATATATTTATAACTAAATATACTATAAGTATATGAACATATAACTATAAATAATTATCTTTTACTATATGTATAATTATAAAAACATTATACATAACCATAATAATTTTCATTATTTTCAATCCTCGGCAATAGTACCAAAAACTTATTTATTATTTCAAATAGTAATGTAAAATTTAAAAATATCACACAAGTATACATGGTCAATACATAAAGTAAAAAAAAACTAACATCTGCAAAGTAATAAAAAATGTTAAATGTAAGCAAATAAAAAATGAAGTTATGAATATCAAGAAAATTCTAGGATATAACAAAAGTAACAAATAAGGTAATAACGAAATAATATTTTTATAATGGACTACACTATAATTGATGATTTTCTTTAAGTTGTTTTTTTAATTATAATAGTAAAAATTATCAATAAACCATATTTCAATTTCACATGTTTTTTTTTTAAAGTCTAACATGCTTCTCAAATTTTATATCTAAATTAAATAGATTACTTTGCAAATATAGTAAAAACAACATGATAATATATATGTCCTTTAGGATTTGCAAAAAAATAATATTATATTCTTATAATACTTATAAATCAATAATATTAACTTTAGAATTAAAGTTATTAAATAAGCATCAACCAACTTTGGTCTACAAATTTAACCTTTCAAGAATTATATTAGTATTATATTGTATTAATATTGGCAAAATAAAAGAAAAAAAATAAATAATAAAAATAATTCAATGAATGAAAATTTTTTTTTCTAAAAGTTAACTTTGAAAATGCACATCTTAAAATTTACACTAACCCTAGCATAAATGAATTTAGCCTATTTTTAGATTTATGTTGATGTAAGTTTTTGTCTGATTCATTATTTAACAAAAATAATTAAATGACAAAAATATTACAAAGCATTCTAATTAATAACAATAAAAGAAATAAATATAGAAAAAAAAAACTCCAATATGCATGAGTTAGTTTGTGAGCTATATCTTTTTTCTCGCAACTCATCTTTGTAACCTCTTTTGTATCTTTTTATCTATATATTCTTACTTACTTTCTTTGCATACAATGTTTTGTATCTTCTCTAACTCTAACTTATCATTTTCAAAAACTACAATAAGTTTTCGAAAACTATTCTGGGTGTTTTCCTCTTATGAAACTTCAGTAATTAAGACTTTTTTTGTTTTTTCAAAAAGTAGTTTTTGAAACTTCTCTTTTTCCCATGGTTCTTGCAAAAAAACTCTCCCTTAAGGTTGAACTTCCTTTGAACTTGTTCTTGGTTGTGTATACTATATCAAAACATAGAAATGAAATGAGGAAATCTATTAGATATTATAAAAAAAAAAAAATACTCCATGCATTCTCATAATCTCTCTTTTATATATATATATATATATAAGCCAATTGATTTATAGAAAAACATTACTTTGGTAGGTATAAAATGAGCTAATTTGGCCATCAATCAATAATCACCCAACTAATATTATTACCTTTTAAGGTTTTTGATAATCTCATCACAAAGTCAATTATAATATGCTGCAAATTATTATCTATTGGGAATTGTTATTAACACATATTGAGTTTTCATAAAATCATTCCATAACTTAAAACTATTACCAATATCTTAATTAAAATTGCATATAGAATGAATCATTCAATATATTCAATTATGATTTCATTTCCATAAATATAAAATTTTCTTGTGATAACAAGTTAACAAATAGGTATAAGAAGAATGGTTTTGCATCAATTATCAATAGTTTTGTGATAACAAGTTAACAAATAGGTATAAAAAGTTAATAAATATTTCTAGTGAAAGCAAGTTAACAAATAGGTATAAGAACAATGGTTAAAATTTTTCAAACATAAACCTCAAAATAATAAATCATCAATGGTTTTGCATCAATTTGATGAGTATGCTAACTAGATTATTCTACTAGGATATGAAGACAATTAAACCACTTTCATTGTAGTGTGTTTGTGTCCATATTTGGAAGAAAACAAACAACTTCATATTGAATCTCAAAACAATTAAAGAAAAATAATAGAGATCAATGCTCAGATAGTGCTCTAGGAATAACATTCATCCAAGAATCATTTACAAGCCACATAAAATACAAGCATGATGCACTTTTTGAAAAATCCCAATTTCAAGAAGAACAATGGTTTAAAGAGTTTTGATCATTTGTTTCTCTTGACATTTAATTGAGTGCTAATACTTAATGTTCTTTTGGTGAATGATTTTGTATCATAATAGTTATTTTTGAGAGTTAAGAGATAATTTATTAGCTTGTTTAAAGAACACTTAAAGTGAAGAATGAAATAGTTATATGTAATATGGGGTTTTATTTGTAGAATTTATTGGAATGCAATTCTAGGAACTATATATAAATATTTGTATACCTATATAAAACTCTATATAATTAAATATAACTATATTTGTAACTATGTATACATATATGTATACATTTATGTAAATCTATATACTTGTTTATAACTTTGTATATATTTATGTACAACTACATATAACTAATTGTATGAATATATTTATATATAAATATATGTTTAACTATATATAACTTTTATAACTATATATACTATATGTATAATAACATATAACTATAAATAATTGTATCTTACTATATGTATAACTATAAAAACTTTATACATAACTATATTTAAATATATAATTTACAACATATATATTTAATATACATTTTTATATATTAATATATAAAAATGTATTTTACTATATCTATACCTATACATAACTATATGTATAAATATATAAAATTATATGAAAAAATATATATAATACCTACATGTATAAATATAAGTATAACTTTATGTGTAACTATATGTATAACTACATGTAATTATATTTATAATTACATGTATAACAATATACAACATTATGTTTAACTATATGTGTATAACTAGTCTAATTTCTAAGCCATATAAACAAAATTATTTAGTAAAACTTATAATGGAATGTGTATAATGGTGTGTCCTTATAGAATGGTCAACATTGGATTGAGATATCACAAATATCAGTTTCTCCCATATAAAAATGAAATAAAAGAAAAAATATTATACAATAAAGAAAATGTAAAACTACCAAAATCACAATACACACACACACACACACTTGGAAACATAAATGGAGTACTCTTATATACTATGGGCACTCTTAATGCATAATAAAATAAAATAAAATGAAAGAAGGTAACAACAAAAGTGACTGCTTCTCATTTACTTCTATTAGATATTTTCAGAGTTAGTTATTCTATTATCGATTTAATTATCGTAATCTTTTTCTTCAAACAAATACATCTGCATATAAATGATATCAAAATGTGCAATGAGCCGTTGATGAGTTGGAATTTCCAACTTTTAAATGCATCCCATTGTGGGATACATATTCCTGGAAAGCTTTTGTCGGAATATTAAATTGTAAATGTGCATGAATGTGGTGCTAAATACATTGTCAAGGAGGATTTGCTGGATGACACAGTTTTTGATGATGTTGTTGTTGCCCTAGTTGACCTTGTTAGAAGAGTATCCTATAATATGCTCCTTTTATCCTTTCTTTTATTCATTATTTTGTACTTCAAATAATTTTCCTTGTTCCATGTTTCAAAACTTTTGTGCTATTTAGACACTAGATCAAGGTGCTTTTCCTCCAATCTTATGCATGTTCTTATTGTTTAGGGGGAAGTTGCAAATTTTCTAACTTTCAAGAAGGATTTTAAAACATTCAAGGATAATCTTGTATTATTTTTGAATGATTTGGTAGTAGAATCTCAGGATGGGCCATTATTTGATAAGGTTTTGTTTGAAAAGTGTATGGATTATGTAATATCACTAACATGGTAAAGCTACAGCTTTGGTCGAAGATAAAGATTAATTCTAATATTGTAAATGGTATTTCAACCTCTATGCAATATATACATACATACTGAATTTGATGCCATGATCACTAAGAAATTAGACTGGTTTTTTATTTTTGTTCGAATTTGATGCTTGCATGATGATGCCACAAAAGAAAATGGGCAAAGCAGATAAAAAGCTAATGCTTAAGGAATTGATTGACCTATAAAAAGCTGATCCTTTCTCTTTGTATCTTGAAAGCGAAGTTGTTTCCTATTGCTTGTACAAGGATTCTGAAAGAATTCTAAGAAATACTTATGGGATGTGTATTTTGTAGGTTCTACTTTTCTTTTCTTTCTAGATATTATGTTTAAGATTCTCATCACTACTAATAACTTCTTTTTTGCTCTTGCAATTCTGTAGGATTTTGAAGTCTTAACTCCAAATATTCTTGCAAGATAGATTAAAACTATGGAAGGTGGTGGTCTAGTTGTTTTACTTCTTCGAACCCAATCATCACTGATGAGTTTGTGTACCATAGTCATGGTAAGTTGCATTTCATTGCTCATTATTTGCTTACACGAAAACATGATATGCATTCTTTGATCGTTGGATTTGAATCTTTATTTATTCCTGACATGATAGGATGTTCATGAGAGATTTAGAATAGAGTTGCATTCTAAAATAGTTTTTCAGTTCAACGAGAGGTTTCTTTTATATGTACATATAAAAGAAATGCTAGTATATCTCTTATACGTACATGCTGAGTATATATGTTCTTATATACTCAGTATATCTACATACATACTATAGTATCTATACATATAATACTGCAATGTTATATGTACATGTATACTAAGTATATATGTACATATAATATTGTAGTATACATGTACATATACTATAGTAATATATGTAACTATTGAAATGCTAGTATATATGTACAAATATACTACAGTATTATATATTTATCAAAACATAACTTTTTTAATTTATTTATTTTGATTTGATTGACTGGTTTAAATTTCATATAGATATGGAACCGCATTATTCCACATACGAATCTTTTATAAGTGAAGGAATTTTTTACTAGACATGACGCACCACGACTAGGACAACTTTGTCGCAGTAGAAAGATGGTGACTGGAGTAGCTGGGGAAGAAAAAGTAATGTCAATTTTATGGATAGATTATATTTTATGCATCGTATGTATGTATGTATTGAACTTTTATCATGTAAAATCTAGTTGCAAATTTTTTGTGCCTTTTGTTTCCAGGTTTGATTCAATTTCGAACAAACAAAGATGATTTTTCCAGCCCTGGTTAAGGTGTTTGTTCCATTTTTTTATGCTTATGACAGGATATATAGTTGTTTGATGTTCATGCTCCATAATAGGTGTTTACGCTCCACTTTAATGTAAATACTTGTACACTTATACCTATATATATGCACAAGTATTTACCAGTATATGTGTATGTATAAATATACATTGTAGTATACGTACATATTTATATGTACATATAGATACTTAGTATATGTACATATATACATTGTAGTATATGTACATATACACTGTAGTGAATATGTACATACATACTACAGCGTATATGTATACAATGGTATATATATACATATATACTATAGTATATATGTACATATAACTGTAATGTATATGTACATACATACTACAGTGTATATGTATACATTGGTATATATGTACATATATAATATAGTGTATATATACATATATACTAGTATATATGTACAATTATTTACCAGTATATATGTACATACTTGTACATATATATTGTAGTGTATATATACATATATACTGTAGTGTATATGTAACACATATATACATATACACTACAGTGTATATGTACATATAAATACTTGTACATATATACCAGTATATATATTCATATACAAATATACTAGTGTATACATATACACTACACTATATATGTATGCACATATATATGTACATATACACTATAGTGTATATGTACATATACTGAGTATATATGTACATATAAATACTTGTACATATATACTAGTATATATGTACATATACATATATACCAGTGTATACATATATACTACAATATATATGTACATATATACTGAGTATATATGTACTCAGTATATATGTACATATAATACTGTAGTTTATATGTACATATACTACAATAATATATGTAACTAGTAAAATGCTAGTATATATGTATATATACATTGCAGTATATATGTACATATATACTGCATTATTATATATTTATCAAAACATAACTTTATTTATTTATTTATTTTGATTTGATTGATTGGTTTAAATTTCATATAGATATGGTATCATATTGTTCCACATATGAAGCTTTTATAAGTGAAGGGATTTTTTACTAGACATAACGTACAATGACTTGGACAGCTTTGTCACAGCAGAAAGGCGGTGATTGGAGGAGCTAAGAAAGAGAAAGCAATGTCAATGCATAGATAGATTATATTTTATCCACTATCGATAGATAAATTGATGAATATGATGTAATAAAAATTTGTTATGGTTTTATTTGAATTATGTAAATTATTAAATCAGAATAATTTATTATATGATTTTATTTTTTGTTTATTATAAATTATCATTTATAGTTTATGTTTTTATTTAATTTAATATAAAAATATTTAATTAAATAATTAGAAAAAAAAATAAAATTATGAAAATAATTTTGGAATGAAAATAGCTAGAGATTTTTTCCTTGCTAATTTAGCTATGAAATTTTTCCTTATTATTTTACATAGGAAAATTATTATTTTAACTAGTGATTTTTCTTTCATTGTTTTTTGATAGAGACTATTTTCCTCTCTAATTTTTAGCGACGAGTACTTTAGATTGGAAAACCTTTCATTGTTATAGCTATTTAGTGACGAAAACTTTCATTTAGCTTACTAATTTAGCTAGGAAAATTATTATTTTAGCTAGGGATATTTCTGTCACTAAAATTTTTTAGCAAGGGACCCTTTCCCTCGCTAATTTTTAGCGACGTACTTTAGATTGGGAAAGCTTCTATCATTAATCCGTCGCTATATCCCGTTCAGTGACGGAAACCCCCATTTAGCTAGGAAATTGTCCCTAGCTATTTAGGATTTTTCTTGTTGTGTATAAAGCTCAATTTTAAGTGAAAAATATGATTATATCACTTATTCAATCTTGAAAATAGTTTATCTATTGAACTACTTTGATATTTTATAACCTATTAGTTGTTACTTGGTGTTGATAGTTATACTACTCATATAAATGCCTACATGAGAGAACAAACAGGTGCAACCTAAAACCTTGTTTGTAAATGTTACATGCTCATTTTCAAAAAAAAAAAATGAAAAAAATAGTCATTAAGAAATATGAGTACTATAGGTACTCTCATTATGGGCTAATGTTTATATGTCAAATATCGAATAATACTAATTATTTTGGTGATCACGTATGATGTATTTACATGAAAATAGCTTTGAATAGAATCATTTCATGAAAAGATAGTTTTTATGAATTATAATGAATATAGTGAAATTGGTTAGTTTTTGTATGAAATACAAGACTTGATAGAATTGTTGAGTAGGAGGAGAGCAAAAAGCCATATAAAGTCATAACATGTATCATATTATAGCTTTGATATACCCACTACAAAAAAAATCCCAGGTAGCAAGGGAAAATCCCTAGCTAAATGGGGTTTTTTCTTTGCTAAACGAAATATAATGACGGAAAATTTTCCAATCCAAAGTGATCGTCGCTAAAAATTAACAAATGAAAGACTCATAGCTAAAAAATTTTAGCAACGAGCAATTTCCTAGTTAAAATAATGATTTTCCTAGCTAAATTAGCAAGGAAAAATTCAATAGCTAAATTAGCAAGGGAAAAATCTAGAGGTGTCAAACGGGCCATGCTAGGCTGGCCCAGCCCATTTTTAGCCGGCCCAACCGAGCTTCTGTGCCGGTGCAGACACGACTTGGTTACTTTATGGTATTGGTACCATGCCTGGCTCGACACGGTTCTATGGAGGTCAGCTCGACATGGGCCTGTGACACGAATCCGCCGGGTTTGGCATGGTCGGGCCAAACCCCTAATTTAAAAAAAAAATTAGGATCCGCCACGATTCTTCTTCATTTTTGGGGGCCCGCCGGGCTCAGCTTCTGCCACTGTACCATGCTGGGCCAGGTACGACACAAGGCCTGGTTGGCCTCAGCATGGCATGCAGAGGTGTCAAACGGGCCGGGACGGCCCGACCTATTTTATTTGAGCACGGGTGTGCTTTCATGCCGGCACGCAGGCACGGCGGGCCGTGCCATGCCGTGCCTGGCCTGGCCGTACGGGCCAAATTTTTTTTTTTAAAATTATTTTGTATTAATTTTTATTTTATTTATATGAATTATTAAATTATATATAAAATTATAGATAATGCATAATATTATATATTTATAATATGAAAAATGTTAAAATTTATTAAAAATACAAAGTTAAAATTTTTTTTTATAATATAATATAAAATTAATTTAAAATTTATTAGAATTATATAATATAGTTATAAATTTTTAAATGAAAAATTAAAACAAAAAATAAATAAATCAATAAATAATGTTAAAAAAATTAAAAAAAAAAAAAAAACATAAGCAAACCAAATGAAAAATGACCAATCAGCCATTAGATACCGAAGGTCCGAACCAAACAAATTACAGTTTCAACGTAACGTATAAATAAAGCGTACAATAAATAAAAAATAAAACATCGAAATCAAAAAATAGTAGATCATCATCAATCGTCAATCGGCATATCATGAGCAATATCAGCTGCAACATCAAGATCAGTATTATATGGATCATCATCATCAGCAATCAACTCCCCCGCTATCGCAGTGGATGCGGCTGCAATCCCTATCCCAGTCAAAGCTCCAGCACGATCATATTTGCTAAACCTCAAATATTTCCAATACTTCAAACAAGCCAAGGCCTCAACAATATCTGGACATAATCTCGATCTCCTATCCGAAATCACGTTCACTGCAACAGAGAAAGCAGACTCCGATGCTACGCTCGATACCAGAGCAGTCAGTAGATCCCATGCCATCCTAGATAGCACGGGAAAGGTTGACTCATATGATTTCCACCACTATAATATATTAAGATTCTTAGTATCAGAATGTGATAGGATTAAGCAGTAATCGGTATCTAAGTACCGAGAAAGCTCATTCCTATGTGATGGTCCACCCCTACGTTTCCCCCTCGCTAGCTGAATGGAAAAATCGTCATCTCCGAACAAGGTATCAATGTCCGTAATCACAGTCTCACCACCACCACCACCATACCTAGTATCGTAGTATGTGAACAAGTCAGTCAACTTCTTGTGAATGAACCCTTCAGGTGGCTCTCCCAGGTTCATGCACGAGGAAATGTAAGTCAGGGTGTTTTCTACCCCTTCCACCTTAACCCTAGGGTCCATGCATGCAACAAGGCAATAAAGAGATGGAACGGTGGACCAGTACTTCAAGTACTTAGTTTCCATCTCTGCAACCATATGGCTAAGTGTCGGGTCAGCTCGATACTTCTTAAACATGCTACTAATATTACATATGCACCTAAGTTCAATACAAGTCGTAGGCGTATAAACCAACTAACACATGTTCATCGTGTCATAAAAAATCTTCAGGAATTTCATAAATGAAATTCCTGAAGCCCAGTCAGTGTAGTCAATAATAAGTTCGTCACTTTTACTATTGACGTAGTCGGATATCACGTGTTCGTATCCAATACATGATTCCAACATCAGGTACGTGTAATTCTAACGATGTCTCACATCTGATTAGAATTTCTTCTTCTTAAGATTCACAGACAAACAGAGACTACCAAACTCTTGTTGTCTGCGAGGAGTGCGAATATATTTTAGTGCATTACGTATATTATTCAACACGGGGGAACACACCTTCATACCCGCTTGAACAATCAGGTTAATCACATGACACATGCATCTGACATAAAAGATCTCTCCTAATGGTGCATCTCTAATATTCCTAACAAACATGTTAATCGCTACTCCATTATTAGATGCGTTATCGAATGTGATACTAAAAATTTTATTTTGAATTTTATATTCCCTAAAGATTTTCATCATACACTCAAAAATGGTCGGGCCATCATGAGGATTAAGAATCTTAGAGAATCCTAAAATTTTTTTATTCATAGACCAGTTAGAATCTACATAATGGCTGGTGAGACATGCATAAGATGATTCATCGTGACCTGTCCAGATATCGGACGTCACGGACACCACTCCACTATATGCCATAAATTCATTAACTTTTTTTATTTTTATAACTTATATATCTTTAGTATGTCATTCCTAGATGTGGACCTAGAAATCCTACGATAAGCATGCTGAAAATATGTCTGCATGATGCGCACTACCTTTGGATCTTCCGAAAATCTGATCGGAAGACCCATCAATGTGATAAGTATGGCCATGCCGTCCCTACCCAACTCACTAGAGTATATGAAGGGAGTAAACTTTGAGACTAAACTAGATCCAGTCTCAAAAAATGTTGTGCCAAGTTGGGTTTGTCTAGGATCTAATGGACCATGTTTTTTGGTGCATAATTCGGCATGCCTCTTAAGCTGCCTAGTCCCAAACGAACTCTTACATGTTAAAAGTCCCATACAATATTTGCACTGTGCCATTTCTTCTTCCCCACCCCTAATATTTTTTTGTTTTATTATATTAAAATGAGTCCAAACTATAGAAGTCCTCCTAGTTTTTTGTTTTTTAGAAGTTTGGGTTGAGACGACTAGAGAAGCCAAAGTTTCAGCATCCTCTGAACTCTGTGTAATATTTTCATTTTCTAAATTTAAATATATTTCATTAGTATTTGTCATTTTTTAGGATTTTTGTTATTCAGAATATTTATTTAGAGACTAGATGACTGATTTTAATAGTTTCTATTTTTGGTATAGAGAGAGAAACTAGAGAGAGAGAAAGTAAAAAAAACTTAAAATAAATTATCCGGTAAAAGTAGTGAGGTCGGTCATGTGCACGGTGCACCACAGTCAAGCTCAAAATTCAAAACTAAAGTTGAGATTCACGAAAATCCAAGCCGAATGCCGAAATCCTGATTCCCGAGAGAGATGAGCAAGATTTTAGAGAGAGAAAATGAGAGATTTGAGAGAAAAAATGTTTATGAAAAATATAAATGTTATAGAGGGGGGGTGGAATGTATAAATTAAAAAAAATAATTTTTTTTCAAAAAAAAGTAATTTTTGTAAATTTTTTTTAATTTTTTAGGGGGCAGAATCATGAGGGCCGTTGGATTCAGCCCCCTAGCCGTTGGAGGCGAGATCCAACGGTTGAAATTTAATTTTTTTTTCCCGTCAGGGGGGGGGGGGGAATTGGGTTGGTTCGGGGGACCACTAGTCGGGTCCAATAAGACCCGACCCGCTGTCTTTTTTGCGGGAGGGCCGAAGCAAGGGGGACACCACATGGGATGAACCCGTGCTGGTGTGTCATGCCACGCGCACCGAACAGTGCCGGGTCAGGCACGGCAGGGCACGGCTGACACCTCTAGAAAAATCCCTATCTATTTTCATTCCAAAACTATTTTCATAATTTTATTTTTTTTTCAAAAAAATTAATTAAATAATTTAATATTTTTATATTAAATTTAATAAGAATAGAAACTATAAACAATAATTTATAATTAAAAAAATGAAATCATTTAATAAATTATTCTGATATAATATTTTACATAATTAAAACAAAAACATAACAAAATTTTATTACATCTTATTTATCAATATATCTACTGACAGTGCATAAAATATAATCTATATGTGCATTGAAGTTGCTCTGTCCCTCAGCTCCTTCGATCACCATATTGCTGTGACAAAGCAGTCCGAGTCGTGGTGCGTCATGTCTAGTAAAAAGTCTCTTCACTTATACAAGTTTCGTATGGGGAACAATGCAGTACCATATATGTACACAATTTAAAATAGTCAATAAAATCAAAATAAATAAATTAAAAAAGTTATGCTTTGATAAATATATAATACTGCAGTATATATGTACATTAAATACTAGCATTTCACTAGTTACATATATTACTACAAAATATGTACATATAAACTATAGTATTATATGTACATATACAGAGTATATATGTACATAATTCTGAGTATATATGTACTTATATACTCAGTATATACATACTTATATACTCAGTATATACATACTTATATATGTAGTATATACGTATGTATATACTCGATATATATATATATACTCAGTATATACGTACGTATATACCGCATTTGCTACAGCTACTATTGCTGCTGCTACCAGTGATAATAAAAGTGGGGCGATGATGCTCGATTGATGAACTTTCCTGCCAACCACTCGTTTTGAGATTGAGGACCCGATATTCCTCCTGGCACTCATGGCCTGTACAAATCACGTTATGTTACATTTTTCCTTCTAATTGAATAAAGTTTTGTGAAATCTAATAAAATTACACGACACTACATTAGCATCATCATCATCATCAATCATCCTAAGACCTTGTACAATTAGAGCCAATCATTGCAGAACCTACATCAATAAAACTTATTTTCTCATACACACGCTTTGTACTATGTGATAAATGCGTATCTACACAAATCCTAAGAGATTTAAGACCAACCTTTATCTGTATGGCTAGCTTGGACTAGATATATCTTCATGCCACAGCCTTGGAGAAGGTATAATATCCATGGCTTTTATGACTTGCATAGGTAAGCAATGCACGATGATGACCAGACCAGCCTGAGCAATTATATATTCAAATGTATGTGTGTGTATGTAAATGGGTGTGTATGTATGACAATATATATATGTCTACAGATAAATATATGCACCCACTTATGTATATACTCGGTATATACTTATGTATATACTATAGTATATATGTATGTATATATTGAGTATATACGTACATATATACTATAGTATATATTACGTATATACTACAATATTATATGTGCATATATATAATCACATAGCCTCAGATGATACACACACATGTTCTTTCATGCAAATACACATACCATCAAATATAACATAAGAAAATAATCTAGGGCTTAAAACACACACATATAGGTCTTTTAGGCATGATCAGCATCTTCTAGTTCTTTGTCCTCTAGTACTCCACAGAGATAGAGAACATTGTTACACCCGCACATGTAGCTTAACATACTACATTCACAACCTAATAAAGAACACAACACTATGCCACTAATAAACAGATAGACTAGCGCATACAACACCAACTACCATTTGCTAGAAATTTCACACAACGAGATAATCATGAGCTTATTTTTAAATTACCAAATCAAGATTTTTCCAAGATTTCCAGTGAACTGCCCATCAACATATTCTTCTATGTTGCCTAGCTTCGCGCATCAGTCCATGGATAATTATTAGAAAGTTAGGAAGTGCCAAACAAAAGGGAAATGGAAGTTGAAATGACAACATGCTATGTGGTATTGAAATTTTGCACACCTATAGGTTCATATAGAAATCCACCAAAACAAGGAAAACTGAAAAAAACCAAAGAAAAAAAATGAGAAAAAAAATGCAATGCACAAGAAAAGAACACAAGGTAGCTCACCTTTGTATTCCATTCCCCACTTTGAGTTTTACAATGACTATCTTCCCAATTAAGTTGTTAAGAAAAGGCTTGGGATTAACGAGAATGATCTGCAACATTCAACAATAAAAAAACTAATGAACAGTGCTATCATTCATTTATGCATCAAATATTTCTCTGCATTTACTTAAAAATGCAGAGGCATGTATATATGCAATATAGATGCATACAGCATAAATATAGTATAATTATATGTGTCCAAACACACACATGCACACACTATTTTTTTATCTTCTCATATTTCTTTATCTTGTCCATATATTGCATCTGTAGGTTCAATAGAAGAATGTATCAATTGATAAAGTAGAGAACATGACACCCAACAAAACATAAGCAATATCACAAACATTGTGCTCATCAATAAAATAGTTATATACAGCATATATGTACATTAAATACCATAGTGTATATGTACATATACTGAGTATATATGTACATATATACTATAGTATTTAATATACATATATACTATGGTATATATGCATATACACTATAGTATTTATGGATGTCTTATATTTATAGAACATTATCCCATTTTACTTCACAAAGAAGGCACAAAACATCTCTATGAACATTAATATGAAAATGTGAATATTATTTAAATTTTTGAAAATATGTCTAAAAACTCTTAGAGGAAAACCTGGAAAACAAGTCACGAGCCAGGCTTGGTGCATCAAAATTCGCACCCTACCTCCCTGCAACCAGAACTCTCTCTCGGTCTCAAGGCCTATTAGGGGGGATGCACTACTCAGCCACTCCATGTAGCACCATGCTCCATGTGACTTTTCTAGAATGTTTCTTCTCCTCTTTATGTGCTTGCACTAATGATTTTGATCTCTTAGCTTCATTGTGTTAGTCCATCGACCCTATAGTTTTTGCTGCCATATGGTTCTTCTCTTGGTTCGAAGCAAGCACCATCACTTCGTTGTATGTGACAATGTAACCGTAGAATAGATCATTTTCATACACATCCATGGCTAAAAATAATTCAATATGCACTCCATAAAAATAATATGTAGTTCATTAAAACAATACACATTCACAGACATATAACAACAGTAATTATAGACATGAACAAACATGAATCTATGTTGATAGTCATACAACTTCAACAAATATCTAAAAGATGGCCAGTAATGATGTTTAGAGAGAGAGAAAGAGAGTAAAAAAATAAAATTTTTTAGAAATAATAAAGATAATAATAGCTCAGCCTCCTTTTGATCCAGCAGAGATCGATAAAGATGGAACCCATCCATAGGAAGGAATGTGATAATGTATGAAGGCTTTAAATCAGAAATTATTCGTGCGTCTCACATCAGATGTCCTACAAAGATTCATAGTTAGGTTAATCAGCAAAGCAACGACCAAAACCAGAATAAATAAAAATGGTACCACCAAAAAGTCTCATCGTATTTAGCTACAAATTGACAAAAATCAAAAAGAATTTATTAACAATACTGATGCAAGTCATCCTCATATTTAGTTGGAGCATTTTTGCTAGCCTCTCCTACGAGGTTTCGCAGCTGCTTCTCGGAATGCTATTTGTTGCGTCAAGGTTGCTAACCTGTGACTCCATAATGGCGATCTGTTGTTGCATTACATTCTTACTTTCATTTAATTTTTTCCAATGCTTTACAATAATAATTAAATAAGCATATGATAATATTTTAACAACTCTCATTTATTAGTAATAGCGTTTGATAATACTCAAAATTCAATTAGAATAGCAAAAACAAAGTGTTATGATGCATTCTAAAGATATACAAATATATTCCATATATATATTGATGATTTATATTTAATTTTATTTATTATAATTTTTTTTTAAATGTAACAAATTTTTAATATAAATAAATAGTTTAAACTAAAATTAAATTAAGTTCAATGATGCTTGATATGTTTGTTAATATTCATGTCTCAATTTTTTTTTCAATGAATTTAACTGAGCTTGGATATTAATCAATATTTTTTAACATTATTCCACATGTGTTCAATAAAATATATATATCTATACACAAAAAACAATATATATATATATTATTTTTATATATAAAAACTATAATATATATATATATATATATATTATAAAAATCAATTAATCATGTGTGTGTGTGTGTACACATCAAAAACCAAAGGCTCGATACGCTGATTCTTGAGATAGATGTGAGTTGCCTTGGAGGTTGTAAGTTCAATCTCCACAAGCTACAAAAAAATTGTTAGGATAAAAAATCATGCCTAATTTAGTTATATTTAAATATATAATGTTTTATATAGATATACAAATATATATAAATAGTTATACACATTTAGTTAAGCATGCTATTATATGTTGTTATATAGTAATTATAAATATAGTTACATGTGGTAATACATATAGTGTTCATATAGTTATACTTATATTTATGCAAGTAGGTATAAATATTTTTTCATTTAATTTTATATATGTGTACATATAGTTATCTATAGGTATAGATATAGTAAAATACATTTTTTATATACTAAATATATAAAAATGTATATTAAATATATGTTGTTAATTATATATTTATATATAGTTATGTATAATATTTTTTTTAGTTATACATTTAGGAAAATACAATTATTTATAGTTATATGTTCTTATACATATAGTATATATAGTTAAAAATAAAATTATATATAGTTAAACATATAGTTATATATAGATATATTCATACAAGTAGTTATATGTAGTTATACATTTATGTATTCACAGTTATATAACTACATATAAGTAGTTATATGTAGTTATATAAATTTACATATATGTATGTATATATGTATACATAGTTATAAATACAGTTATATTTAATTATATAGAGTGTTACATAGTTATACAACTATTTATATATATTTATACACATGTTATTAAACATAATATTGTAAGTTATTATTCATATAATTATAAATAAAATTACATGTGGTTATACTTATAGTTACCCATATAGTTATACATATATTTATACATGTAGGTATATAAATTTTTATATTTAATTTTATATATGTGTACATATAGTTATCTATAGATATAGATATAGCAAAATACATTTTTATATATTAATATATAAAAATGTATTTTACTATATAGTTAATTATATATTTATATATAGTTATGTATTATGTTTTTTAGCTATACATTTAGGCAAATACAATTATTTATAGTTATATGTTCTTATACCTATAGCATATATAGTTAAAAATAAAGTTATATATAGTTAAACATATAGTTATACCTAGATATATTCATACAAGTAGTTATATGTAGTGATACATAAATGTATACAAAGTTATAAATAATTATATAGATTTACATATATGTATGCATATATGTATGCATAGTTACATATACAGTTATATTTATTTATATAGAGTATTACATAGTTATACAAATATTTATATATAGTTATATAAATATAGTTAAACATAATGTTGTATGTTGTTATACATGTAATTATAAATATAATTACATGTAGTTATACATATAGTTACACATAAAGTTATACTTATATTTATACATGTAGGTATATATATATATTTTTTCATATAATTTTATATATTTATACATATAGTTATGTATAGGTATAGATATAGTAAAATACATTTTTTATATACTAAATATATAAAAATGTATATTAAATATATGTTGTTAATTATATATTTATATATAGTTATGTATAATAATTTTTTAGTTATACATTTAGGCAAATACAATTATTTATAGTTATATGTTCTTACACATATAGTATACATAGTTAAAAATAGAGTTATTTATAGTTAAACATATAGTTATATATAGATATATTCATACAAGTAGTTATTTGTAGTTATACATTAATATATACAAAGTTATAAACAATTATATAGATTTAATTATATGAATACATATATGTATATATAGTTACAAATATAGTTATATTTAATTATATAGAGTATTACATATTTATACAAATATTTATATATAGTTATACACATATGGCTATAAATATGTATGTAGTTAAAGATATAATTATATATAACATTTTTATAGTTATAATTTTAGTATAAGAAAATTATATATAGTTATATATTATTATACATATAGTATTTTTTGATAGAAATATAGTTATATAGAATTATGCATATAGTTATACATTATTATATAGTTAAAAAAATAGTTATGTATAGTGATAAATATAGTTATAAAAATAGTTTACATAATTATAAATATAGTTATAAATACTTTTATATATAATGGCATTTGATTATATAATTATACAAGTGTTTATATATAATATTTGTGTTTAAAATATTTTTATAAATGTTACTTATATATAATTATATATATGTAACACTTTTATAAATATTATATAGTATATATATCACATTTATATAAACATTATATATTTATATAAAAATTAATATGTTATATAAATGTTTAAAAAAATGTATAAACATTTTATGTTATATAATTGTTATATAAAAAATTATATAAATGGATAGTTTTATGTAAATATTGTATAGATATTTATAAACATTAATACACATGTATAAATATTTATATATAACATTATATGTTTATATAAAAATATCAGTGTTTATATATAATGTAATACATTTCTATATATTAAAGTATAGACATTAATATATAATGTCATATGCTTATATAAATGTATACAAGTTTATATATACTGTTATATGTTTATAATATATTTGGAGACAATAAAAATAGAACCCATTAACATTAAGTTTGTTTTTTCTTAAGTTACAGCAGAAGAAAACATCAAGAATTATTTATTTTCTTAATTTACAGAAGGAGAAAACAATATGCAAATATTTATTATTTGAAATCTATAAAACTATAAAAACTTAAACAATAAAAGAACAAAGTTTACATTGAAAATTTATTATTTCATTACTGGTGTAGAGCTAAAATCATATAAGTGAAATGAAAATAGAAGAAAAATGAAGGAAAATTGAAAAAAAATAAAAAAAAAATTAATGCCCGAATATTCTGTAAAAATGAAAATCCACCTGCTGTAATCAAATTGAGAGAAACAGAGATATGTATATAGCATTCCGAAGGAGAAGAGCAATGATAATATTACTTGGTAACAAGAAGAGGTAGATTTTGTAGGTTGCTCCCATAGTCCTGTTTTGCTTCTCCTCTCTTCGTCATTGAAAGATATAAAAAATGTTAATAGCTTAATGTATTTGCATTTCTTTTATCAAGTAAACTATATATAAGTACTAAAGTTGATGTAAATATATATAAAATAAAGATACAATAATATAAGAGTAAAATAAAATTTAAAAAACTAAATAATTTAAATAAAATAATTGAAATAGATTTTCTTTAACAATAAATGATATTATTTCATAAATAAATAAAATAATATTATATTTAAAAAAAGTATATATATACATGGTTATAAATTTATAAGAATTCGATTTATTTTTTATTAATATAATATGAAATAATTATAAAGACATAAAATTTCAATCTTTTAATCATTATAAATTTTAATCTTTGAAGTGTTCATTTAATAACCACACTAAAATATTTATTTTATAAATCATCAAATTTTTTTGATGTAATTAAAATATCTATGTATTAATCTTAAAATATCAACTTATTTTCTTTTAAATTTTATGAAAAATTTGAAAATATTTTTTATAATTCAAAAATTTCAAATCTTTTAGTAATAATATTTTTAAAAATTTTTTATAATCATAAAAATATTTTTTTTACTTTTATTCATATATTTTTATAATTTTTTTATTTAATCAAACAATTGTTTATTTTAGTCTTTTTATTAGTAGTAATTTTTATTTATGTTTATTTATTTATTAAAATATTTTAAAAAATAGTATAATTATAAATAAATATATATTGTTTTTTAATACAAATATTTAAATATCATAAATAAATATTTCTGAAAATTATAATCAAAAAATAGTTATTTTAGTAATATTTAATATAAATTTTTATTTGTATTTATATATATATATATTAAATTTTGTATTTATAATATCATATTATTATTATTATATAAGGAGATTGTGTCTTTCAAGGATCGCTCATTTATAGACCGTGACATACTTTTAATATAGAAAATTATATAAAATATTAAAATAAATAATACTTATAAAAAAATATCATTAAAGATTAGCGACAAAAATTATCACTAACCTAAATAGCTATGAAAAAATTTTTAGCCGAATGCATATATCTTGAGAAAATAAATATTTAATAAATTATCGCTTCCAATTATATATAAATTCATAAAAAAAATAAATTCAGATAATTATTTAGCGATGGATTTTAATTAGGGGGAATTATATTTTGGGATGTTTCCCTATCAATTTTTAGGATTTAGAAACTAAAATTTTGATATTTTTAAAAAAGTCACAAATCTAAAAATAAGCGCACCCAAATTCATAAGTACTAAACTATCATCTCCCCGGCCCCTCGCCCTCACCACTAGCCCTCACTGCTCCCTCATCCACGCCCATAGTCCACACCTCTTATCCTCACCCCTCACCCTCGCCTCTGTCCCTCGCCCCCGCCTCTGTCCCTCGCCCCCACCTCTGTCCCTCGCCCCTTGCCCTTGCCTGTCTCCATGGAGCTTGACTAGGCTATCGGTCGAGCTCCTGGAGCTCGACGGAGCTCAACGCCTAGCTCTTGGAGCTCGATGAGGCTCGATGCTGAGCTTTTGGAGCTCAAAGGAGCTTGTCGCCAAGCTCCTAAATCTTGAAACAGCTAGATGCCAAGCTTTTGGAGCTCGGAGGAGCTCAACCGAGAGCTCCATCGAGCTCCTCTTTGAGCTCCAAGAGGTCGACGGAGTTCTACCAAGAGCTCAATTGAGCTTGTCTTCAAGCTCCAGGAGCTTGACAGAGAGCTCCATCGACCTCGTCGTTCTAGCTACTGGAGCTTGATGGAGCTCTCGATCGGGCTCCATGAGCTCGATCGAGGATGACACCAAGCTCCTGGAGCTCTCCGTCGAGCTCCAGGAGCATGACCACAAGCTCTAGGAGATAGATGGAGCTCATGGTCGAGCTCCATCGAGCTCGATGGGAGAGGGCGAGGGCCAATGGGAGAGGGCCGATGAGAGAGGGCGAGGATAGTTTAGTATAAACGTAATAGAGGGCACTAAATTTAAATATTTTATGATTTTTGTGACTTTTTTTCAAACTTAAAAATATAAGTTTCAAATTATTAAATTTTTCTAGGGGAGCACCCCAAAATATAATTCCCCATTTTAATTAGCTAGGGAAAAATTAGCTAGAGAAATTCCATAGCTAAATCCGTCGCTAAAGTTCCAGCTTTTCTTTACGCGAATATCTATGATAATTTTAGTGACGGAAAATTTTCATTCGAACATTTCCTTCGCTAATTCGTCACTAATCCATCACAAAATTTTAATTTAATGTAAAATCAAAAATTCCTTGTTATTCTCTAGCTAATCCCTATCTAAATAGCTAGGGATTTTATCCCTTGCTAAATAGACATTTTTTTTGTAGTGAATAAAAAGATTCAAAAGAAAAAGAATGAGAAGAAGAACAAAAAAATTAAGATGAGGAGGAGGAGTAGTATATGACAAAGAAGAAGAAGGAGAAGACAATGAAGAAGATTAAGAATAATATGAAGAAAACAAGAATCAAAAGAAGAAGAAGAAAAAGAAAAAGAAAAAACAAAAGATGATTAAGAATAATTAAAAGTAGGTGATAAGTAAAAAAATAAGAAGTAAAAAAAAGTAGTAGTAAATATGTATAAGAAGAATAAGAAAAAATGGATGAAGCAAAAAAAAAGAAAATCTAAAAGAAGAAGAAGAAGAAGTTAAAAAATAAGAAGCAGAAGATGTTAATAATTATGCTCAAGTAGAAGAAGAAGTATAAGTGGAAAAAGAAGAAGAAGCAGATGAAGTAAACGAAGAATAAGAAAATGAAGAAGAAGAAGAAGAATAATAATAATAATAATAATAATAATAAGGATATGAATAATAATAATAAGTAGAATAAGATGAATAAGAAAAAGAAGCAGATCATAATAATGTTATATTTTGATGTTCATGGATATAGTTGTTATTTAGAACTAAAATATAGGATTATACTCTAACATAAATTTATTATTATTGTTCATGATAGATTATGATAGATAAGTCATAGGACATATTCATGAGATTCAATTCAAAGTGATAACCCTTCTAATCTTATCACATGAGATGAGCCTATGCATGGAATCCCTAAATTTATGAAAGTTTAATTTTTGTATGTAAAAAATACTCACAAAACTAAAAGTATAAATCAATTTATGATCATTTCATTATGCATATTATAGATGAGCTAACCTTCAAATGATTGAGGAGTTATGTATAATATTTAATCTAGTGTGTTTCACCATAATATGGGAGTTATGTATTGGCTATGATGGATTATGATAAGTAATTCATAAATACATACAAGTTTATATATTTCATAAGGTAGTGATAATCCTAAGCATCATTGTCTCTTATATAATTTTGATATTTGAAACTCATTACAAGGCATATGTTAATTAACATGAGTATAGTATTTATGAAGTTGAAAGAAAAATTATAATTATTATCATATCAGTTTACATCTTTTATGACTTTAGAGGTCAGAGAAGAAAAATGTATACTCATTATAGTCATCAAAAGTAGTTAATATATTTCTTAAAAGGTATAGATATGTGGATGACTCATAAACAATATAAGTATTATTTTGATGGTTATGTACCAAAAAAACAAATATAAGATGATCATCCTTGTTAATAAATAGTTCATGGGTGATAACCACCTTGTATGCTAAGAGGGTAATGAGGCAATTCCACATCAATCAACTCTTCGTTCAATAATAAAACATTATATTATCTCAATACTAAAAAAAAAACTCATCATACATAAGGAAGTAAGGAAATCCTAGAGTTTAAGTATCTATTCAAGATCCATGTTTATCTTCTTAATTTGAGCATTAATTAGTTCGTTATTGGTTGGTCAAACTGCTCATACAATTCTTATAGGATTGATATCTAGACTTACGTCCTCTTTACTGCTTGTATAGCTTATATAATTATCAATCTCTATTTAATAAAATCAATTACTCAAAAAGCTTTTGAGACTATTTTAAATGAAAAGTTTTGGCAACGTAATAAAGTTGTAGCACTGATATATACTAATTTTAATGTAATAAAAAAGAAGAATATAAAAGAAGTATAATGAAAATTATCCAAATATATATACTATAAAAATATATAACTTCAAAATTGGTAATAAGATGAGACATCTTAGAAGATATGTCAAATGATATACCATAAAATAGTATGTATTATATCATTGGAAACCCCAATTTAATGTAAATAAAATTGAATCTATTTCAACTTCAATAAACCTCTTTATATACAACAAATAAATTTTAGGAAAAAGATTAGTTGGGCTGATATAATATGGATCTCTCACTAAAATTTGGAAAAGCTTCTATATTCATATATTTTATTGAGAAGTGTGTCCAAAAAGTTATTAAATGATTCCTAATTCAACTTGACATAATAATATGATAAAATATTTTAAATTTGATAAATAATCAATCATTAGAGAAATTAAAAATCATGATACTATAATTTTTGGTGACTTCAATAACATAGACAACTAATAATAATATTCATTTTATGTGCATAACTATCCATTCAATAATTTTAACTAGACACTAGGAAAGAAACTTTTAAGATTTTATCAAATATTTAATTTATATGATGAGCCTAACATATATGATTGTCATATAATTTTCATTAGAAAATATAATATTCAAAATAAAATATTTAGTATTATTTTTAATAATAATGCAAATAATGAAGTGATTTTAAATTTATTTGTAAGAATATTTCAAAAAAAGATTAACTAATTAAAATTATTCTTACTAGATGTGATGATAATATTCTTAATTTAATAATACAAGTTAGATAATGATTAATTACGTCCTAAATAAAAATTATCACATCGTTTATACTTTATGTTAATTAGTAAGTCTAAAAAGAAAATATTTTAATGTCATATCCAACATCATTGGATTCAACCTACCTAATATTGAAATTTTGTATTAGTTATAAAAATATTATATCATATTTTGTGATAATAAAATTGATAATATTTAAATAACTTCATATGATTGGGATTCATGTTATATATGATAAGTATACACTCGTATATCTTGCATTACACTTATTTATTTTTTATAACTTGAGTTATGTTTTTCTAGAATATAGGTATTTTCCACTTTTTAGTAGAATATATATAGAAATGCAAAAAAAAATAAAATAAAATGTTTGATGAACATTCCACCACTACGTATTTTAACTACCTATATGGATTTGAGGGATGAGGTGGAAGGTGTAGATATACTAAAAATTAACTTATATAACTATAATGAAAATCGATATGATAATATCCATATGAGTATTATGACTCATCCCATATTTAGATATTATCATTTCTTCATTCAATTAGCGAAGTGAAAGCAATAAGGTTATTTATCTAATAGGCTTAACATTTCAAAATTTTTAGACACTGATTATTATTTATACTTATCCTCAGATATTATGAGATAATTAAAATCTTATGAGTATATTCTAATATTACCAAAAGTGGCATATGAACTACTAATCCTTTCAGTTTTAATATCCTATTGTGATATTAAAATTTTATTTTTCTATTGATGTGAATATAATTATAGATAGAAAGACAAATAATACACCAAATATATTAGAAGCTTTTTTATATATTTGAAAGATTAGAAAGATGCATGCATGACACTTTGAGTTTTAATACAAGTGTTTGGGAAATCAATGCAAAATTAAACATCCAGATATACTATGATACAAAAGTTCAAGATCTGTATGTCGAATGAAGTTTAAAGATGCATATTTTATTCAATTTTCTTTATTTTATTTTTATATTTAGTGCCAATTAATTTTTTCAATGATTTTTATTTTTGAAGTATTAAAGATTACATGATTCAAGTTAAATATTTTTTTTATTTGTATATAATTAATTAATTAATATAAATTTAAATTAAATTAATTGTGGGTGGTGCATAAGCTACTACAACTACTACAACAAGCAAGTATTGAGTCTGTGATGTACTATGCATATGTACTATCACGACACAATATATGAATGAGTATGAATATCAATGTAGGTAAGTATATGTGTAAGCACATATGCACACATAAATATAGACACACATATGCATGTACACTTATGAATTCGACTACAATATCATAGTCTATTTTTTATGTTGTTGTGAATATAATTTTAGACAATAGGATAAATTTTGTATTGAATATAATAGAAACATTAGTATATTTGAAGGATTTAGAATATACATAAATGAGTCTTCAAGTTCTAGTTGATGAATTCTATAAAAATTATGAAAAGTTAAATATCTAGCACCAAAACCAAATAGACATTGATGGTAATCCAAAAGTATAATTTGGAAATGCAATTGTTGAGTAAAATTTATAAAAGTAAGTTTTTTATATGGAATCTTTGTCTTATTTTTTTATTATTCATTTTCATTTTATATAGTTTAAAATTTTGAGAAATTTATTCATAAAATATGGTATAGTTTAAATGTTACATATTTTCCCCTTTATAAATTTTTAAATAATTTTAATTTTTGGTTCAATGGTGCTAGCCTGTGCCCAGGCTACGGCTAACTAAGCATGAGGCATGAGCCCACAACTAGTACCACTAGACCATAAGGTTAGATATTAGGCATTTAGCTTGAGTCATTTAGCCAAGAATGAAACTGGGATACTAAGCACAAGTCATTAGTCGGTGCCATGGTCAAGTATGAGGTTGTGCACATCCTAACCATGGGCTTGTGTGGTGCTACGACATGGGCTTATGCCTCGGTCTAGGTCATGTTGGACATGTCACATAATTGACCCAAGTTGCCTAGTTGGCCATCAAGATGACACTGGATGACTTTGAAACTGAGTTGCACAATCTCCCAATTTAGCTCGAAAAATAAAAAGTTCGACTACATTCACACTATAAGTTACTACACTCAATTTCTTTCGACCACAAAATTATTGAACAATTTGAGAGTAAATTATAATAAGTTGCAATTTACTTTTTTATTGATAATAGTAGGTGTTTGAATATTGCAATTTTTTTACCACTCTGGTAATCAACATTTTAAAATATCTACAACAACTTTCAAGGGTGAAACACACAACATTAAATTTTGTTTGTTTTTAAAATCAAATAGCATGTGTTTTCACTAGATTTACATATCTTAGGCACAATATCAACATTATATGTCTTCTAGTTTTTCACTCATGTTGGTTTATTTAGATAGTGTTCTCCACCTCAAAAAAAAACTATTTATTTTTGAATATTTTTTCTCTCTTTTTCATTTTTCTATTTGTCTTTGACAAATAAAAAATACAAATATTAAAAAGAGTTCAAAAGTTTTTTGTTTGGTTTTCAAATTAATTTATGATTTGGAAACTCGCATATAAGCTGTTGTTTGATGAAATCTAGTTATAAAATAATGAAAAGTATACTTAATTTTAATATTTATGAAAAGCTTTCATGCGTGTGCTAACACACAACTTGAAAACTTTGCCCAAGATAAATGTCTATGCAAGATGAAGTCATGTCTTTTAGATATCCTAGATACTTCTTATATATTAGCTCATTGTGTTGAATATCCTTTGAATCCTGACTTATGGCAAAATCAAATAAAATTATGAGGACAAGTAATTTATATTTTTGTGATGCATTATATTAAAAATTATTCAAGTTTTGATAAATTGGGAAAATGGATAAGTAAAAATAAATAAGTGATGAAAAGTAAATTATAAAAATGTACTAATCATGAAAGAAATACATGATGAAAAAACATTAGATAAAAATTATGTGATGGTTTGGTTTAATCTAAATTTTATTGTATTTTGTTTAATTCCTACTCGTTTGATTTGTAATGAAATATATTAAAAATTATAGGAGTGCTTGAAATATTGTACACTATGAATTAATAGATTGAAATGGACTATCCCATGACTATTAGAGTGCACATATGATTGTCCAATTAATCAGATGAAAGTAAAGTTCTATTTCATCTTTAATTATGTTAGAGTGTTTGTATATTATTATTCATTTACATATTATGTGTTTCCATTATTCTTGTGTGATGCTTCCCAACATAATACTATGTATTTTTTTTGTAACTTAAATTTTTTTGTTATCACTTGATCTATGCTTTTTATTTTTTTATTTTTTTTTTTGAGTTTTGCTAAAAACTTTTTGGGTTTTTGGTTGAAATTGTATTTTTGTTTGACTTTAGAAATTTTGAGTCAGATACAATCAAGTGAAATGAGTCTTTGTTTTAGCTTGTTTGTTCACTATAATAATTTACTCAGTAAGTTTAAACAAAGTACAATTATACCTTGCTGATAATTATTAAATATATTTTTTCATTATTTTGCCTTTTTTTTGAGAATTTTTCTTTGACAAATATTTTCTATATTTTCTATTCTTCGAATGAGTTCATGATTTTATTTCTTTAGTTTTGTATTTATTTTATTATTTTATAAATATAATAGAAGATTATCACATATTAATGTAAAAAATAATGATCCACACCTCCAAGAGGATCTCCTCCAAGTAATCCTTGCACATTGTGCAATTAGGCACCACCTCTTCACAATATATTCATCTTTTGAAACCTCCTAGTCATGGCCATGAGACATGTGCTCAAAGGTTCTTTCATTTATCATAATATATTGAGAGGACTACCAAATTTCTAATACAGAATGTCCATTATGTGATATTATTTGTGATTTATGAGTCATAAGATTGGAATCCTATTTTTCACTTGTACATCCAATCCTTTCACTTGTACATCCAATTCTTTCACTTGTATCAACACATTGTAGAATATATAAATAAGTTAGTTTGCCTGATTATTAGAGATGTATCTTTTTCCTTTTCAAGGAACCTTATTGCTTCTATTTTTGGCATACTACATGTCAAACATCAGTTTTTCATTCTTGATCCAAAGTAGCATGTAGATTATGATCATTCTTTATTAGCATCTATAATCTCTACTTGTCTTATATTTTTTAGAAAACAAATTTGAGTTTAGATTTATATATATGATTTTTATCTTACATTGTACTCCCCAAAATACATCAAATGAATTTTGGTAAGTTGGTTGCATATTTTATTTTTTGCATATCTCAATGAATCTTCATGATCTCATTTTCATCACTTTTTATTTATACATTCTAATCTATAAAACATATTTTCTTTTGAATGTTTTTTTTCCCTTTTAATTTCACATATTTTAATTTTTGTTGGAATTATATCATCTTCCTTAGGGTGGAATATTTTTTATTATTATTATCATAACATTATTCGATTTTGTCAACTATAATATGTTTTATATAAAGACTACTCATAGATATGTGTCATATGGTGAGTGTTCAAAAAGGATACCTTTTCACATCAAAGAGATGTCATAAAATTTAGAGTAATATGTCCAACAAGTTCAACTTTTTTTTGTCGAGATAATTATACATGTGCGTGTGTCTGTGTCTTTGTATTTTTATATTTATTTATTTATTTATTGCATTATGATTTGTTCAGTTTTATTTTACTTTATGTAGTAGTGTAATTTTTTATTTTAAACTTGTTTTACTTGTTTATTTTATGCATTTAGTTAGTTTTGTATATTTTTAAAATAAAAAAAACTTACATTTTTTAGTAATTATTATGAAAAAAAGGATGAAAATGTTTACTTACTATAAGAAAATATTACCTTGATAAGGCGAGTGAACTTCCTAATAACATAAGGATATCAAATATGAAAGAAGGGGACTGATTTATTTCTACATTATTTACCATTTGGAATTTACTTATCTTTAATTTCAATAGTATATGTGCATGCACAAAGATTAAATATATGTGGGAATACATATGTTCATTATTGATTATATGTATTTTATTTCAAAATAGACAAAAAAAAGTAGTTAATCTCAAGTTTTTGTGATGTCAAATACATCTTTTTTTTTTTTGTAATGAAATTTTGCTCTCAATAACATTTTCCTAGAATACAAAACTATGTACTTTTAAAACTTATTTACAGACTATTTTGAAGTCTTACTATGATTCTATGAACTATACATGTAGATGCTTAAGCAAAATCCAGCTACTATACTATTATTTGTCATTTTCCCATGCTTGGGATGTGTTTACACTTCATTCAAATGTACTCGAGTGAGTTTAGTTTCATGTGTTATCTTAAATTTTCATTTCATTTCATTCAGATATCTTTGAATGAGATGAGAATCAACATTTTACATGAACCCATTTGTTTTGTATCATTTTAATTTGTTCGAATGAGATGAGTTTAAGTGTTTATCTTAAAACTTTTTGTTTGGGTTCGATCCAATATGTTCAGAGAAAGTGAGTTTGAAGAAATGTTTTGAATTTTTTGATTTAATTTGAATATGTTTGAAAAAATAATATTTCAAAAGCATTCTAATTTTTCTTTAGAGTAATTCATTTCAATGCATTCGATTAAACTTGTTTTGTTTTACATCAAGACTAATCTCTAGAGTAAAATGTTCAAACATACTCATGTGAGTTAATCGAACAACTTATTCTTTAATATGTCTATATATATATAGTACACTCTAGTTCTATAATTAAATTAAAGGACACCAAATGTTTTATGACTGATACATTTTTTGTATTGTTTAAGTATGTATGGACGTTGTCTTATGACCCCCACATAAGAAGATTTTTCTACCCAAATGATGAGTGACAAATAATGAGGTTTCAACTATAATAAAACTTATTTTAAGTTTATTTGAATGTATGGAACATTCATCATCTTCACTTGGGAGTGCAATAAGTATGTTAAATATAATAATTAATATCCAAGAGAAAAATTATCTATTGTTTGGGTAAGAAGATGTGAAATAGGACTTCAAAAAAGAAATGAACTTTTTATTCTCTTTCATGAAGTTGGGTATTTTAAGCAAAGGGTGTAATTAAATTTCACTCACAAATATAATATTCATTGGTATGTGCTTGTAACTTATTACTATTTCTTATCATCTCATTATCTCTGAGTAGTTTTGAATAAATAATTTAAAATTCATATTCAACCAATCTTTTATTTGAACCCATTGGAATGAAACAACATCCTGAAATCAAGCACTTCAACTATTAAACTTAGAAGCTCCCCTAATTTTTAATAATTCAATATTAAATCCTTAATGTTTTTCAACTCTTTCATTAAAATGAGGTGATTATAATTTGAAATGAAATTACTTCGTTGTTTTTTCCAATTCTTCCTCATTATATGCTCATTCATGAATCATAAATGTCAACAAAATTTTAATGACTTTGTGAAAATTGTGACATATTTTATATTTTTCATTTTTATTAGAGTTTTTCAAAATGTTTGTTCAAACAAGGTGCTCGCTCAAAACTTACATATGAGTTATATGAAAATGTAATTGTGTGTGTGTGTATTTTTTTATGTGTGTGTGTGTTATATGAAAACTTGTTAAGAATTATAAATAAGTTTTTTATGTAAGGAACCAAAATTATTTGATGACTTTATAGTTTTTTCTTGAAAAAAGAGAAATTAGTAATTTGGGAAGTGGCACTTCAAGTGTTTTTTGATTTATATGCCTAGGTCAAATGTTTTTTACGGATTTGGATTGTTTTAGAAGAATTGAATCAATTTTGATCACTTTCGAGTTTCTTTCTAAACAATGTATTTTCCACACATTCACATAAAACAAACACGTGAGATTTATCTCACTAAAATCTCTTCGTAACCTTTTTTGATTTATCCAATTATTAGAAATCATGTCATATTGAAATTGTTTTGTTAATTATTTAAAATAATAAAAAGTTTACAATAATAGCCCATTTTTAATTCTAATAATTTTATTAACTTTTTTTAACATGTATCCATTGAAATTTATTTTATTTTTTTAAATTCAAAGCTGTTATTTTCTCTAAGCTTGATTGAAAATCATCAAATATTTTATATATTTAATAAGATTTTGATTGCTCATCATGAAACAAATTATAAATAATATCATATAGAAGTTATCAAGATAGGGAATACCATTGTGTCTAATCAAGTATTCTTAAAGAAAAATTAAAACTAGCATGAAATAATCATCAAATATTATCAAAGTTTATCAAATTTAATAGTATTCTTACTCCATTTAATTATTTGTTACAATACTAAAAATCAATCAAAAATGATTTTTTTTTTCAAAAATAATATCACAAAATAAAAAACTATAATTTTCAAGCATGGTCATCATAATTCTAGCAAATATAAATTCTTTCTGTCATTGATTCATCAAGTTCAAGAATGTGTGTGCGCGCACACACACACACATTTTGCTATTCTTGAAAAAAAATATTTTACAAGAGAGAAATTTCAAGAAAATAATAAATGATTCAATAAATATCTATGGTCATTTTTTTTAAATAAATAAATTGAAGATTTATTAAATATATAATATTATGGGAAATTATGTAAAAGAGCTCAAAATAAAAATATTTTAAAAAAGCATCCAAAACTTTCTATAATTTAAAAAAATATCCCAAAATTAAAAATATTTATATTTTGGCTTCTAAAAAAATTAGAAACCCAAAAATATCCTTTCACAAATTAAAAAATACATAAATTTTGAAAAAAATAAAAATAAAAGTTTATACCTATATACTTATACAATATAATATACAAAATATTATTATTATATTTTGTATATATATGTTTATACAAAATTTGTAATATATACTCTTTAAGTATATACCATACATATACATATACTATACTTATATCATGTATAAACATAAGTATTTATATATGTATATTATATATGTGTATAAATAAACATATAAAACTATACATGTATAATATAAAGTATATATTGATATATATATTATAAATACGTACACACATACCATATGCATACACTACAAGAAATAAACAATTTAGAAATGAAAATTAGAAATGCTTAAATCTATTTCAAAGATTAGAAACGGATCAGAAACAAAATTTACAAAACTAGAAAAAAATAGAAACGGACAAAATTTCTATCACTAAATAGCGACAAGACATTTTTTGTTTTTATAATTAGTCGCTAAATGAAGTGTGGATTGGAAACGGAAATGCTTGCATGACATTTAGCGACATAAATATTTGCATATGTTTATAATTAGAAATGGAACTCATATCTATTTTTAATTTTGTGAGGGATTTTATGTCCGTCGCTATATCATTTTAAATGATTATGCGACAAAAAGTCATTATGTCGCTAACTTAGCGACGTAAATAAATTTCGTCGCTAAATTATGATAAATAATTTTCGAAGAACACTTCATAACTTCGAACATAATTAGGATTTTAAGGATTTGTGAGTTTGATTCTGATTTCATCAAATTCATTTGTGGATTGCCCATCCTTCGTATATTGTTTTACATACATTTCATTAATAATTTAGGTAAGAAATTATATATTTTTTATCCCATATGTATTATATATGAGAATTGATTCAGTTGTGCATTTTCATGTTACGTGTAATTTTTTTTATCTTTAACATTTATATTGGTTTATATCTTATTGTTTTACTGGATTATTATAAATATAATTAATAAATTATATATTTTAAAACTATGTTTATATTTTTTCCTTATACTTTTATTTGTAACATTTTTTTAGCCTAATTAATTTATGAAAATTTTATATATTTTGTTATTGACCTATAGTTTAAGCACAACAATTATTATGCATTTTATTTCCTTATCAGAATTACATGATATTTAATAATTTTAAAATTGAATAACTCATATTAATCATTAATGACATAACCATAACAATACATAATTTATAATTATTAAAAGAAATACTAAATGTTCATTTGTAATAACAATAATAATGGAAGAAAAAAAAAGGATGGTATGCATTTATAATAGTGAAACGTAAAAAATAATTGTATAAAAAAAAAATTAAAAGCTAATTTAAAAATTTATATAGTTGCTTGATCTATATTTCACGAAAACTATAATAGAATAAATAGTACCCACCTTTTTTAATATTAAAATTTTCATATTACATATCATATGTGGTATATATGTCTATGTATACTACATGCTTCATATTGATTAGAAGAATTTTCCATTCATTTAATAATGTTCTCTATTGATAGATGATTAATTTTATATGCTTGTTCATTGATAAAATTTAATATATTGATATTGATAATTTATTAATTATTTATTTTATATATAATATGTTTACATAATTATTTAGTATATATTATTAATATAGAAATTTAAAATGATGATATTACAAATTTTTATTTTTTTATTATTAATGCAATTTCGTCCAATATAGATAAATAAAAAATTTTTAGTTTTATTTAAATGTCAAAAATACAACTTATGTCTTTTATAAAATATCTAAGACATTGGAACAACTCGTCTTATTTGATTTTAATCTAAAATTATCTAATAATTATTTTACTACAACTTATTTGTTACAATTTTGCAATTTCATAAAAATATTACTACATCTTTATTACAAAAATATATTAATGTATATTATTATAATTCCAAAAATATTAATGTCATGTTACAAGAATGAAAAATATTATACGATTTGATCGTCAATAGATGAATGTAAGATTGAAATATAAGATTTTAAATGATGAATTTATAAATGGGATTAAGAAATTTACTACCTTCGCAGAAAAATATCCTAAATTTATGGATGAAACAAAAATAAGATATCCATATAATGCTCTAAAATGGCAAAATTGAAGTTTCTATGTGGTGGACATAGTGCAATATTTTTCTTGTAAGGAGGGGGAGGAGGGGGGGGGGGGGGGGGGGGGAGGAGGAGGAGGAGGAGGAGGAGTAGGAAGAAGAAGAAGAAGAAGAAGAAGAGGAAGAGGAAGATGAGGATGAAGAGGAAGAAGAAGAGGAAGAAGATGAAGAAGAAGAAGAAGAAGAAGAAGAAGAAGAAGAAGAGGAGGAAGAAGAAGAAGAAGAGGAGGAAGAAGAAGAAGAAGAAGAGGAGGAAGAAGAAGAAGAAGAAGAGGAGGAAGAAGAAGAAGAAGAAGAGGAAGAAGAAGAAGAAGAGGATGAAGAAGATGAAGAGGAAGATGAAGAGGAAGATGAAGAGGAAGATGAAGAGGAAGAGGAAGAGGAAGAGGAAGAGGAAGAGGAAGAGGAAGAAGAAGAGAAAGAAGAAGAAGAAGATGAATAAGAAGAAGAAGAAGAAGATGATGATGATGATGAAGAAGAAGAAGATGAAGAAGAAGAAGAAGATGAAGAAGAAGAAGAAGAAGAGGAAGAAGAAGAAGAAGAAGAGGAAGAATAAGAAGAATAATAATAATAATAAATAGGTCAAATGCTAAATAAGAATAAATGTCAATTCGTGATAGCAGCAAGAATATCAGAAAATTCAGCGCAATGCTAAATAAGAGGAAAAAAATAGCTGGGTGAAAAGATGATTTATTAAATATGGCAAGAAGAATTACTTTAATAACTCATGTATTACATGGATCATTAGCACATATCTTAATGATGGCACAGCCACCAAAGAGCATCATAAATAAATTGGAAAGGAAAATGTCTAATTTCTTATGGGGGAAAAAAGAAGGGAAGAATAAATTACACTAGAAAAAATTGAAGGATTTATGCTACCCTAAAGAGGAGCAGGCCTAGGCTTTACAAGCATGAATGATATAGCCAAAGCTTGGGCATGCAAAAACTGGTGGATGCTAAAGTAAAATGAAAGCATTTGGGCGTTATATGTTAAAGCCAAATATGGGTTAGAAATAATGCATTCAAAGATTTCAAAAAAGCTACCAAAAACTATAAATTGTTGCGTAAACAGCAGAATATAGTAGAAAAGCACATTATTTCAACAAAAAGCGGGTGGAATTGGACATTGGATCCCCAAGGAAAATTCACATTAAAAAGCACCAAAGACCTGATCATAAATAGAAGACCCGTACAATTTAAGGAACTCAGGATAAAAGATCTGTCACATAAATTGAATGTGTTTATGTGGAAAATTATCTTCAATATAATTCCAGTAGATGAAAATATTCAGAAAAAAGACATAAAGTTAGCATCTAGATGTGAATGCTGCCATCAAGAGATAGAAAATGTGGATCACCTGTTTTCTACCAGCAAGATCGCAGTTAAATTATGACACATATTAGAAATTGAAGCAGAAATTAAAAATAATAAAACATCTTTGAAAGAGAGACTAGAAATCCGGTCAAAAAAGCAAACAAATAATAAGATATTAAAATAGTTTAGAAATTACACTCCACATATAGCGGTCTGGCGCTTATGAAAAGCTATAAATAGAAGTATGTTTGAAAACATGGAAATGAAAGTTAAAGATATATTGGAAGAAATTAAAAAAGAAATTGCTTTTATTACTGCATGTAACCCAATAAAAGTGAGAAGTATGAGTATGGATGAAGATAGAAAAAAAGCATGGAGCTTAATAACATTAGCAAGAAAAATGCCAGTTATTAAAAGAGTTAACTGGAATAAACCCCCGCAAGGAAGTTTAATGCTTAACACATATTGGAGCTTTAAAAGATAGATGAGGGAGACAGGTGGAGGAGGAGTTATAAGAAATGAGAAGGGCAAAGTATTAAAAACTTTTAAATTAAGGAATACTGCTTCCTTCGCGTTACATGCAGAGATAATCGCACTGCATAAGGGCTTAAAAATATGCAAAGGTAATAATTATTTAAAAATTCAAGTACAAGTTGACTCGAAAATACTGATACAGCTTGTGCAAAACAAGTTACAATTATGGCAATTTGAAAAAGAAATTAATGATATGAAAAATATTTTAAGTGAATTAAAAGTATAAATCAAGCATATATATAGAGAGGCTAATGTGGTGACAGAAAAATTAGCTGAGGAAGGAATGAAAAAAGGAGCGCAAGAATTTGAAGGAGATGAGGTCCCCGAAAAGTTAAAGGGCATAATAGAACTAGATAAAATTGAATTCCCGTATATTAGGATTCAAAAATCCTAGTTTAAAGATTGAAATTTAAGAAGAAATATTTTTGGTTTGTATTTACTTAAAATGTTGTTTTGTGGCTTTGTTTTTGACTCACATTTTCGGTGGAAGTTAGCAAATGGATAAAACAATTAAAACAAAGTAAGTAATCCATGTTATTAATTTTAAATAAATCATTTGACAGATAAGGATGTTCTCCTCGGTCCTGTGGGGGGTTCAAAATGTAATATGGTTTATGGTTTATATATGCTGGATCTTAGTTTGTATGTGCAGTTATTTATTAGTGGAATAAGAGCTCTCCAGGCAAAAAGAGGAGGAGAAGCTGATGGTGGAGTTTATTTTTAAGTATGTCTGTTATGGTTTATATATGATGGATCTTAGTTTGTCTATGCAGTTATTTATTAGTGGAATCCAATCGAAAAGAAGAAGAGAAGCAAGTGTAATGCGTCCTGTTTGCGTATGTTAGAGCTTAAGGTGTAATAAGTTATATGTAAATTATGCGTGAGTCTGTATGGTAAGGAGTCTGTAAGGAATCTTCGCCTGCTTAGGAGGTGAAAATCTGTATGGTAGTTTGGTAATGGATCGAGTCTGTATGGTAAGGAGTTTGGTCTTGCGAGAGTCTGTAATGAGTTTCTATGGGAACCTTGCGGAAGTCTGTGTTGTAATGCATCTATAAACACTTGGAGTAAACATGTGAAGTTGGTCTGCATACTCATCGGTACAAGCTCGGATTATCGCATGAATAAAGTGAGCAAGTATTATTGCATGAGCAGGAGCACGACATGGAAATAGAAAGTGAGCAGGAAGACTGCTCGAGAATGGGACAAGGCTGGATTGATTTAATTTTATAGGTCCACGAAAGATGGAAGAATCCCACTTTCAAAGACAATAGTAAAGCCCAATCAAAAAGCCCATTTATATAAAGCTCCAAGGCAGAATCTTTAGTAGAAAATAGGGCTTACGCTCTGTCCATAATCAAGATGGAAGCCTAGTTTTGATTTGAATTATCTTTATTATAGGGCTTATTGATAGATAAGGTTTTAGATGGGTGTAAATGGGTTAAGGATAGAAGTAGTTTGTAAAAATAGTATTCCTCCGCCAAAAGAGAGGGCGATAATAATAATAATAAACAACCTTTAAAAAAAGAATAATAATAATAATAATAAGATGTGGAAGAAGAGGAAGTAGAAGAAAAAATAAAAGAAAAAGAAGTAGAACAAGAGAAAGAAGATGAAGAAGAAGAAGAAATATAATAATAATAATAATAAGAGGAGGAAGGATAAATAGAAGAATAAGATGTGGAAGAAGAGGAAGTAGAAGAAGAAATTAAAGAAAAAAAAGTAGAACAAGAGAAAGAAGAAGAAGAAGAAGAAGAAGACAAAGTAATAGAAAAAAAAAGAAGGGGAAGAAGTAGAAGAAGAGAAATGAGAACAAAAACTTTCTTCTTTTTGAAAACCCACAAATCTAAAAACTAAAGATATAAAGTCAAATTTTTATAGAGACAAAGCTCTAACTTTGTGCAAAACAGCAGCCATCTCAAGCTGACAATGGAGCAAATCAATTTATTATCAAATAAGAAATCATTTTCAACTATAGTCCAATAGCTCGCTTTCTTCTTTCTGATGTTTTGAGCAAACAATGAAGATCCGACCATCTTCTTCTCCTCGGCACAACTCGAAAAATTAGCCGAGCCTTTCAATTTTACATTTGTCAGGAAATTCTTTCATGGAAGATCTCGCTTAGATGAAATACACAACTTCCTAACTTCTCTAAAGCTAAAAGGCATCTCAAAGATAGAAGTTTATGGCTCCAAGCATATATTTTTAAAACTCTATGTGGAGGATGATTTCCACACGTTAGAGATAAGAGGTCAATGGTCTCATCAAGGGGTACCCATAAGAATGCTCAAGTGGACGAAAGGACATCACTTCTCTCTACTCCATTGTTTTGTGTTTGAGAAAGCCAATACTTAGAGACGAGGCTACTGCTTCCATGACTATGCCAAACGGTATGTGGGTGTGTGTAGAAACCAACCTTTGTTCCATGCCTTCATTGAATGTATGGATAGGAAGTGATGAGGAGAATAAGTTTTGGCAACCCATTGTGCAAGAAAACTTGTCTAGTTACTGGATGAAATTTAAGAGAATGGGTCATGTGTTTGAGGAGTGTAAAATGGGGAAGGGAAGTAAGGAGAAGGGATAGGATTTAGAGGAAAGATGTAGGGAGAGAGAAAATTACAAATGGTTTAGGATGGAACAAAAGGGCAAGTCTCTAAATGTGGAGGAGGCACCAAATGGAGAGACCTCCAAGAGCGGAGGCAGAAGTGATGGAAGCAGAATGGGAGGTTAGGGCACAAAGTATACTAATAGGGGAGGTTTCAGATTTGGTGGAACTTGCAGGAAGGAGGAAGAGAGAAAGGAGATATAGAATAAAGAATGTTCTATTAGAGAGAGAAGTGAGTAGTTGGATAGATAAGGATTTACTAGATTTTTCAGAAGTGGATTCTGAAGCCAAGAGTTGTACCTTGTTTAACCGAAACAAGGACAAAAGCAAGGGAGAAATGAGCAAGGCCAAGGATGATCTAGAAATGGATGACTAAAAATGAAGGACATGCACTAGGGATAAGGAAATGGAAGCAATTTAAGTAATGACATCGTATCTCTGAAAAAATCAAAAAGAAATAATAAAGGAGGCTAATCAAAAGGATACAAGCATGATAAAACTGCCAAGGAACATGAAAACATACTTGAGCAAGAAATACGATTCAAAATGCACAACTAGAGTGCAAGGTAAATCCGCTTATAATGGATAGAAACATATAATGAAACATAAAAGAAGTGGCAAACACTCCTTCAATAAATAGGCTTAAAAACTTATTAAAATACACAAAATTAGAATAGTCATAATAGCCAAACCAATCATAGATAATAATCAGTTGGAAAGATATAAAAAGATAATGGGCTTTTAAAATGTCTTGGAAAATCAAAATAGTAAGATATGGATTATGTGTGGCAATAAGTTAGAAATTGAAATCTTAAAAGATATAGAACAATTAATATATTTTAAAATAGGCAAGGACTCAGAAGTAATAATATCGGTGGTGTATGCAAAAAAAATGCAAAATAAGATAAGAAAATACTATGGCAAGAGATGATGAAGATAGCTACAAGGGATATTCTATTGATCATTGGAGGTGACTTCAATGTGATAAGGAGTCCTAGTGAAAAGAATAGGGAAGAACCCCAGATACAGATGATATGGCTCATTTTAATCGCACAATAGCCAATGCAAATCTGATGAAAGCGGAATACTTGGGTTCAAAATATACCTGGTGCAATAACTAGAAGAAGAGATAATCTATTTAGGTTAAGTTGATAGGGTAATGTACAATGCAAAATGGGTAGCTACTCATGGAGCCACAAGAGTGTGGCATTTAAACAGAACCCATTTTTATCATAGCCCACTAAAAGATCTTTCAGAAAAATCAACAGATAATAAAAAATTTTAAATTTCAAAATATGTGAAGACTACATGCAAGTTTTTATACGATAGTCAAGAGTTCTTAGCTAGAACCAGTATTAGGAAACCCATTACAAGTACTAGCAGGTAAGATGTGCAGGCTAAAAACTTGTATGGGTGCATGGAATTTAAAGATTTTCGAAGATGTCAACAATTAAATAATACAGGCAGAAAAAAAAGTGGCAAAGATAGAATTAGAATACAAGAAAGATCAAAAAGAGGAGAGCAGACATGACTTAAGTAAAGCTAAGGTGGAGCTGAGAGTTAGGCTACACATGGAAGAGGTATACTGGAAACAAAGAATAAAAATAAAGTGGCTTAAGGAAGGAGATAGGAACAATAGATTTTTTCACACAATGGCAAAAATTAAAATCCAAAAATAGAAGATTAAAGACATAAAGAATAAAGAAGAATGTGTGGAAAAGAATAGGAGATAAAAGTATACCTAGAAGAATTCTTCAAAAAATACTTATGTGCGACAATAAAGCAAGGAGGTAACTCTCTAATGCAAGTTATGAAGCACTATGTATTAGAAAAAGAAAAAATAAGGTTAGCTGAATTCCAAGAGGAAGAGAAAGTAAGAGAAGTCGTATTTAGCATGAATAAAGAAAGTACAGTATGTCTAGATAACTGGAATAATGCTTTCTTTCAAAATTACTAGCATATCATTTAAAAAGGACCTATTTCTAGCAATTACATGTAAATTTGTGGGAGCAGATATTACTAAAGCTTGAGCTAGTTCCTTTATTGTACTAATCCCAAATATGGAAAATCTATAGAAATGTGAGGACTATATACCGATTAACTTATGCAATGAGGTATATAAGATCCTAGCAAAACTGCTTTAAAATAGACTAAGTAATATTCTACCTAGAATAATACCATATAAACAATCAAACTTTGTTATGAATATGCTAATAATGGAAAAAATAAGCTTAGCTTTAGAAATAATGAGGGAGATTGGAGCCAAAGCTAGAGGCCACAATGTGGTATTAAATTTGGACTTGTCAAAAGTCTTTGATAGAGTGAAATTAGACATTCTATGTTTTGTAATACAAAGAATGAGATTCTTGAAATTCTAGATAGATCTGATTTATAGATGTGTGTCTAGTATATGGGTTAAAATCATTATAAATGGGCAAAAAAGAGAAGAGTTCAAATCAGTGAGGGCTAAGGCAGGGAGACACTTTATCACCATCTCTTTTCAATATATATTTAGAAGAAGAAAAAAAAGAAGTTGTAGTAGTAATAGAAATAGAAGAAGAAGAAGCAGCAGTAGCAAAAGCAAAAGAAGAAGAAGAAGAAAAATAATAATAATAATATTAAGCCGCAGGAGCATAAGTATAAGTAGAAAAGAAGTAGTAACAGAATAAGAAAAAGAAGTAGTCATAGTAGGAGGAGAAGAAAAAGTAGAAGAAGAAAAAAAAAAATAATAATAATAAGATGAAGAAGAAGAAGAAGAAGTAGTAGTAGTAGGAGGAGGAGGAGGAGAAGAAGAAGAAAAATAAAGCACGAGGAAACAGCATGGAAAAGGCTTCGAATAGGATTGGCAATGGAGACAAAGGAAGACATTGTAGTTGGATATATAAATGAGGAATGGATGAGATGCAGAGACTCGCATATGAAGGAAGAAGGCATAAGGAGAAAACTAGCGGGAGATCAAATAGGAATAATATAAACTCCAAAAACTACATAAAGCTATGCACCAGAGAGTTCGAGGTAAAGAAACACGAAATTCAAAATACAAGGAATTACAAATACAATGAATAATATAAAGTCCAAAAACTACATAAAGCTATGTACCAGAGAGTTCGAGGTAAAGAAACAACATAAAACTACATAGTAGTGTGACCATCCTCATTAATGCATAGATCAAGTTCCTTTGCAGCAAGGGGGAAGATGGTGCTGGAAGGAGAGGCCGAAATACCTCCAAGGGAGACATTAAAGACCAAGATAAACAAAGAATGTTGGGATGGGAAAGCAAATGAGGATTGGATAGCTAGTAAGGAAGAGGCCTCAGGTGACGGATTGTTGAACTTGATAAATCATGCAACTTGGGAAGTTATACATTAGCGCAAAGAGAGGTGAATGGACGAAAGATGAGTAAAGGAAGGGTAACATGAGCAAATAAATGGAGGATGAGGCATGAAGTTGATCTCGTGAACACTGAATGCAATCAACATACAAGGGCAGAAGACAATGAAAGGAAGATACAACTTCTACATTTATAGAGAAAAGACAAAAACATGACATAGAATATAAAAAATGAAGAAACGAGCTTGCAGGCTACTGAAATTTCAACCAACACTTGAAAGACATCAAAGGAAATAGATCTTGTGTTCTTTTATGATCATTTTCATATTAAATTTTTTATGGGTTTATGGGGAAAAGGCAAGCAAGCAATGAAGGGAGAAACTAAAAGAACTAAAAGGGAGGTGCTAATACTTTTAAAGGGTATCAAAGCTCACATAAATGAAAGCCATGCTTTGCAAGTTAATTGGATTCATCTCGGATAAAAGATAAACAAAAGAAAAGAAGATTTATGAAGCAATGGGAGGGAAGACCTACTACTTATATGGGAATGAATTATTAAATTGTAGCCAAAGCAAGAAAGACAATGCAATTAGCAAAGATCATATGGCAAAGCATGCATGAGATGACCTTAGCCTTCAATAGGAAATGGGGAGGGCTAGAAGGAAAAGGAAGAGTAACCTCCACCTTAAAGATGCAGCATGGTTGCACAAAGGGCTTAGTAGGGGATTTTGTGAGAGTAGGGATGACTTATCCTTGGAAAAAAATTTTAAAAAAAGTAATTTCTCAGAATGGAAAAATAGAAAAAAAACTTATGATTCCTTTGATGAAGCCTCTAAAAGAATACTTCTAAGGATGATTCCTTATACTCCAATGAGTTATGAAGAAGAATGTGGGACCTATGAAAAAGAAGGAATAAGCATTAGGAAGGTTGAAAAGAAAACGACAATGAAAGATATATATGTTAGGATGTAACACAAGAGCGCACTTAAAGTTGGCCAAATGATTAACACATTAATATGGAATATTAGGATTGTCAATGCCCTGACAATGAGAAGGTTGACAACGAGAAGGTTGATAAGAATGTACAAGCCTAAAATGCTTGCCATATTGGAGCCTATATTAGATTTTGCTCAACTTTTTTTATTTGAAAGAAAGCTCAAATATGAGGAACGAACTCACAATGAAGCCAAAAATATATGGGTTCTTTGGAAAGATGATATTAAACCTTTCATTAGCAACAACTCATGGTAAATGGTAAGCTTAAATATACATAATAATGAATATGAAGATGTAGTAGCATCTTTTGTGTATGCAAGAAACAACAAAGAGAAAATAAAGACACTTTGGAAGGGAATGGAGGAAATAGCAAGAGAAGAAAAAATATGGCTTGTAGGAGGGGATTTCTATGTGGTTACCAACTCCATGGAAAGGAAATGAGGTAAAGGCTTGAAAAAAATGGCAACACAACAATTAAATGAAGTATTTGATGCTTGCAAGCTCATTGATCCGGGATATAGTGGACCAAAATTCACATGGTTCAATAAAGGGAAGAGGGAAAAAAAAAGGCAAGGCTTGATAGAATTTTCCACAATAGCAAATGGCTAGATGCTTTCCACTCCACAACTATCACCCACTTAAATAGAACTTGCTCCTACCATAATTCACTACTCATTTCAACCAACCAACCCATGCTCAATACCAAAGCCCATTTTGTATTCCAAAACATGTGGATCCTTCATGGTGAATTATATCAAGTTGCAAAAAATTCTTGGCAAAAAGAGGAAAAAGAGGACCCTTACCAAATAGTTGCGAGCAAGATAAAGAGGCTAAAAATCAAGCTCAAAAAATGGAATAAAGTAAAATTCGAGAATGTATACGACAATGTAAAAGAGGCAAGATATAGAGTGGCAGAAAGGAAGAAGACATTGAAGGATGATGGATCTAAATAAAATCTTGTAGAACTAAACAAAGCCCGAGTGATTCTCAAATTAAGGTTAAAGATAGAGGGAGAATTTCTTATTGAAAAGACAAAAATAAAATGACTAAAAGAATGAGTTCACAACACAAAGTTCTACCATAAAGCAATCCTAGTACAAAGAAGCAAGAGACAAATCCTCGGAATCAAATATGAGAAGAGATAGTGGAAGCATAAAGAAGATAAAGTGAGTGGCATCTTACTGGAAAATTTTCAACAGCATCTTATGGGAGCTTCCTCAACAAGTCCGATAGCTTGCTAGGCTAAATCCCACAAATTCATGTTTTACACCTCTAGCCAAATTATATTTCTTTTCCAGTATTTTTGGCATACAAATTTTAATATTGGGTTTGTATTATCTTTATTTTGTCGTTAAAATTAGATTTTTGATTTCATATTTTTAATTTTTGTTTCATTATTTTTGTAATATAAAAAAAATTGAAGTCTCACAACTAATTGCTGCCATTCTTAATAGTATAAATTATGTTATTTGGGCTCAAGATATATCCAGATTCCTTTGAGGCCAAAAATGAGAGAACTCTTATTTATGATGATCTATTTTAACAAAGGGTGAAGACCCTTCTATATGCTTCTTAGATTATAAGATACATGAATCTTATTAATGAGATTCATTTATGAATCTACCTGATTCATTATTGTGACATAAATCTACAGTATTTATTAATATACACATTAGGTTTATAATTTTTTTCCATATGTGTGATTATTCGCATTTATAACACTCCCCCTTGAATGATCATTATGAAAGATATGCCTCATTAAAATATTAATAGGTAAAAACCCATTGGGAAAACCCTAGTGAAAGAAAAAGAGCACATAATTATTATCCATTATTTGGAGAAATACATTCCCAAGAAGAAGAAATGAATGAAAAGAAATCAATGAGAGAAGAAGATTATCGCTAAGGAGTGTACAGTGCTTGCTCCCACTTTTGTCTACATCTCTCATCCCTTAAGACCGTTAAGCCATCATAGTCCAATTTTGGATACTAGTTGTTTGAATCTCTTTGTAGGTAGGGCCTTTGTAAATATATCAGTGAGGTTATCTCTAGATCAAACTTATTGAATACCAATAACACCACACTCTTGAATATCATGCATAAAGAAACATTTTGGGGATGTGTGTTTCGTTCTATCACCTTTAATATATTTAGTCTTCAATTGTGCCATGCATGCTGTATTATCCACATGCAAAATTGTTGGTACGTCTCTTTAATAAGATAACCCACATGTTTTATGGATATGATTGATTATTCACCAATGCAAAACACATTATCAGCTTGCTTCATGAATTGCTAGGATGTCTGCATGGTTTGGTGATGTGGCCATAATTGTTTGCTCTATGAAATGCCAATATATAGTAGTACCACCATATAGGAAGACATAACCTATTTGTGATCGTCCATTATGAAGATCGGACAAAAACCCTACATCTGCATAGCCTACCAATTCAGACCTGGATAATAGAGAATAATATAAACACATATCCATTGTGCCTCTAAGATATTGAAATACTTGTTTAACCCATGTCCAATGTCTTTTTGTAGGGGAAAAACTATATCTTACTAATAGATTTATGGCAAATGATATTTCGGGTCTAGTGTGACTAGCAAGATACTTTAGTGCACCTATGGCACTCAGATATGATACTTCAGGACCAAACAGTTCTTCATCATTTCCCTTAGATCGAAAAGAATCCTTAATAGTTTCGAGTGATCTCACAACCATCAAAGCACTTAATGAGTGTGCTTTATCCATATAAAATCTTTTACGGATCTTTGATGTATAAGTAGATTGGTGCATAAAAAATTTCATCCTTGAGATGTTTGATCTGCAAGCCAAGACAAAATCTTGTTCTCCCAAAGTATTTCATTTCAAATCCTAATTTTAGGTCATTTTTATCTTTTTGAAGTTCTTCAGGAGTTTTTGTGATGTTTAAATCATCAATATTTACTCTAATTATCACAAATTATGACTGAGATCTTTTTATAAAAACACACAAACAAATAGGGTCATTATTATAACATTGTTTCAATAAGTATTTAGTTAAGCGATTATACCACATACGTCATGCTTGTTTTAAGTCATAAAGAGACATTTGTATTTTTATTGAATAAAGCTCTCTTGGGTTAAAGTCGTACTTGTCAGGCAACTGTGATCCTTCAAATATTTTTATTTTCATATAAATGTCATTATCAAGTGAGTCATACAGGTAGGAGGTGATTACATCCATGAGATGCGTTTCAAGTTTTTCACGAACTGCTAGACTAATTAAAAATTGAAAAGTTGTGGCATCCACCACAGGAGAATATATATCTTAATAATCAACACTAGGTCTTTGTGAGAACCTTTGGGCAACCAATTGGCTTTATACCTAACAACTTCGTGATTCTCATTTTGTTTTCACACGAAAACCATTTATATCCTACATGTTTTATACCACAAGGCATCAGGACAACAGGTCCAAAAGCTTTATGTTTTACTAGCGATTTTAATTCATAATCTATGGCTTCTTTCCATTTGGGTCAATCTTCTCGATGTCTACATTTTTCCATAAGCATTAATTCCATATCCACATTTTTATTTGCAACATTTTACACAACATGATATGCAAAAATATCATTGATGATTATTTCATTTTGGCTACATCATTCCCTAGTCATAATATAATTAAAGAGATCTCTTCATTTTCATCAATCTTAGGTGCCTATTCTCTTTGGAAACTGACTCATCTGGAGTTTTATTGGGAAAATTTTCTTGGTCAATATTTACCTCAACTTGGTTATTTATATCTTTTATTCCTTTTCATTTATAAGAATTTGTATCTTTGGAACCGATAAGTCTACCAGGCTTGAGTTATCCCTTTATCTCATTAGTGGTAATAAGTTGTCCTTTAGGAACAAGAATTCTAATATGAGCATTTGCAGCAGGTATATGTGACTTAATTACTCTTTTTGATCAGTAATTGCGTCTGGTAGTTGATTTGCAAATTTTATAAATAAATTATCTTTTAAACTTCTTGTTCATATTTTTTTTTCATTTGAGGATCATAGTGGGATAATGATGATTCATTCTAACTAATTTCGTTTACCAACTGCTTAGTTTCTGTTTCTCCCACTAATATTGAGAAATGTTTTCATCAAAATGACAATCAGCAAAGTATGTCATAAATAAAATTCCAAAAGATTGTTCAAGATACTTAATAATAGATAGAGATTCATACCCAACATATATTCCTAACCTCAATTTAGGTCTCATCTTGGTGTGATATTGTGGAGTAAATAGAATATAAACTACACATCTAAATTTACTCAATTTTCTCTCATATTCATAAATATTCAATTTTCTTTCAAATTTTTTTATTTGCATAATATTATTGGTTATGCAATTTACGCATTGGTGACTCTAGTAAATTGGATTTGAAGAAATTTCGGCTTCGGTTCATCAATTGAGAAGCATCCTCTAACTTTACTTTTTATTTGTTATATTTTTATTTTTACGTTTATTTATTTTTAGTTTAGCATAATATTATATTAATAATTTAAAAATGGAATGTGCATGTGCTTCTTCTTCTAATTCACATGAATCATTGAGTAAGAAATTTAATTCAAGTATATGAAATTTTTTTGATAGAGTAGAAATAATTTTAGAAAATAATAAAAAGGAAATAAAAGCAAAATGCAAAATTTGTAGTACATTTCTTAGTTGTGGATCAAATGCAGGCACAACCTTTTAATATAGATATTAGAAATTATATGCATTTAGGTAAATATGAGAGTGGAAATTTAAAAATAATTTCATATGATGAATCTTATTTTCGTGAATAAATGATTGATTACATAATAAGTACTGAACAACCTTTTAATATGATGGAAACTCATGATTTTTCAGGAACAATTCAAAGAGCTATTAATCCTCAATTTAGAAGTTGGTCTGGAAATATTGTTTAAAGAGATATTATGAAAAAATTTCATATAGAAAAAGAAAATTTTAAAAATTATTTTGCAAAATTTCAAGGGAAAATTTGTTTAACTTATGATATTTGGACATCTTTAACACACACTGGTTTTTTATGTATTACTGCTCATTATAAAGATATTGAATGGAAATTAAATAAAAGAATAGTTTCATTCAAAATAATAAATACTCCACATAATAGTCAAAATATAGCAGGTTCAATACATGATGAAATCATAGATTTATGTATTCGTGATAAAATATTTACAATAACATTAGATAATGCTTCTCTAATAATAATGTGGCAGTAATATAGATTTAAAAGATTTTAGCAAATAAATGAAGATCATGATAAATTATTTCATGTACGTTATTGTGCACATATTTTAAATTTAATTGTAAAAAATGGATTAAAACAAGTTGATAGTACATTAGAAAAAATTAGAGGCATTGTATATAGCATCAATAGTTCTCAAGCAAAACATGAATTATTTTTTGATTTTTGTAAAATAGCAAATATGAAAAGAAAAAATATAAGTTTAGATATGCCAATTAGATTGAGTTCTACTTATAAACTTTTACAAAATATCATAAAATATAAAAAAGTAGTACACTTTAATGAAATATAATTATCTACAGATAACTAATATTTATATTGTACTTCGAAAATATTTAAATTTTGAAATATTTAAAGATATCATTTTTGCAATGATATACCTTTAATTTATTATATTGGTTTAATTATATAACATAGATTAAAATTTGATGCTTTAGATAAATGGTTACCAATTATTTACTTTTTTGATCAAATTAAAATTGAAGAAATAAAAAATGAAATATATTTATTACTGCATAATTTATATGATATTTATAAAGAAAAATATGGCAATGATATTAATTCTATTAACTTATCATCCACTACAAGCTCTTCACATTTTTATATAAGTACTTTAGAAATATTTAAAAGTAGAAAAACGATAACAACTAGTTCTCAAAATAATGTGAATGATATAGATAGATACCTTATGTAGAAACAATTCTATTTGAAGATAATGAAGAACCGTGTATGTGAGTACAGTTGTATCGGAAGCTGCTTTTAGTGCGGGTGGAAGAGTAGTTAGTGAAAGGTGAAGCAGTTTGTCACCTGAAGCCATAGAAGCAAAAATATGCTTAAAAGATTGGAAGATATCGGATAAAAGATTGTATGATTCTATTTGAGAAACCGCATTAGTGACCGATATGGAAAAGTTTAAAACTATCTAGACATGAATGAATTCATGATTCTTCTCCTTCACCACCGGACAATGATTATTGAATTATTTAATTATGTGTTTTTTCTATGTATTGTACTCTTTGTGGTTGAAAATTATAAATGATTGATAAATAATTATGTGCCAACTTAGTTGGGATGTAATTATTATTTAGTAATGTAAAATTTTCCAACATTTTTATATGTAATACATGATTATTTCCCTTGCCTACATTTTTAGTGAAATATTTTTCTAATGTGGGTGGGCTAGTCAACGGGGTTAGGACGGGCCAGTCAACGAGCTTAGGGCATGCCAGTCAACGGGCTAAGGACAGGCCGGTCAACAGGCTTAAGGCATGCCGGTCAATAGGCTTAAGGTGGGCTAGTTAGCGGCCTTATAGGCCATGCTCGAGCCTAAAATGAAGCCCGTGGCCTGGCACACCGATAAAATAGGCTTGGGCAGTGCTTGGCCAAATAGGGTTTGGGATGGGCTTAGCCTTGTCAGACCTGAAAGGATTTCTGGCAGCCCGTGGACCGCTGGCTTTTTGGAGACCCCTGGATTAATAGAGGGATAGCTAGATAGATTAAATATATAGATATATATATATATATATATATAAGATATATAGATAGATAGATCAGATATTTTAGATGGATGGATGGATTTAATGGATGGGTGGATGGATTGGAGGGATGGATTTGATGGATGGATGGATGGACTGGAGGGATGGATGGATGGGCAGGGGAGGATGGGGGGATCGGCTGGGGGGGTGGATGGATTTGATGGATTTGATGGATTGGTGGATTTGATGGATGGATTTGATGGATGGGGGTGGATGGACTGGAGGGATGGATGGATTTGATGGATGGATGGATGGACTGGAGGGATGGATGGATGGGCAGGGGCGGGTGGGGGGGTCGACTGGGGGGGTGGATGGATGGATGGATTGGATGGTTGGATGGATGGACAGAATGGATGGATGAACGGATTGGATGGATGGACGGATTGGATGGATTAATGGATGGATGGATGATTGGATGGATGGGTTAGATGGGTTAGATGGGTTAGATAGATTAGATAGGTAGATATATAGATAGATAGATAGATAGATTGATTGATTGATTGAATGATTGATACTTAGATAGATAGATTAGATACATTAGATAGATTAGTTAGATAGATGGATGGATGAATTAGATCGATAGATAGATTAGATAGATAGATAGATAAATAGATAGATAAATTATATAGATTAGATAGATAGATAGATTAGATCAATAGATAGATTAGATAGATAGATAGATAGATTAGATAGATAGATAGATAGATTAGATAGAAAGATTAGATAAATAGATAGATGGATAGATATATTAGATATATTAGATAGATAGATTAGATAGATTAGATAGATAGATTAATAGTTAGATTGGATAGATAGATAGATTAGGTAGATATATAGATAGAGATATATATATATATATATATATATTAGATAGATAGATAGATATAAGTTTAGATAGATAGATTAGATAGATAGATAGATAGTTTAGATAGATAGATTGGATAAATAGATAGATAGATTAGATAGATAGATAATAGATAGATTAGATAGAAAGTTTAGATAGAAAGATTAGATAAATAGATAGATTAGATAAAAAGATTAGATAGATAGATAGATAGATAGGCAGGCGGGGCAGGCGGGGCGAGTAGGTCAGGCGGGGCGGGTGGGTCAGGCGGGGAGGGCGGGCAGTGCAGACAGAGCAGGCGGTGCGGACAGAGCATGCGAGGTGAGTGGGCTAGGTAGGTAGGTGGCAGGCGGTAGGCAGGCAGGCAGGCGGCAGGTAGGTAGGCAGGCAGGCAGGCGGCAGGTAGGTAGGCAGACAAATAGACAGACCGACCGACCGACAGACAGACAATTAAATAGATATATAGATAGATAGATAGACAAACAAACAGACATACATATAGATAGATTGATTGATTGATTGATTGAGTAAGTGACTGATAGATACATATACTAATAAATAGATAGAAATATAAAAGATATATAGATCTACAGATAGATAGATAGACTGACAGACAGACAGATAAATCGACAGATAGACTTATAGACAACTAGATAGATAGGTAGATAGATAGATAGGCACATAGATAAATAGTCATATAGATAGATAGATAGATTGATTGATAGATAAACAGATAGATAGACAGATAGAAAAATATACAATATAACCAGATAGACATAAAGATAGTAAGACAGATAGACTGATATATTGTTAGATAGATAGATCGATCGATAAAGAATTCAAAAAATAGATAAATAGAAATATAGATAAATAGATAGATAGATAGATAGAAAGATAAAAAGATAGATAGATTAACTGATTAACAGATAGATAGACAACCTGAAAGATATAAATATAAATAGATAGACATAAAGATAGAAAGACAGATAGATTGGTATATTGTTAGATAGATAGATAGAAAAAAAATTAGATAAATATATAAATAGAAAGATAGATAAATAGACAGATAGATAGATAGACATATAGACAAATAGATAGATAGATAGATTTATACATATATAAATATGTAAATAGATTGATTGATAGAATGACAGATAGTTAGATTGATAAAGAGAGATATTAAAATAGACAGACAGATTGACAGACAGGCAGGCAGGCAGACAAGCAAGCATGTAGAAAAGCAGGCAGGCAAGCAGGCAGGCATGTAGGCAGGCAGGTAGACAAGCAGGCAGGCAAGTAGGCAGGCAAGCAGGCAGGCAAGCATGTAGGCAGGCAGGCAGGCATACAGACAGATAGATAGACAGATAGATAAATAAATAATAAATAAATAGACAGATAGACTGCTAGACTTATAGATATCTAGACATATAAACAGATATATTGACAAATTGATAGATAGACAGAAAGATAAATATACAAAATATACAAAATAATAATTAGATAGATAGATTAGAGGTGTCAACCAGGCCGGCCCGGCCATGCCCTGCACGAGGCATGACAAGGTTCGGCCGTGCCTGGGCCGGCCTGGCACAGGAATTTTTCGTGCCCTGGTAAGGCATGACCCATGTTGTGCTGTGCCGAGACCAACCGGGCCTCATGTCGTGCCTGACCCGACACGGTTCGGTGGCCCGTGGCACAGCCCATCGGCACGGGTCGAGGTCACACTCAGTCCTGCACCCGCAGTCCTAGGCTCTTGCCTTGACACACCCTCATGAGTCACAGGTCACGGCTCACCCTCTTGTGACAGTTAGATAGATATATAGATAGATAAATAGATAGATAGACAAACATATAGACAGATTGATTGATTGAGTAAGTGACTGATAGATACATATACTAATAAATAGATAGAAATATAAAAAGATATATAGATCTACAGATAGATAGATAGATAGATAGATAGACTGGTAGACTGACAGACAAATAGATAGATAGATAAATCGACAGATAGACTTATAGCAACTAGATAGATAGATAGATAGACACATAGATAAATAGTCATATAGATAGATAGATAGATTGATTAATAGATAAACAGATAGATAGACAGATACAAAAATATACAATATAACTAGATAGACATAAAGATAGAAAGATAGATAGACTGATATATGTTAGATAGATAGATCGATTGATAAAGAATTCAAAAATGATAAAAGAAATAGAATATAGATAAATAGATAGATAGAAAGATAGATAGATTAACTGATAGATAGACAACCTGAAAGATATAAATATAAACAGATAGACATAAAGATAGAAAACAGATAGATTGATATATTGTTAGATAGATAGATAGATAAAAAATTGATAAATATATAAATAGAAAGATAATAATAGACAGATAAATAGATAGATCTACATATTAGACAAATTGATTGATTGATAGATTTATACCAATATAAATATGTAAATAGATTGATTGTAGAATGACATATAGTTAGATTGATAAGAGAGATATTAAAACAGACAGACAGATTGACAGACAGGCAGGCAGGCAGACAGCAAGCAGGCAGACAAGCATGCAGAACAAGCAGGCAGGCAAGCAGACAAGCAGGCAGGCAAGCAGACAGCAGGCAGGCATGCAGGCAGGCAGGTAGAA